>JBAMCG010000068.1:13682500-14037500 GCA_037075325.1 Drosophila mayaguana | reverse complement strand
CTTTTGACAGAGTCGGGCACTATACGCCGTATATACGCGCCGCTCCAGGCGCCCATTTGAGAGATATCATACTTAAAGAGTGACTTCAACAAGTCTGCTTGAACTAAATGATATGATTATTATCGACAACATCAACAAAATTGTATTTTTAATTGATTAAAAAAGAAAACATGGGTCAGTCGAATATGGGCAACCATGTAGGGCTGCCAGATGGGTCAGTCGAATATGGAGAACTCTGTATATATAAATATTCATATTTATTATTTGGGGAACAGTATTGCAACTGCAACATTCTTATAATTAAAGATTTGATACAGGCAAATCATCAGTCTTATTCTGAATTTTTTGTTTGTTTTTTTGTTAACACTATTGCTTAGCTCACGTCTGTGGTCTCTTTACATTTGATGATATAGAGGAATAGATCAAAAGTTTTAAGTTATAAAAATAGGTTTGTTTTCAATATCAAATACATTTGACTTTCTAATTATAGATAAAGATTTTTTTTAATTGGCCATTCTAAATAATGGTTGTATATTTCAGATTTATTACTATATATGTATGTATGTATTTTAGTTTTATATTTATATTGATATCTATCATAGCTTATATTGTATATTTTTATACCCTGATCCCATTAAAAATGGGAAATCAGGGTATAATGGTTTTGTGAAAAGTATGTAACAGGCAGAAGGAGGCGTGGCAGACCCCATAAAGTATATATATTCTTGATCAGGGCGACGAGCTGAGTCGATATAGCCCTGTCCGTCTGTCCGTCCGTCCGTCCGTCCGTCCGTCCGTCCGTCCGTCCGTCCGTCCGTCCGTCCGTCCGTCCGTCCGTATGAACGCCTAGATCTCAGAAGATATAAGAGCTAGAGACTTCAAATTTTGTATGCATACTCATGTATACCATACGCAGTTTATCTTTTTTTTTCGATAACTCGTCCGATTACTTTTTTATCGCGAATAATCGATAAATTGATTTTGTTTATTCACCGTAATTTCAATACTTTTAGACCTGGAGACTTCAGATTTGGTGTGTATATACATCTGATCAATACGCAGATTTTGTCATTTACAGATTTTGGATACCACGCCCCCTTCGCCCCTAATTTGCAAAAAACGTATTTTAAGTACTAGAGACTTGTGCTTTGGAATGTACACACATTTGCACATTGTGATCACATTCTGAAAGTTTCATGAAGACAGTCATATTACAGGAGAAATTATTCAGCAACAAAATTCTCATAGTATTGCCCACACTGCAGCGCAGCCCAAGCGCAGTCGCTGCTTACTGCGCAGTTAGCAGAGCGCGTGCTTATGCGTGCGTGAATATCAGCTCTTTGTAGGGATCAGGGTATCTCCTAGTCGAGCAGTCTCGACTAGAGCTTCCTTACTTGTTATATTTCCGCCTTTATTATTATTATTTTATATTTATTATTTCTTTAAAATAGAGATTTTATATTTATATTCTGTATAAAATTTTATACTTTTGAAGTTCTTGAAATCATATTATAGCAAAAAACAAAATCAGTATACCCTGATTTCGCATTTTCAATGGGTTCCGGGTATAATTAGGATAAAGTTTTCTTTTACTTTTACTTTTCTCTCTTCTCTTACTTAAATTTAAATCTGAAATCAGTCAAGTTCAGTCCCTCTAATCCCTTAAAATCACAATGACTCAAAGTTCTCGAATACGAATACTATTTGCTTGAATAGCAGAGCAGCAAGCCTTAAACTTCTGTAATGCTTAGGGTGTACTTTCGTTAACTACTCTATAACTTAGGGCATCTGCTATTCGAGGTCGCTCAAGCCAAGTGTTTCAAATTGTTTTCCTTTTCGATTTGCTGGCACTAGTCTAGAAAGTTGTTTGTACATTTTCACAGCTTTTGTTTGTGAATCTTTTATGCTGGCTGACCTTAAGTGGATATGTGATTCGATTTGAAAATGAGCTCAGTGGAGTTAAAAAGCAGCAATTGCTGATAGTGAGAGAGAGAGAGAGAGAGAGAGAGAGAGAGAGAGAGGGAGAGGGGAGGAGAGAGGGAGAGTGCCCGCAGTATTTGTAACCTAGTTTCCATTGCTATTCAATTGGTTTCGCTTTTATGTGTGTGCCAGTGGCATGTAATGGCTAGAAACACAACAACGCACTTTAAGGACCAGGACGCTTAATTGGCCGCTCAGCTGTAAATTCACTGGACTGCATCAAAGATTTACAGCTATGGCTGGCCCTGTCACGGGGATTGTTGGCTGCACAGAGCAAAAGCCGTGTTGGGATTAGAATCGCCCGGTCCGGTGAGCTGGGCAGATGTTTTCGGTCAATGCAAGTGGTTTGCATTTGGCATTTATTGCCGCCACGTTATGCCTGCTACCAGAGTAACATCAACACAGGAATTGTTGTGGGAATGGAGCTGGCAGCGAAGGCCTGGACCTGGCGTCAGTTTACTTTGGCCATTGAGCAGCTGCAGTTGGCCTCGGCATTGTTTGCTAGCTAGCTAGCTCTGCCCTTAGCCAGCTAATTCGTATGGGGCTGTGAGGCATGGCTCTACTGTCATGGCCATAAACCTCAGTCTCTCCCTTTCTCTCTCTCTCTCTCTCTCTCTCTCTCTCTCTCGCTCTCTCTGTGTGTGTGTGCCGCCAAAGATTCAATTAAATAAAGCGTTGCAACAGGCGCTTAAAACACAAATGCAATATGCATAGCTACAGCTGCGCGTGCTCCATTTATTTGTATTTGCCACACATGACGGCGGCGGCTATTCAGGTGAACACTCGTTCAACTGTGAATTTGTATTCAATTAAAAATAATTTCTTTGTCAATTATTCATTCATTGTGCACCGAACGCCAGGCAGTCGCTCAGTCGTTCAGTCGCCCAGTCAGCCGCGTCATAAAATTTATTAAAATATATAAAAGTACATTTTTTTGTATTGGATAAAAAGGACAAATTTGACCATTTGCTGTGGCTATCACATGTTAAATATATTTTTTTTGCTCCTTCACTAACTGGCGTTGGCAACATAGGTTCAAAGAGATTCTTATGGTGGATACGTCCACGCCCATTGAAGGCGCTGACTTTCGCTATTTATTTGCATAAAAATAATACATGTTTTTACTACCTCTTTTCATTTTTTTGCAATATTTCATTCATCGTTTGCTTGACACACAAAATAACGGTTTTTCTACTGTTGTTTCGTTACGTATACGGGCTATTTTTTGCTGTAAATTGCATAAATCAAAATAGTTGTTAATCAATATGAACGAGTGTGCTCGCAGAGGCCAACAATTTTTTGAGCACTCGTCAATAAAAACAATTTATGAATCCTGTCAGGTTGCTTTTAAAAGCAACTCATGAATACATATTCATATTTTTACGTATTTATGTAAATATATATGGATTTTCTTTGTTTTTATGCATAGTGTATACCAAAGTTATAGCAGATGAAAATATACTAAGTCAAGCTGACAAAAGCATGTTCATTAGTCATAATTAAATTATTTTGTATATTTATTTTAGTGCACTTAATAAAAAGAAAAAGCATTTGCCAAAAGTTGCATTGAAATTCTTGTTGTCCAATTAGTTAAATTAAAACAAATTGTTTTTTAAATTAGGATATATTGTTGCTGTTTTTTTTTAAGGTTCTAATCAGTAAGATGTATTTCATATGTTAGATCAATGTTTTATTTTTTCATAATACAAGTGTTTAAAATTTTAAATAAAATAATAGATATACTAAACTATATACTAGATACTTAATAATGAAGTTTGTGCATAAGTCTGAGTATTAGGGGCAGGAGAATAATGAGGAATACAAAACTGAACGACGTCTTCATAGTGCTAAGAGCCGGAGGCAGGTGTAGTTCTTCACATAATAATACAAAATATTTAAATATCATTTTTTATATTGCATAAAAAAATTTCACAGACATTTTAAAAGTTAAACTTAAAGTTTATTCATGTAAGTAATTTAATAATATTTTTGTTTACTAGAACATCTCCGCCATTCCTTATGCTGTATACAGGATATCTGCTATTCGTATATATATTTTCACATTTTTTGCACATTTTTATTGAACGGGCTTTTGTGACAAATGAGTTTATTTAATGTGGCTGGCAAATTTATATACGAATTTGTGTTCGTGTTAAATTCTTTAAAAATATATACAGCATTATAAAATATTTATTTGTATTAAAAATAAAAGTGCGAAATGAAATCATGCATTAAATTGGTCTACCAATACAAATTGAGATTTGTTAAAATTATTATTGGCATTCTCAGAAATGCCAAGGAGAGCAGTTGAGGCTATATATATATATATAGCTAAAAAGGATTTAGTAATTGATAAAGGATTGTTAACAAATTGTTGTAGTAAGCGTTTGTGTTTGTGGCCAGAAGTGAGCTGACCCGGAAGTAAGAGAGAGAGAGAGAGATGGAGGAGGAGAGAGAGTAAGAGAGAGAGAGGCGAGAGCTGGGCAGGAAGCCGCGAACAATGTTGGCTAATTACTCAACGTTGCTCATTAAGAACGCTGCATTTTCACTTTTCAACGCTTTGCACCTCGTGCGCTGCACTAATGAAGATTTATGAAGGTCCTGCGGGTGGCATGGGTATATATCGCAGCGAAGTCCTTAAGATTGAGGCTGAGGTTAACTGAGTCTGGCGACTGCAGCTCGAATTGTTGCTGAAAGTTTAATGCGTTTTTTAGGTTTCTTGCGCGGCGGCTAATTATAAGGCAAACTGCAATGAATTATGCATTTTGACAGGCAGTAGCCGAGGCAGTAATAACAGCAGCAGCTGCCATTGTCCTTGCTTGGAAATTTTAATCAAGTTCTGCATATCGAAATGAAGCTCGGAATAACAAGAGACAAGACAAAACAAACATTCTTAATTCAGCATAATTCAAATTCAAATACGCCAAAACGTTTGCAGCGCATACGAAAAGAAGAGCGAATAGAATGCTGTGCGATGGCAGACAATGAAATACCCTGGAAAAGTACGACACATGATGAGTTAGAATGGCATAGTGGAGAGTGTGTTTTTATGCTTTACTCCTGCTCTTCTTGTGCTCAACATAATATGCTCTAAAGGAGCTTATATAATACATACATAAGCAAAAGTGGGCAGACCTTCTCTGCGTCTCGGCGTCTCAACATTGTGCTACATTTTTATTTAATTTTGCTATCTGGCAGGCAGCTCGCAGCGAACTGCAACTGTTACTGGCTTTGTTGGCTGCCTGATAAAAAATGCGCAAGCAAAAGCAATTTGAAAGCTGCGCTGAGTACGTAAAAACAATACGAACTCAGCCATCCAGCCATCCAGCCACCCAGTCACCCAGCACTCAGCTGGCCACCTTCGTCTCGGCCTGAGTTGGACTTGGAGATGGCCAAGAAGAAATTTCAAAAAATTAACTGAACAGAAAACTCAACGGACCGTTCAGTACTTGGCTGCGGTGTGTGTGTGTGTGGGTGGGTGTGTGTGTGGGGGTGGGTGTAGATGCTGCTGTCGGTGTAGTTGTGGCAGCTAATTTTCATTATTCTTTCAAAATGCAATCAAGAAGTGTTGCTGTTGCTATTGCTGTAGTTGTAGTTGGATCTGGTGTAGGTGCTGGCCATGTTTCCGGCTGCAGCAATTGCAGCAAATGCGGCTTATGGCCAACGGCGCAGGTGCTCGAAGCTCGAACTGGTGCTCGAGTTGCAGCCGGAGCAGCTGGGGAACGAGCGCAGATGTGTTGCTTCTGCCACTGAATTGGACAGCGCGCTTAAAGGTAAATGAGTAGTTTGCCAAATGACTGCCAGGCCAAGTGAGTGCGCTGCATTTAAATGCTCGAAATACGAAAAATGTGATAATCAAGCGAGTCAGCGAATGCGCTTCAAAATTAAGATGTGACGGGGCTCAGACAATGAGTATTTAAGGGTATATAAAATTGTAAATTTTCTTATTTTTGGGGTAGAATGACAGCTCAATAGAGCGTGGAGAAAAAAAATGGGGGTTTGGGTGACTATTGCAAATATATAAAGCTGCTCGTTTTTTGTATATGCAAATAAAATCATCAGCTGTTTATCTAGTTTTCTCTTTTGGAAACTCTTTTGCTTTGAGCTAAAAAGTAGAGACAGTGTCAGCATCGGTACTCATCGTGTGGCATCAAAGATTAGTCCGAATCTATCCTAAGCTCAACCGAGTTAATCCAGATCCGCTGATTCGGTGCTAGTATTTGAGGTATTTGACTTGTGACGGCTGCTCCGGGGCTACCCCCTCTAGCTGAATTGGAGGGTGAAACATGGGTTTTTGGTTTTCAGCGGGTTAATCTATAGGTTCCCCCGTTTACACCAAGCAGCCAGAGCATCAAGATACCTTTGTAGACCTATACTGGCCTCTGCGCAACTTTTAGAGTTGTAAATGACTGCGATGTCATCGACATATGTCGCATTAATGGCCTAGGCGGGATCATCCATATGTTGAGAGCTGGGGCTGGGTATATCAGAGGTACGCAAGGAAAAGAGCAGTGGGCCCAGGACACTGCCTTGTGGCACTCCTGCTCTCATTTTATAAGCGGACGAGTATATGTCCGTTGCCTTGACCTTAAGCTCACGTCCCTCCATATATGACCTCAGTAGGCAGTAATACACTTAACATAACTATGATACTTCACCAACTCTGTTAAGCGGCTTAGCGGCCGCATCAGCCGACTTTCACATGTAAAGCGTCTGTTGATGCAATAATGTTACGCTCAAATAACTATACGTGGAAAACTTCGGCTCTTTGGCCACCTCATGGCCATAATTAATAAAAATAGATTTGAGGCCTTTGCTATGGAGACATAAGGCAAAGTCATACGTATCCATTTGTTTAAGAATTTGGTATAAAGTCTTTAACATACGATAGACCTACATTCATAATACACTGTAATCAAGAATGTTTGGGTTAGCTGGGAACCATGGCCGCTGCTATACGTCATTTTTAGTGCATTCTTTTATTTTCATAGTATAGAAAAACTTCTAAATTTCAGTTTTTAATATATTTCTATTTCTTTTCTGAAATTAGTGTATATTTCATGTATAGACACTATATTTGACTTATTCATTAAATCATATAATATTTATTATTTATTATTTCATTTGCTATTTCAGTCAGCTTAAGAATTTCATCATATTTCCTTGTCATGTTCCTTACTAATTGTACCACTCTTTGCCTTGCCGAGTTTTCCTCAGATTAATATTCAGCTCTCCCCTGGCATTGCTGAAATGAGTTTTTGCTGTGCAACTTCAACTAGAGTTAGTGTTTTTCTGGCTCGTAGTTTATTCAAATGAATCTTTGGAACTTCTTGCTGCATTCCTTCATTGTCTTTATCATTACAAATTGCATATACAAAGTGCAGTTGGTGCCCTTAGCTTAATTACATCAGGAAAGTATGATTTTAGTGCAGCCAATCCCTTCTGAGCTTGTAGTAATAGAAGCAATCGATGAAAATCCAGTTTGCATGTTGCTATCATACTATTGAAAAGGAAAATTCAATTAAAGAACAACTGCTAACCGCAGGCTCCTGCCAGTTCAGCCAGTTCCCTATTCAGCGCAGTCAACTGCAGGCAATTCCGAAAGGTTTTCTCTTTTCTTTCTGTATTTTGGACAAGCCATTCACGTGTTAACTCAATTTGACAGTCAATCAAGCATGGAATATGCATATAGAATACATATGCCGATGTTACCTGCAGCACAACTTTGCCCTTTGCAACACGGCGCAAACAATGCGGCAAATGCAACAAAGGATCCAACAGCCACCAGCTGCAGTTCATTTATATTTATAAGAACGAGTAGCTAGTGCCACGCCCACGCCCACGCTCACGCCAACTCTCACGCCACCGCCCCAAATTTAGCTTTACACAATAAGAAGTCATAGTCAAACAGAAAATGTTATTAAATGCAAAGCAGGGAACCCAACAAACGACGGCCGAAAACTTTCGATGGCCCAAAACTTGTGCGGCTAACTGAATGGGGAAGTAGCTGATGATTGCTGCTGGACTTTTGAATACCCTATGTATAGATCGTGAATATAATCGTAATAAATTGAGAGAATTTTAATTTTAATAAATAAAATATTTAAATTTGTCATTATAATAATAAAATAAAATATAATAAAAAATAATAGCACTTTATAATATTTAATATCAATAGTTTTTATATAATAAAATTGTTATTTAATAAAATTAAATTATTATGCAATAATAAAATGCTTACTTAGTATAATAATAATAAAATAAAATATAAAAAATAATAATAATAATTTATAATATTAAATATTAATATATTTTGATATAATAAAATTTTTAGTTAAATAATTTTATTATAATAAAATATTCACTCAATAAAATTAAATTATTATGCAATAATAAAATGTTATCTCTTAATCAAAAGTTTTTAAAATATGTAAATATGCAACCTTATTTTCTATATCTATATAGGAAATTTTTAACTGTCATGCCGAAAAGTAACAATTTTTTCAGAGTAAAAAATTGAAATAAATTATTTAAATATTATTTTTGCTATTTAAATATTAAGTAATTATTGAAAATGTAAATAATGATATACATTTGTTGAAGTATATTTATATATTGATAAGTAATAAGCTTCATTTGTCAGTTTATTTATTTATTTTGTGTACCTATTTTAAAAAGATGTTGCCAAAAATTGTTTCTTAGTTTTCGTGCTGAGCTTTTACCCATCTACAAAATAACATCTTACCGCTAAAATGCTGAAAATTATGCGATAGCATCTCGAGTGCTCTCAGCCCAATGTAAGCCTCTTAGACTGCATTCGTGTGTGGCAGAAGCGAAATTTAATAGTCAAAAATCACGACAGCTACGGCAACAATGGCCCTGGCAGTGCGGCCAAAGTGTCTTTGCCGCCTTGACTTGCGTCTTTCAGTCGAACGTCAGGCTCAAGCCGGGAGGAGCTAACGAGGCGGCAGCCATTCACTGCGAGCGACAAGCATTGTGAATTGTGTCAGCCACACACAGACACACACACACACACACACAGAGAGAGCGTAAAGCTAACTAATTTAAACGGCACCATTGTGCACCATAACCCAAAAAACAATGGTGCCAAACGGAAGGCAGCGCGCTCAACGGCTAACGGCTAACGGCTAACGGCCAACGGGCAACGGGCAACGGGCAACGGGCAACATCCACGGGGGAATCGAGGCGACGGCAATGGCTGCGATAAAGACAGCTACATGGCTGCTGTTAGCTAGCGAGTGGCTTGTCTGGATCCTGGATCTGTGGCATTGGCAACTGTGCCGCCGACAATTTCAACCGAATTAATGCCACTTCAAAGTTCGAGTGTGTGTGTGTGTGTGTATGTGTGTGTGTGCCTTTCTGAATTACCAAAAATTTACAACAATGCGAGGCGAAGCGTTGTTAGCTGAGCGGAACTGCTGCACTTTGCTATCAACAGCCACTCGCATTGAAATATGGCCAAAAGCAAACGGAAAAGTACCTGCGGGCATTTTATAGATAATAGATATTTGCAATACACACACGCACACACACACACATACGCACACACTTGCAATGTATTGTAAGTGCAAACTTGAAAGAAATTGCCGCTGAAAGGCAGCCAATTTTTAAACACGCGCATATTGGCCAAGTTGCCGCGCATATGCTGCACGGCGGAGAACAATGGCCAAGATGTGGGCGTGTGGGCGTGTGTGAATGAAATTGTGTGGTTACAAGTGCTGGCTGGACTGCTGAGGCACGGCTGCTTGGGTTGCTTGGGCTGCCTTCGTCTGATTTGCATAGCTTGGGGCGGCGGGGCGGCGGGGCGGTTGCCAACGCTTGTTGGCTGCATTTATAATGTTACAGCTCACACACACACACACACACACGCGCAAAGAGGAAGCAGCAGAAAAACTGCAACACGCATGCAATTTTTGAGGTGAACAGCGAACAAACATATTTACCTCTTACTCCCCCCTCGCATTCTCTTCACATTCGCTTGCATATTTTGTGCTGTTGCATTTTAAGCAGCTGCCTGCCAGGGCAAACAACATTTCAGCTATGCGCGTTGACAGCAGTTACATGCACATTACACACTCACACAAACACAAACACAAACACACATGCACACACACACACATGCAAACAATAGGAAAATAGCCGCGGAAAATATCACGAGTTTGCTTTGCATTTGAACTATTCGCATCGACTATTAAATAGGAAATAACATTTGCCTTAGTTGCTAATGGAGTCTGTGGATTTGCGCTGGTTTTTGATTAGTTATCAAGTTAATTATTAGCATATTGCCTCACAGAAGCTGGTTGTGATTCGAGTTCCCCTTATGAATGTCCATAATATTTGGATGGCAAGAACTGCAAAGCACTTGGCCTGCATTGTAAATGGATGTATGCATTTTATATACTAATTGATGTACAAGCTAAGGCTAGACCCCCTCTCCACATTGTATTTTTAGCCCATTTGCCGAATTGTAAAGTATATTTGTGCATCTAATAAGAGCTTGGAAAACTGCCAGCAGCAACTAGCTAAATTAACAATGCATTTTATCTAAATTTATTTTGATGTTGAACTCAACTCAACTCGACTCGACTCAACTATGTGCATTACGCATATGAACAAAAAACTCGTTTGTATCACTTTTGAAAACAGTTGAAATATTTTGTAGTCTTCTGTTTTATAAATTTGATGTACTTAAAATAACTTTGTACTGGCAACATTTTTTCAAAAGTTATTTCAGCTGGGAGAATGCTGAAGTTTTGCACAAACAGTTTTCAACGTCATGTCGCAGATTTTCTGATGTCTTTGGCATGTGACTGGCATGCGTGGGGTCTCTTTGTGTGTGTGTGTGTGTGTGTGTGTAATACGAGTCGTAGCTGTTTGGTTGTCGTATATGCTGTTTGCTTAGCATGCAAAGCTTTAGAAAAGTGCCAAACGTAACGAAGATTAAGGATGGGCAAGTGGCACGTGCTGACCTCAAGGCGAGAGTGAAAAAGGGCGAGAGAGAGGGCGAGAGAGAGAGAGAGGGAGAGAGAGCGTGCTCGTGGGAGAGTTGTGAAATATTCTACGTGCTCGCCATTGGCTGGCCATTGATTTATGCCAGTTGAGCGGGACGCTTCAAAGTGTCAATACCCATCTTGGCCAACTGAGAGATGCATTTTAGCCAAATTGCTTGGCATACGCTCGCCGGTGTTTCCGGTATTGTTAAGTGCGCCGGCATCGCTGGCACTTAAGCAAAATATAATAGCCCGAGCTCGAGTAAACTTTGTAACTAAATACGAGAGCGAGAACTTCAGCTTTGGCTGCTGCTTATGCTCTGCTCAGCTCTTATATATATGTATATAAAACTGTAATTCCATTAAAGTCCATTACACGAAATGCTCGTATACAGAGGGAGAGAGAGAGAGAGAGAGAGAGAGAGAGAGCGGCCTGCAACTGCAACACAAGTAGCAACAGCAGCAGCAACAGCAGGAGCAGCAACAGCGGCAAGTCGAATGAAAATTTCTGCTCTTTCGCTTGTCCTTGGCAGGACGCATAGCATTTCAGCACTGAAAATAATAACTTAAGTAATGTCATTAAAAGGCGAAAATGGATTAGATGTTTTGGCTGTAGAGCCAGCTGCACTTATTTCACCATTGATTGCCACTGTGAGCTGCCACAAGCCCCCCGTGCGTATACTTAATGTGCCACGCTCTAGCCATATTCAATATTCCAGATATTTAAGGTGCTCAAGGCGATGATTTTTGATTGGTGCAGATTTGGCAGCTGTTAAGGCATTTATTACTGGCCAAGTGAGTAGTTACTGCCTAGTTACTCGTTAATTAATTAACTAAACATGGACTCAATTCACTCTCTGCTCATTAATAATTTGTGCTGGCTCACATTGTAAACTCTTTGTTGATCTGCGGCGTCGTTTGGTTAGTTTTATGTTGCGGCTAACTTTGACAGCTACTCGGCGCTGCAGTCAATTACTATTATGTTTATGTGGCACATGTGCGAGGTGTGCCATAACAGTTGACTGAGGCAGCAGATTGGTAGGTAGATTGCTGCATTTATTATTAATAAATTTATGCCGTGTGAGTAGTTAAATTGCAGGCAAACTAGTGCCAAAAAAAGGCTAAAATGGTCAATAGACAGCAATTTAATGTGATTTCGGCGTTTTCCCTATTCCGTTGCGTAACACAAACAAAAATTTGATATACAATAAATTTTTTCAAAATTTTTATTGTTCGTTAAGCAAAACTAATTTTCCCAAAAAAATGTTCGTTATTCCAGTTAAACACCAAGGGTTAACCAAGGGTCCACTGTTTAAAAATATTTACATTGTATATATTATATATTGTATATTATATATTTAGTTTATTTATATTATATTTTATTTTCTTTTTTTTCTCTATAGCTGTTAATTTAGATAGAGAAAATATTGTGAATTTCTATAATCTTATTAATCAAATCAAAGCATTGCCTTGAAGAATACCTCTGCTTCTTCTTCTTGTAACATTTGCAGCATTCGTATATCTCTGTATATTCCAGAATTCTCATGCAGTTATCACAGTTATCTCCTGGACTGGGAGGAGTCCTGAACTGGAACTGCTCTGCAATGGCAACGTTAGCTGAATAGCAGAGCTGCTGCTATTGGCATGCAGCATTATTTCATTGATTCCTGCCAGCATGAGCATTCCGTCAGGGTAAATTGATTCAAAGTCTGATCCCCACTTATTTGATGTGGGCCAACTTAAATTGTTAAGCCACAAACCTGAAGATACGAATTTATTGCAGCGCTCTCGCTCGTTGATGCGTGTGTTAAATCACTTGTTTACAGTCCGTGCAGCTGGCTCAGCTCGTCGCTGAGCGGAGGTGTGTTTGAGAAAAAATTCGAGCAGCCGCTGGCTGGCATTGGCGCGTGTTATGCGCCACGTCGACAAATGCGGCAGCAGCTTATGAAATATTTCGCGCCATGTGCGCGGTGAGGCGAGGCGAGGCGAGGCGAGGCGAGGCGAGGCGACGGGAGGCGACGTCAGTCACATTTTACGACATGCCAATGATGCGGCCATAAAAAAGGTATCAAGGAAAATGAGACGGAGGCTAATACAAAGATGCCGCTGCGTGTGTACGAAAAAGTTATAAATCTGCAGCAGCAATTTTTATATGGCGCTTGGCAGACATTTAGCGAGTAGTTGGCTAATTGGCGGCCGCACTTGAGGAAGGCTTAAGTTTTGTGGCTCGCTCACAGGCTTAAGTGAAAAATATGACTGCGCTGGACAGTTATGCTTATAGCGGAAGCTGTCACGCGGCGCAAAATGGCGCAGCTTCCGCTTGAGCATGTCGCTGCATGTCGACGCGCAGCGCAGCAGACTGAAAGGCAGACAGACCCACAGACAGGCAGCGAGAGAGCGAGAGAGCGGGAGAGGGGAAGAGAGCGAGAGCTGGAGACAGTTGACTGGCCGACTGATTTATTGCACTTTAAATTCGGCGACATTTTTTGCATGTCGTTTATCTTCATTGCGTATGCCAACAACTAAAGCAAAGTGCACCGGCCATAAATAAAACAAGTAAATGTGTATACATTTATGTATGTAGATGTGTGTGTGTATATATTTACATATATATATTTATATTTCTCTGCATATGCATGAATCTTTTCAGACAAATACTTGACTTGTAATTTTCTAAAAGCTTGCCGCATATTTTTGGCATGCAGAGTGCAACGACTGCAGCTCAGCTTTCCATGCTGCAGTGCTGAGTGCGCTTCAATTGTTCCAGTTAAGTCGGCTTTATTGGTCGTGAAATTCCAATGACGTTGCCAAATGCAAAAGCTGGATAAGATCAGTGGCTATAATTGGGCCAGCAGCAGGCAAAGAAGATCAAGCAATCTATAGGAAATGTCCTGTATTATTCCTGTTCATAATATTTGGTGCAGAATATACAATATCATTTCTACAGTTTATAGTTATTACTGTATTTTTTTTGGCACCTTTTGAAATATAAAAATTCCCTTACTTATGCAGTGCAGTTGCCTATTCGCTCTAGTCCAGTTCTTTTACTCCATTATTTGGCTTGGCAGCACACATGACTGCAATTTTCTTAGCTCTGCCACTGGCCACAAACTATTTTGAACTTTTAGCTTGAGGTTGGACTAAATTTACATGCCTCAGCAGCAGCGGCAGCAGCAGCAGCAGCAGCAGCAGCAGCAGCAGCAGTAGTAGAAGAAAATTTAATTAAGTTCTATATAAATTAAAGTGGAAATTAAAAGCTCTTTGCTATATCATAAATTATATGAGAAATTCTCTATATAAATTTGATAAGATATGAAATACGGCTCCTGCTGAGACTACGTTTGCTACGCAGCCATTCATTAGGCAAAAGACTTAATCGACTCGAATTCGCTTAAGCAGCTGTGCATTAGCAAAATTAAATATGACTCGAATTTGTATATGACTAATCCGTATGGCTAATGATTGCATTGCTAATGCCTGGCACTCAGGCGATTTGTGGGTGCGCCCGACTAATCTAGCTAACAGCGTGAGCTCATAATTTCTGGCTGCATTTCGGTTCATGCATTCGGCGCCTTGGCTTTTGCATTTCCCTTTGTCTCTCTGAGTGGGCGGGCGCACCTTTCCTCGGCGTAACTAAGCGCGAAAATGGCCACCGAATCGTGCTGGCCAATAATTCAATAATTTTACGCTTAAATCATAGCAAATTAACCCATTTCCGGCGCAGACAGCGCCACATAAATTATGACAGCGACGTGCACGGACCGCACTGCAGTGCGGCACGGGCAGAACTTTGAGCCGGAACCGGAGCTCCGGCTTGTCTCAGGGTCTCAATTTTTTTTTTTTTCGTCTTCTGCTCAAGTTGTATACCCTGTTTGAAGTGCTGAATGGGCGTTGAGTTTTTAAGTATTTGGGAATTCAAAAGGTGCTTAAAATAATTAGCATCATGGTTTGAAATTGTACGTAAAATATAAGTAATTTAATATAAAGTCGATAAATATCGATTCTTGGTAACAAAGTGAATTTATAAATAATTTTATGATTTAATTCTCCCTAAGTAGTATCCAGTTTTTATTCAAGCTGTCTTTCTCTCTTCCTGTTCGAAGTATTTGGAGAAACATTTTTATTTTTATTTTCTTCATCAGCAATAAATCCCCATTAATCGATTCTTAATTAATCATTGAGATGAATGCGAATTTTGGGAAAAGATTTTTACTTAAATGTTATAAGAGAGCTACGATGATATTTATCTGTATAATCGATAAGAATCCAATATTTCCTGCTTTACCTTAAAAGTAAAGATTTGAGAAGTTGAAGTTGGTAATGCTCAGCCACTTACAGGGTATTCTTCAGTCTAGCAATCACTCCAGTCTTTTTCATTTTCTCCAGTATGCATTTGACTGGTCGCTGTTAAAAAATTCAGAACGTCTTTTTGCTTAGCGTCTTGTGCTTATCTTTGGGGCGTTCCCACTGACAGGTGTGAGTCATTTGATAGTTGGTAGTAAAAGTTACTCTGCGCATTCGCGTGAGCGTGAAAATGGTTTTTCGTGATTCTGGCAAGACACCGCCACGTTCAATTGCTACCCCTCGCAGCCACTCACCCCCTCCTGCTGTCAGCTGGCCGCAGGCAATTGAGATGGGCGTTGAGCGGTTGAGCGTTGAGCGCTGGGCGTTGAGGGTTGGGGGACTGGGGGGTTGGGTGCTGTGGGTTGGGGGTTGGTGGGCTGTGGGTTGAGCGTTGGCTTTGTTGCGCTTCGCCGAAGACAAGCTGACAAATGCTGAAACGTATCGTATGCCATCTATCATCGTGCATTAGAGGAGACGTCCGACGTCGGACATCGGACAACGGGCAACGGACATCGGACCACGGTCAGGCGGTTTGGTTTAGGTTTCAGCCTGGTCTTGGCAGCAAGTTAAGTGCCCGTTCAATGGCCAGTTTTATGTTACAATGTTAATTTCCTCTTTTCGTCTCGCTTGCGACTTTACTCAAAACTGATTGCTTACATTGCTGTGTGTAGTTATGCGCGTATCTGTGTGTGTGTGTGTGTGTGTGTGTGCTTGCGTGTGCGAGTGTATGTGAGTATGTCAGAGATTTATGCGCCCGCGGCGCAATCATGTGGAATGCATGTTAATTACTGCAGCCCAGCCAGGCGCACCAAGAGCAACCAGGGAGCGCCCCGTTGACTTGACTAACTTCTCGACAGCTTCCGCACTCTTTCTCTCCCTCTCTCGCTCTCTTTCTGCGCCTTACTGTGTTGTTGCAAATCAATTTGATGTTATTAGTTAATAATTACGACACCAGTGCGGCTGGCAACGATGTCGCACTTAACCAGCCCAGCGGCTGACTGGGGTTAATGCATGCGACGTGTTTGAACTGTAAATGAGCTGGAAATGTCAGCAGAGGGCGTTGCTACCTGCCGCTGCCTGTTGCCAGGTGCCTTCCATTCTGCCACAGTCAGTGGCACTGCCTCGCCTCAGTTATCTGCACTTTAAAGCCTCCTCTGGCTTTATTTATGAGTATAGAAAATGACTGCAAATGATTTCGCTTAATGAATAACTCAACCACAACTGGTTGCTCCACTCGTAATTGCAACGCAACTCCATTACAATCATTTGACAGCGCACGTGCCGTTGCCCAAAAAGCCTGGAGCCTGCCCTATATACATTTATACATTATATATCGGATCCGATCGTGCCCGTCGAGCACCCCGCACACGTACTCAATTGCCCGGAAATGTTGCTGCGGCATAATTTGTCAATTGTGCGTGTTGATTTCTGAATTGGCTAATTTGGATTTTAGTTATTAGATGCTGATTACGCACTACCTGCGAATCTCTCTCACTCTCTCTCTCTCTCTCAGTCTGTGCGTGAGTGTGCGTGCGTGTGTGTGTGTGCGGTTGGGTATGTGTGGCATTAAAAATAATTTCAGCCTACACACATTTGTCAGCTAATGAGCTTTCGTATTATTTTAATACCCTGCACAGGCATAAAATGTTGCTGGTCGCCATATCAATGCTTACAGCATGTTTGTGACATTTAAAATTATTTAATCATAGCAAATCGAGCTATAGACAATGTAGACAATAAGACAATAAGTTGCACAAATTAATAAATAATAATAATAAAAAATATTTACTACTTATTTATGGATTTTGTTTTGTAAATTTAAGTATTTGAAAACCACTTCAATAGTGAATTATGTTTTTATTTTATTCATATTCATATTCATATTCATATTCATATTCATATTCATATTCATATTCATATTCATATTCATATTCATATTCATATTCATATTCATATTCATATTCATATTCATATTCATATTCATATTCATATTCATATTCATATTCATATTCATATTCATATTCATATTCATATTCATATTCATATTCATATTAATATTCATATTCATATTCATATTCATATTCATATTCATATTCATATTAATATTCATATTCATATTCATATTAATATTCATATTCATATTCATATTCATATTTATTTATTTATTTTTTATTTATTTATTATTTATTTTTATTATTATTTTTAAAATTTATTTAATAGATTTCTTCGCTCGGCGCATTTTGTTTGTATGCCTTAGAGTATTACCACATTGCAACTTTTCTAATTTTGGCTCATTGTTTATTTCATTGTGTTTCGCGGTGTTTAGCTTGTTAACACAACTGCTGTTTGCACTGCAAAAGCTAATTAAGCACATGTTTGTTTTTGTTTAAAACACAAATTGGCACTCCCTATGGAGCACTTAGAGAATTATGATTCGAATATCATTTTGGTAATAAATTAAAAAAGTTTCATTTGCGGTCAGAGCTTCGCATTTCAAATGAAATATGTTTTGTTTAGCTATTTAGGGAATGGAAAAAAATAGTTGGCCAATTTAAAGCCATTAACATGGGAAAAAATAATAAATTAGAAAATTCTTATAAAAAATAAAATAATAATTTAAACTTTTTTTTTCATATTTTATATATTTTATTTTTTATTTTAAAAATTCCATATATTTATAATTGCCCTATATACATTTATACATTATATATCGGATCCGATCGTGCCCGTCGAGCACCCCGCACACGTACTCAATTGCCCGGAAATGTTGCTGCGGCATAATTTGTCAATTGTGCGTGTTGATTTCTGAATTGGCTAATTTGGATTTTAGTTATTAGATGCTGATTACGCACTACCTGCGAATCTCTCTCACTCTCTCTCTCTCTCTCAGTCTGTGCGTGAGTGTGCGTGCGTGTGTGTGTGTGCGGTTGGGTATGTGTGGCATTAAAAATAATTTCAGCCTACACACATTTGTCAGCTAATGAGCTTTCGTATTATTTTAATACCCTGCACAGGCATAAAATGTTGCTGGTCGCCATATCAATGCTTACAGCATGTTTGTGACATTTAAAATTATTTAATCATAGCAAATCGAGCTATAGACAATGTAGACAATAAGACAATAAGTTGCACAAATTAATAAATAATAATAATAAAAAATATTTACTACTTATTTATGGATTTTGTTTTGTAAATTTAAGTATTTGAAAACCACTTCAATAGTGAATTATGTTTTTATTTTATTCATATTCATATTCATATTCATATTCATATTCATATTCATATTCATATTCATATTCATATTCATATTCATATTCATATTCATATTCATATTCATATTCATATTCATATTCATATTCATATTCATATTCATATTCATATTCATATTCATATTCATATTCATATTCATATTCATATTCATATTCATATTCATATTAATATTCATATTCATATTCATATTCATATTCATATTCATATTCATATTAATATTCATATTCATATTCATATTAATATTCATATTCATATTCATATTCATATTCATATTCATATTCATATTCATATTCATATTCATATTCATATTCATATTCATATTCATATTCATATTCATATTCATATTCATATTCATATTCATATACATATTCATATTCATATTCATATTCATATTCATATTCATATTCATATTCATATTCATATTCATATTCATATTCATATTCATATTCATATTCATATTCATATTCATATTCATATTCACATTCATTCAAACCAGAGTTTTCTCAACTGGTTCATTGGTTTCCATTGCCTCAGATACCCACCCCACTTAGAGAGTATCTGCAAGTCGAGCACATTCGTGACTTGCACCAACTTGTTTGTAGCTTGCTGAATTTGGCAACCACATTAAGCTGTTTATTCGCTGGCCGTGGTTTGTTGTTTGTTTCAGTTTTGTTTAATGCCCCTCGAATTTATTGTAATTTGTTCAATATGTCTGCCCAATTTTTCGGGCAAAATATTTTCAAGTTGTGCGTTTATGCTGCGGTGGCATTTTTGTACAGCTCTGTAATTTGGCATACATTTAATTGTAATCAGTTTCTGTGGTTCTTTTTGTCAATTAACGATTATTACATTTCATAATGTTAAAATTTATGGGCATGCGGTCTGTCTGACATCTGCTCCAATTAATGCCAGATTTTTTTTGACGAAGGGTATGCGAGAATTCGAGTGGTGCTTAAATGAATAGAATTCAATCTAAACATGAATGAATGAAGAAATGGAACAAATGTTGCAAGTTTTTAAATCTCATTGAAACGTGTGTCAAATCCTATTGGTGGATTTTACTTTACCTTTATTTTTATTATTATTTTTAAAATTTATTTAATAGATTTCTTCGCTCGGCGCATTTTGTTTGTATGCCTTAGAGTATTACCACATTGCAACTTTTCTAATTTTGGCTCATTGTTTATTTCATTGTGTTTCGCGGTGTTTAGCTTGTTAACACAACTGCTGTTTGCACTGCAAAAGCTAATTAAGCACATGTTTGTTTTTGTTTAAAACACAAATTGGCACTCCCTATGGAGCACTTAGAGAATTATGATTCGAATATCATTTTGGTAATAAATTAAAAAAGTTTCATTTGCGGTCAGAGCTTCGCATTTCAAATGAAATATGTTTTGTTTAGCTATTTAGGGAATGGAAAAAAATAGTTGGCCAATTTAAAGCCATTAACATGGGAAAAAATAATAAATTAGAAAATTCTTATAAAAAATAAAATAATAATTTAAACTTTTTTTTTCATATTTTATATATTTTATTTTTTATTTTAAAAATTCCATATATTTATAATTTAATAAACTTGAATTTAAAATAAAAATTCAGATTTAAGCTAATTCACATTTGCTCTCATTCAAACGCATCAAACAACTTCCCATTAGCTGGGAACAGTTTGTGTGCACATAATTTTTCTGTTCCCACTTTAGCGCTGTGCTGTTTTGTTTTCTTCCGCATTCGTGCGCGCTGCTCACTCTTATACAATGCCCACTCCCTTGCCTGAAGCTTTCGCTCTACAAATCTGTTCCTTCTAAATATTATTCAATACTTGTATGCGAAAGCTTTCAGGGCGAAGCTTTGGCTTAATACGCTTAGCCCGCCATAAACTTAAATTTACTTCGGCTACGAGATGCTCGACGAAATAATAACATCGAACTCATTAAATTGAGTCTGAAAATCATTTTGAAAACCATATTAAAAAGACAAAGAATTAATTATGCAAATTAGCTTTAATTGTTTATCTATGCTTCTAGCAGCATCTACAATAATTTGTTGGCATATATTTCCAGGAATTTCTTTCTTTTTGGCTAGAAATTTATCTCTGTTAATGTCGCTGTTTGCGGTCTGTCAACGAAAGACCCAAAAATATTAAATTTAAGGAATTCTTGTTAGCTCTTGTTCCAGACATTATTAAAAATCCAATTCATAGAACCGTTTCCTTCTCGAGTTGAGATATATCGCACGTCCACCACATCAAAGTTTTGCCAATTGTTTTTTTTTTTTTTTTTTTTTTTTTTGAGAGAAAATCAGGGTCTGGTTGCCTAGACTAAATTGTTGTCAAGTATGAATTCAAATAAACTTAATTTGTTGAAAAGTATAGAAAATTGAACGATTAAAAAGTAAAAATGTGGACATACTTTGAGGAGCAGTAAAAAATTGTTGCTCAACTTTTTCTTAAATGTGAAGTTACAAATAAAGTTTTCTTCGCAGAATTATTTATTTAAGATATTTTACAATCGTTTAATTGTTATTAAAATGCTGTTAACAGAATTTTTGAACAGTCTTTACAATAAATAAATATTTTTATAAAAAAAAAAAAATTAATAAAACGAAAATAAGTAACTATATAAAAAATTAGTTTCATGGAATGGAAATGTTTTATGTATATTTTATATATACTACGAGATGACACATCGTTACAAATATAAATAGCAGGGTATATTTTAGTCGTGTGGCTATGGGACAGCAGCCATGTTATTTAAATGCTTGCCAATTAAGGCTGTTGATACAATTCCGAACCGAATGTGTTGCCTTATGTAACGGCTGTCATAAATATTTTGTACTTCTGCATATATACAATAACAGCAACAAGATTGCTGATTTGGCATTTCATGCATACATTTATGAACAGCAACAACAATAATAACAACAACAACAACAACAACAACAAATAACAGCAACAAAAAATGCTAGACTATGTGCACACAGCGAGGCAGCTGCTGGGCAAACCCTTTAACGCAACAGCGGCAGGAGCACCACCAAAAGCAACAATAAAATCAGCCGCATGGCCAAACTGAGAGCCGAGCGGCAGTAGCAATATCAACAGCAACAGCAACAGCAACAGCAACAACAACAACAATCAGTCGACAACAACAACAGGAGCAGCCGCATAAAAAATGTGGTGGCAGCGCATTTAAGTGCGCTTGCGAGCGCATTATTGGCTTTAAGAGATAAGATGAAAATAAACTACTTTTACTACATAACGACACACACACACACACAGAAATACACACAGACATACGCAACACCGACCGCAAATTGACTAAAACCATGCCCAAACGCCCAAGGGGTGTGAAATGAGGAACTGGCTGTTGTGTTGCAGCCAGGCAGGAGGTAGAAGGGCAGGAGGCAGGCAAGCAGGAGGTAGGCAGGCAGCAGGATGCAGCCGCACGTTAGCTCGTTGTGTGCCCGGCGCCGCTTCCATAGTTTTCACTGTCTGTCACAAGACAATTTGTGCGCGCAAAACACAAAATAATACACAGATACAAATACACCGACACACACATACACGCAGACAGAGAGAGAGAGGGAGAGCCGTAAGCATATGCATGGAACCAGCAGTACAGCTGGTGCCTAGCTGCCTCTGGGGTCGCTCGCTGCATGTGTGTGCGTGTGTTACAGCGCGTATACGTAATGCTACAAAGCTACAAGCACACATGCACACACACACACACACACACACATATATTCGTATACTTGTGGCTGTATGTAGACTTTCGCGCTGCACTGTAGAGATTTCAAGTGAATAACTTGTGCGGGTAAACATTTTAGATTTTGATAAATTGCAACTTATACGTTTTCTGTATAAATAAAAGATTTACGTAAATCGCCTGGTAAATGGCTGTAAGGAATCTCTACGTATGTATGTGTTCGCGGTAGATGCTGTCGAGGCCAACCAGCACTCGCTGCTGCCTCCTGCTGCTGGTGCTGCTGCCTGCTGCTGCCTGCTGCTGCTGCTGCTGCCTGCTGCTCATGTTGTGTATGCGGTGTGCGGCATGCGGCATGAGGCATGTGGCATGTGCATAACAAATGCTTAGTGACTTGGCCGTCGTCTCGACCGGCAACGGGCAACTGGCAACTGGCAACTGGCAACTGGCTGGCATCTGCTAACTGAGCCTGGACAGCTTACATCAGAAAAGGTAAACCATATCATGAATTCGGCTATGCATTTCTTTTGATAAAGCTACGCTAGTTTTTCGCCCAAATGCCGAAGAGCCCTCGCAGCGCTCTGCCGGCATTTTTGGGGTTGCCTGGAGCAACCGAAGCGCATGTTGGCCACAAAGTCGGCTTTGGCCTAAGAAGGCAATACTTATGGGATTTGCCATACTCTTAATGCTATTGGCTTGTGATAGTGTTGCATAGCGCGTAAATTGCTAATTATTTGCGTGTTTTTATTATGGTATGAGCAGGTTTTGGCTACAGCTGCCTCATAAGACGGAACTTTGTCTGCTGGGGAATATGTGTTAATAGTTGGTGGGGTTTAACGTTCTGGCTGATATATTTGATATTTGTCGGGTGTTTCTAGTTTATGCTTGTATTGGCAGTTTTTGCTAGTAAACAAATATAATTTCACACAGTTTTTGCTTGAAAAAACATATGAGAAATAATCAAGCTCTCTCTGAATAAAATATAAAAAATGATTGATTTTGTTTTACTCTTGATATATGATTCAATATTCTTCAAATAATTTTAATTAAATTTTTACAAATTTGTGTATTTATGCAACTTGATTATCACCTAACGCCTAACCCTCCCATATGCACTGAGCTACCTCACTGTGCAGGGTATAGCGTTTAGTGTGGACTAAACCAGCTGCAATTTTTTGTGCACTTAGATTCAATTTATTTGAAAGCTACTTGGCCAGGCAAGGCGCAGTCGTTGCCATTCTCGTTGTCGTCATCATCGTGCGTGCTGCCACGCTTAAATCTTATAGATGCAGCAGCAGGAGCAGGAGCAGCAGCATCAGCGTGAATGCATGTGTGGCAATCTGTGTGCGTGAGCCCGTCGCCATTTAATCAACATTAGTGGCTGTGGAGCGAGTGAAACGGAAACTAAGAAGGCTGCGCACAAAAGGATAAAACACTGACACACACACACAAGCACAGAAAATGGCATATTAATTGCACTCAGTGTGCGTGCGTGTTCGCTTGGCGTGAAAGAAAAAATGCAACAAATGAACTTGAAGCACCAACACATATAAAAAGCGCCCAAATGAACATTTAAATGATTAGTTTTTGCAGTGTAAAACAGATTTCAAATATTAGTAGAGAGTCGAGTCTAAATTGTTTAATAGATTAATGGATTGCAATGCCGGCTAAGTGAGGGAAATATTTATGTTGAAAGCATTAAACAATGAAATGGCGGCTTAGGTAAATGCCTGAGACATAATATTGTATTAGGCTTATATACTCTTCCGAATGTTAGTCAAGTTTACTTTTCGAATATGCTACTTGAGTGATAATAATTACCGTAAAAATAAAACGGTACATGTAATGTAATTATACTTTTTGTTTAAATGTGTAATATATAAAAATTGATCAAAATATTCAATTATCTTCGTTTTATTTTTGGGTCATTTATTACCTTTTAGTTATTAAAATAATGGAAATAAATAATAATAATAATAATATAGATATAAAGTCAATTTCTATGCCAAGCAAATGTAATAATACACAACAATAATTTGATAGAAATAAATAATTGAGAACTGGCATTTCACCTCTCAACCTCAAACAACAACTACAGTTATCGAGCAATTCGATTCCCTCTGCCCTTTTGCTGCTTGGGAAAACTATTAAACTGAACTCTGGCAGGCACCTTGAAGTGCTCAGCTGGTCAACTATCTGCCTTATTGCAGCTGGTATTGGCCGCTAATGCCGCCAGTTTGCGTCCATTTAGCGCTAACTGTCATTATTTTCGCTTTTATTTTGCGCGCAAGGTCAAAGATGCACTGTGCACGGCTGCAGCTGAGCGTGGGTGCGGAGCAACGGTAAAATGTTATTTACTAC
The DNA here is from genome assembly GCA_037075325.1 of Drosophila mayaguana. Lineage (NCBI taxonomy): Eukaryota > Metazoa > Arthropoda > Insecta > Diptera > Drosophilidae > Drosophila > Drosophila mayaguana. The sequence continues at coordinate 14,012,836 of JBAMCG010000068.1, read as the reverse complement.
ACATAAATTGCAGAGGCTGGTGGTGCCTGGAAGGGCAGAAGGCTGGAGGGGTGAGCGTTGGCGCCACTGGCTGGAACAGCTGCAACAACAAGAGCAACAAGAGAAACTATAAAAAAAAAACTTATTTCACAGCATACCGCAGAGCGTTTGCTGGTGGGCGGAATGGGCAGGGCGGGGCGGGGCGGGGCAGGGCAGGGCTGGGTGGTTGGTCTGTGCGGTCGGGGCCTGACCCGGTTTCGGGTCAAATATGCACATGCTACTTTTGACCACAAAGTAAAACGTTTTTTCGGTTGAGCAAAACGCTCAGCAGCAATTCCAAAATGGAAGTTGCAATGAGTGCGAATGAATCAGCGATGCACCGTGGTCAAACAATCAGCGGTAAAGGGATTAAAACAAGAAGAAAACCAAAGCAAATAGCAAATGAACTGTGAACATTGTTGGACTCAGTAGAGGCGGAGATAAAAGAAATGCGCTCAAACATTGTCGGCAAATCGAATTTGGCTTGGTTTTGATGCCCTCTGGCTCCACTGTGCGCCACCCACATTTGATGTGCAGAGATGAGTTGGAATTGAGGGTTACATGATGGCTTAGATTAAGTTTGCTGCTCGGCATTGGATATGTTGCTCTACTGTCGAATTGCCATTAAATATAAATGCAAGAAGGCCACGCAAAGTTTATTTTGCTACGGCTGCAAAGCTGCTTTCCTTTCATTCAATACTATTTCGTTTGCATTTAATGAGCTGGCTTCAAGTGCTCATCAATTATTTATTTATAGACACAAAAAGAGATTAGGCATGCTTCCATATCCAGCCATCACGATTGCTTTATAGGCTTGTAAAAACTTAATCCTGGAACTATAATTAAATATATATCTGTAATCTCAGAACTTTCTCTTCCTCAGCTGGCCTTGGCTAAATAATATAAGAAAACCATGTTCAATAGCAAAATGCCGTTATCTGGCTGGCTTGTGGCTGGCATCCAAAAACTTCAGTTCGAGCTTTGTACCTTAAGCCAATTCATTGCATTGGCTCAAATGCTGAAAAACTTGGCACTAACTGAAAAACTATGCAGCGAACAGTCGTAAATAAGCTCGACGACATTTTTAATTACATTTAAAGGCAGTTGTTGTTGCCTTTTGCTTGCACTTTTTGGCCCATTAAGAGATCGATCGATGCGCATTGCTGGTCATAAATAACTAATTTCAACAGCTTTAACAACAGTAGTAAAAGCAACAGCAGCAGCAACAGCAACAACAACAACAACTATACAAACAACGAGAAACTTAATTTCAAAATAATTTCACTCAGGCTGAGAATGTTTCCAAGTTTTGGCTAAGCTTTGCCCTAAGTGTAGCAAAGTTTGTTATCTAAGTTCGATGTTACTGCTCCTGCTGCTGTTGCTGTTGCTATTGCTTCTATTGCTGCTCCTGCTGCTGCTGCTGCTGCTGCTGCTATTGCTCAGGTTTTGTTTATAGTTTCGTACGAGCGCGCATACTAAATATTAATAGTTTAATGTTGTTAAGAACGCTAATGAAATGCACTCGTGGAGAAGTTGGCGGAAATTTTGCGCCGCATATACTCGGCGGGTCGGTGGGTCGACCTGACCAAACAGCTTCACACATTGCTATCCCGAAGGACGAGCTGCCTGGCAGTCTGAAAAGTGCTTGCCACAAGCTTTTGCTGTTTTGCTGCTGCTGTTGCTGTTCCTGTTGTTGTTGTTGTTTTTGCGGAAGCATGCGTGCATGCAAGGACGACAAACTGCACAAAATTCACGCTGCGTTACGTGTGGTGCGTCGTCCGCGGTCCAGTCGTCCTTTGGTCCGCTGTTCCGTGCTCCCAGAGTCCTTCAGTCTCTGCTTCTGCACAGGGTACTTCAGCGAGCTGGCATTAGATTTTTATTTTTAATTTTTTTTTTTTTGTGTTTCAACAAGAATTTTTAACACATACCCAGTAATTTTACAGAAAAAAAGGATTGTTTTTAATGTGGAAAAATAGTTTTATTTAAATAATGTAAAAGAAGGCATAGAAATGGATGCCGATGCTTGGCTTGGCTCAGGCAGATATTAAAGTTGGATAGATGATTTTATTTTTAATTTATTTATTTGCCATTAACTGTTTATATTTGTGTCTTAATATTGAATATCTGTACAGCATATATAACAGTAAAATACGAAACAAACACCATCTCTGTAGAGTACCCGATCGAAGAGATGATAAATAGTGGAAATGACTTCAGCTTTAATCCAACTTTCAGTACAACCATTAGCATTATTATTATTATTAATTATTATTATTATTATTATTATTATTATTATTATTATTATTATTATTATTATTATTATTATTATTATTATTATTATTATTATTATTATTATTATTATTATTATTATTATTATTAATTATTATTATTATTATTATTATTATTATTATTATTATTGGCATTATATTTTGTGTATACATATAACATCATATTCCTGGCAAGATGTGAACCAGCCTAATGCATCAATCTAATGCAGTTTAAGCTAGAGCATTTCGCAGTGAATCATATCGCGCATTCTCGGAATGTTTAGCGTTTTTTGTGTTATTTTTGTTTTTCCATTTGTGATCCGGTTGGGTGGGTGTTTTCTATTGCGTTTTTCGAACAAATTCAATTGCAGCACGTGTCGTCGTGCCATGCACACACTGCGATATGAGAGTGTGTAAGCTGCTGGCTCTTATGGACTCTGTCTACCTCTCTCTCTCTCTCTCCCTCTCTCTCTCTCTGGCTGGCTCTATCTGTCTCTGTTTATGGATGGTGTTGCTGTTGTTGCTGGCATTTTAAAAGCAACTGACGCCAGCAGTTTCATTCCGGCGCCGCCCCCACTTTATCGGGTTGATATTTGTGCAAAAGAAATGTCGCATGAGTGCAAAAAAAAAAAAAAAAAAAAAGGAATGCATGGCACAACAAACTTGTTTGCGCCCCAGCATAGGGCGCAATGGGGGCGGGGCTGGAGCGTGTGCTTGGCTGGTGGCTCACGTAGTTGTCTGTGGCCACGAAAAAGTTGCATAAAGTCAACAACTTTCAGTGGTTTAGTGATGTGAAAGTTGCTAAGCTGCCGCTTCAATGTCTGCGTCTGCGTCTGCGTCTGCGTCTGCGTCTGCGTCTGCGTCTGCGTTTCCTCTGTGTTTCTTATTGGGTTGAGTTGCCTTCGACCTCCAGCTGCCATTGCTGCTGCTGCCTCATCGATGCCGTGGAAGGTCAATTACACATGATCTTGAGCTAAATGCGTGAAAAAACACACGCCGGACAAGTGATTACGTCTGATTAGCTTGCACTTACTTTATGCTCAATACAATGTGGAGATGGAGATGGATTAGAAACTGTAACTTATTGGCCAAGATGTGCAAAAGTAATTAAAATTCTATATAAAAAGAAATTAAAATTCTATATAAAATATTTTTATCATACGCTCAGAATTTTCGTAGTCTCACTTTTTCTCCTACGTTCTATATATATCTGTCTCCCCCCCACTCTCTCTCTCCCCCCTCTCTCTATCTCTCTCTCTCTCTCTCCTCACTCACAGTTCATTCTGTAATTAAAGTGAGCTATGTAGTTGTATTTTAGGCATACTTTGGCTTGCTTATGATATCGTCTCTCTATCTATACGACATATGAATCCTCAAATTAAAGTATAATCTGATTAGAAATGTGTAAGTAAATACACAAACACGCATACACACACTTATACGTGACTTCTGCATACATTAATTGCAATTTATATACAAATAAAAAGTGATGCAGTTGCATCAAAGTATTTTAGGGTATTTACAGCATTAATTATCATAATCTACCTCATAATCAATTTATTGCCATTATTGCCAATATTATTTCGCATTGAAGTTAATAGATGAAATATTGTTTTCTGCTTTAGTCATTGATTTATAATTGTTATTTATCAGCTCTTCAAGCTGCATGGGGAAACAACACATTTGATTTGAAAATCGATGCATTATAGCCGAACAAATACTAACAAAAATCTACTGTACCCCATTTCAAGCTACCCAACAATAATCAAATACCCTCGATGAAATATAAATGGCGAGAGTAACAAAATATAAAACTAGACCATCAAGCAAATTAGCGCAATTTGTGCCACGCTTGTACTGCCAGAGTCGCAATTTATCGAAATACGCCGGAATGTGCAGCGAACCGGGAGCAGGAGTAGCACCAGCAGCAGCAGCAGCAGGCGTGTGCCCGTTAACAATGTATTCGATGGCAACAACAAACCGTAGCATACTTATATGGGCGCGCACTTTTGAGTGAAATAAAATTTAATGCCATCAACAGGCGCAGCGAATCGCTGATTGCGCTCGATGGAGGAGGAGGAGGAGGAGGCGGCAGCCATGGGGTAATGTGGTGAAAATGTTTGCGGCGCATAAACAAAAATTTTGTTGCCACATCGTGGGAAAACACGCTAAGCCATTAACTAAACAGCAGCAAATAAAACAAAAACAATGTGCGCAGAGCAAATGCGCCAAGCCCAACGAAGAACAGATACCCTAAAAATAAACTGAAATGCAATCAAGCTAAATAGTTGAAGGTATATGTAGGAAAATGTAGTTGGATCAACTGATTTCAGGTTTGGCTAGAGAGAATAAAAGAGACAGAGAGAGAGAGAGAGAGAGGAAGAGTGAGAGCAGCGGACTCAAGCTCTATACCCTTCCAGCCTGTGGGCATTCATACGCCATGTGCTGGGGCTGTAAAACGAGCCATAACCCAAAAATAGCGGCACTTAATGAAATAAACGTCCGATTTGCAGCCAGAACCCTTCCTTGCCCACATGCTGCCAATGCATAAAACAATTTGCAACGGAAATTGCAATAATTAACTTTAGTACCTGCTTGAGTGACATTGTGGCCTGGTTGCCTGGTTGCTGTTGGCCTGTTAAAGGGGAGCAGCAGAGAGAGAGAGAGAGAGAGAGAGAGAGAGAGAGAGAGAGAGAGAGAGAGGAGGGTTGGCCTAGGCCTGCCTGTTAGCTACCAAAAACAGGAAACTTGCTGTGGGTAGCCTGGCGTCTGGTGTATGTTTTTCTAATTCAATTAAAATTGGCTGCCTGCTGCTGCTGCTGCTGCTGTGACAACAACTGCAACAGCGACAGCAGCGACGCCTCATTATGCCGTCTGCATATGCAGCTCGGCCCCGGCCCCGGCCCCGGCCCGACCCGTGTAAGCATCTGTTTACGCTTGTATTGGTGTTAATGTTAACTGTCACTACATTTGGGCGTGTACGCGTATCGAGTCTCCTGCCTGCCGTTGCTTCCGCGGATCCTCCCTCCGGCTGCATTGCTGCTTTAGTTTATTATGTAACTGTAAAAACATGCCTCGCTCTCTCTCTCTCCCTGCCTCTCTCTCTCTCTCTCTCTCTCTCTCTCTGTGCCCCGTTGCGTGGCTGTTGTTATAGATTTAGGCCATGATGTCGTAACTGGTTAGCGTGCCTTGTAAATAATTGAATAACAATGCCCGCAATTTTTCAACATCATGTGGCAATGTTTGCCTTTGTTTTGGGAATTAGATTGCCCGTTGGCAGTGCATATTGCGGGTCTTAGCTAGATTTAGATAAACAGAAAAAAAACTAAATAAAAATAGAAATAGAATCTAAAATCCTATAACATTTACAGGCCATAAACACGCTCAAAAATATCCGTTTATGTTTATCTTGCATTCAATTCATATTCATTCCATTTGAATTTAATAAAGCTGAGCGTGGGACTAAAATGAAATAAAGTTATTATTTATATTAATTGCAGGTAATTAAATAAATATATATTTGGTGAATGAGTATGAATGAATGAAAATATGAAACACTGTCAGGCTGAAAGCTTTAAGAAATCTATAGGCATTTCAATGCTTATATGTTAGGATGCAGGAAATATATGCTGGGTATCAATAATATCCTGTCATTTTGTAGTAGGCTAGAAATTAGAGTTAATAGAGTGAATAAAAGACTTGTATAAATTAAATTAGACTTACGTACTAAAAAAACTAAAAATATTGTTAGAAAGAGCGAGAGAGGGAGAGAGAGAGAGAGAGAGAGAGATGGAGAGAGAGAGGGCTAGAGAGGTCTTACACCCATGGGCATTCGTGCATATTAACTAGTCAGACTTGAATTTTAAGCAATAAATTGAATTAAATTTTATGAACTTGTAAGTTTCAGATGAAGACCTAAATGTGTACATATTTATTTAACAGACTTGGTTGGTTGAATTGATTGTTATAATTGAACTTTTGCATTTAACTTAGGTTGCATAGCTGTCCAATTGTTGAAAATAAGAATTGTTGATTCCTATGTCTAAATATATGCCATATGGCTGAGCTCATAAAATATATATATAAAAATAATGCAGAAATTGAAGGCAAATATGCTGAGTGCGCTTTAGGTTAATGTAAAACACGTTTAAAACTATAAATTTATTTTTTTGCATAATTAGTTTAACATCAACCTCGAGGAGGCGACTCTCCCTTTCATGCTCTCCAATGTACACAGACAATTGAGATCATTTGCAGAGCAGTGGACACGATAAACTAACGGTGAACTACTTCTAATATGCTCGAAGTATGAGCACTGCCTTCGCACGATCAAGACGAAGAGCTGAACGAAAAACGAGAGAAGCGGCACGATTGATCATAGACTCTCTGCAAATATAAATCTCCTACAAATCTGAAACTGACAGCATTACATCTGTATCTCAATCGAACTGGTAACTGTTAATATATATTATGATCATGTATAATATGTAATTAATTAATTAATTAATCAGCCTTGTCAACTCTAGCATTGGAGTACTAAAAATTTTTTAATTAATTGTAATTTATTTATATCTGCATTTCCATTTGATAAATAAAACCCGCTTTATTTTTTGTTTAGATAGTCTAAAGAACTCTCTCACTTCTCTGCGACTTATAAACAGTAATAGAGTTCTCCATTGCAATCCGAAGAGTAGATACTCGCCACACAAACAGAAACAGAACTCTGTGGAGACTGTGAGAGAGTTATAATTTCCTCATTGTGTCTGCTGCTGGGAATCTGATTGTCGGATATACCCTTGCATACCCAATCGCTCTTAGTTACCTTATCTATCTAATCAGTAACACATAATAAAAGCGCTATTTATTAGGTTCAATATAATTTCAGCTTTGTTGCGCCGCTTCGGATCAGATTTCAATGCTGGCTAAAGTTTAGTATTTTGGGTTCCCTGTTGAAAATTGATCCAGCGCCATATCCAAATTTCAAGCCAATTTTAATTAATGCAAAGGTGTGAGGCACCTGGCCAACTCCCTGCCAACCCCCTCCCTCCGCGCCTCCACGAGCGAATCCAATTAGAATTTTTGCACGCTTTATGTGTTATTAAATATTTCACAAGAGGCTGCAAAACAAATCATGCTGCAAAAGTGCTATTATTGCTATTTTGTGAATCAGTTTAAATGAATATTTGAGCTACAATATTGCGGAAGGGGCGAGCGCGGCAGGTGGGCGGGCGTCATTTTCGGCTCTCGTTTATTTAAGAGCGAAGCGAAAACATTTGCCCAAATTGTCGCCAAAATGCATGATGGAATAGCTCCCACATAAATTGAGTGTAAAATATGTATGTGGAATGCGTAAAATTGAAACTAAATTAGAAACATAAACTGCCTAGCTGCCTGCTAATCACATGGACTAAAGCTCGGTAAATATTAACTCGGCTTATTTGTAACCGAGATAACTGTAAAGACAAGCATAAATGACTGAGCAAAGCGAATCATTCCAAATTCTCGAATTAGCTATTTTGTGAATATAAATTATATGAAATTTATTCAAGCATTTCTAATAAGCTGAATGCTTAAGCACACACACACAGTCAGAAAGACACACACACACACGCACACACGCACACACGCACACACGCACACATACTGTGCATATTGATATAAAGTTTGCCTTTGGTATGTCTTTCATGGAAATTATAGTTTCGGCTGGAAATTTCATTTTAATCGCAGCCCAAAATAATGACAAAGCCATCAGCGCACAGCAGGAGCATTGGCGGGAGACAGAAGACATGTTAATAGATTTTGCTGTTGCCCTGGGATGTGGAACAAAGTGATTAATTATGGTTAGTAAAGAGGAAAATCGTTGCCGATTAAAATTGTTGCCGCTGCTAAGCCAGTTTGACGTGTGCATAGAATAATTATAGTTGATATGCTTGAGTTCATTTCATAGCCACTGAAAGGGTTTAATGAGACAATTAACACGCATTCCGGCCCCGACAGGCATTTGGAAACCCATAAAACGCATTGAATATGCTGAGCTATTATAGTTGGGCAATCAACTGGAAATTTATTTTGTATTGAAATTTTTACATCCACTTATCATATTTTACAGAACAAATATTGAAATTGTTTCAGGAATTGGATAACATTTTACATATATATAATATATTATAATTATGATTATTATTATTATTATTGTTATTATTATTATTATTATTATTATTATTATTATTATTGTTATTATTATTATTATTATTGTTATTATTATTATTAATATTATTATTATTATTATAATTATAATAATAATAATAATAATTATTATTATTATTGTTATTATTATTATTTTTTTTATATATTATAATTATTATTATTTTTTTAATTATATTAAATTAATTTTTTAATTAATTTAAATTATAATGTATTTTTTAATAGCATGTTTATCAATTTATTTTTGTGTTAATAATCGCTTAAAAATCTTCAATTTAATTCATTTATTTTTCCCCATTTTATTTCATTAAAATTAATAATTAACAAACGTGCCAAACGTAGTTATTAACGAATATAGCTCACTCTGCGTTCTCATCAAGATAAACTCATCAAAATTGTAGATTTTTAAACAGAATTTTGTGATAGTCCAATTACATGGGCCACGCCCCCGCCATGGCGGTCCTCCCTTTCTGGTCGCTGGCGAGGCAGCCCAAACGCAATGCACATAATTCACATGGAGCGCATAATTGAAATATCGTGACTTGGCGCTCTTCTCTCTGGCCGGCACATAAAATTTTATTAAATGCCGAGCAATGCCGAGTACAATGGGCGAACTAGACGCACGAGCCATTATAACTTTAGACATAATTTATGATGGCACTTGCTAGATGCTCGCCTCAAATACATGCGCAGATACGTACAGACATACATATATGCATATGTATGTATTTAAATACATATACATCATTTTTTCTTTTAATTTGCAGTGTTGTCAGAAGACAAAGCGAGTTTATTAGCTTTTTGCACAGTTTTCAGCTTGTGGAAGTTCTATTTAATATGAACCCTAATGAAACTAGAAACTAGAAATCATTTACTAAGATTTCTTCATATAAAATAATATAATTTTATAAGCTGTATCAGAGATAAGTAATAATAAGTACTTTGAATTCATTATTAAGTGAGCTGAAGTCCTTGAGGACATCAGCTTTGCATATCAAGCAGAGCATTAGCCAGTCGATTCATTTGGCTCTTTTCTTCCAATTTTTTTGGTTTATTTTTATTTTATTTTGTTGCACACGTATTGTAAACTTTGCGTGAGAGCAATATTAAATAGAAAGCACGAAGTGTTGCTGCTGCTCTCAAATTTGCCAAGTGCTCAAATTGGCCGCGATACAGATACAGATACAGATACAGATAAAGATACAGATACAGATGCAGATACCGCAGAGATACTCGGAGCTGCTGTGTACGGTAATTGTGAGGCACCTTGCATGTGCGACACGCAGACCGCAGTATCCTGCCTTTGCATATGTGTGTGCGTGTGTGTGCGGAAGCGCGTGTGCCCTTAAATAACGATACAATTGTGTATCTGGCGACGAGCCTGCTGATGCTGCTGCTCTTATCGCGCTTCGTAAATCAGGGAAATACAATGTAACAGTTTGTCATAAAGTTGACAGGAGCGCGCACTCCCGACGCACTCATCGGCTGTAGATAAATTAAATATCTTAATGATTTTCAGCAACAAAAGGCAGCTGAGTTTTATTTATTGTGCGCACCTGCACACGCATCGCATCCCTTGATAGTAGCTGCCGTTGAAAGCGATTTAAATTCAATTTCACAAATTATTAACAGCTCCCAGTGCGGGCTCTCAACTTGATTGGTTACCAACTGATGATTCCTGTGCATAAGTAGTTGTTTATAGTCTAATTATGTGGGAATTGTAGGAGGCTAAAAGCCGAGAGTTAAGCGGAGCGATAAGGCTTAGCTGGAGAGGAGAACAGCAGAAATCATAATTAAATATGAGAGTCGTGGACCAGAAAGTAGCTGAAGAATATTTGTACAGTTCTCATATGCTATTTACCAGTCTGCCTAATACATATTACTACAGCAGTATATAGAAGAAGAGCATTAGAGTAGAGTCGAATAATAAAATAACCCCAACTGGGCAACAGAAGAAAAATTTCAATAAATTATTCCACAAAATAAATCAGCTGTGTTTTGCGTTGGAGAGTGTGTTTTACAAGTGGAGAGTATTGTTTATATATTGGCCCGATCCAGTTTTGCATGGATGCCTCACTAATTGCATATTAGATACAATTATCAGTCACTTATTAGACTCAAAAATATTGATAACGTACTAAATTGTAGATTTAGTCCTGCGAAGTCCGCACCATTAAGCTGATATTTGTTTTAATTTCACTTTGCACTTGCTCTCTGCACTCGCAGGAGATGAAGTGATACATAAGAGTAAGCGAATAGTAAAGAGCAAGTTCATATAGCGGCTTAACTAATTATTTCTTAGAAATGTGCGCGGCTGGTCTAGAGCCCGGAAGAAGTGCGACAACCACATTTTACTACAACGACAACGCTAGGAGATGCTTGCCCGTCGGTCGAAAATTTGCCTGATATTTTGAAGATCAGCAAAAATGCGCAAATCTCTGCAATTCTATTTAAAAACTAATGGGGGATTAAGCGATAACTTGTCTTACTTAACAAAATATAAAAATATAAATATAAATATTTTTTTTTTTTGTATTTTGATCAGAATAATCAGCGTATTCTGTTATTTGCATAAATATATTGACTATACACTTGTAAAATCTAAATTCATTGAATTTTATTCTGTTCAGTTGGGTATTTGTAAGATTAATTCTGATATCTGATTTATTTTAGTCAACTAATTACCTGACAAACTTATTTTAGTCAACTAATTACCCTGACCGACTTTGAAAGATGTATTGTGTATATGCATATATGATGAATACTATGGCTGTAATAACCTAATTTACTCAACATTTATTTAAATAATTTATTAGTTATACGTAAATAAAGCAATGAAATTGTCAATTATTAATTCATATTCTATATTATAAATTATAATTTATAGAGCATTTCAACTTGGCTTTTCAGCTGGCATGATTTCCTCTTGTTGCTAGGCCAACGTTTCCAACGTTTACTTTTCTCTCCTTCTGTTTTTTCATTTGTCTCTGGTTAGTTTCGTTAGTTTGCGAGTTACTTCATTTGAAGGATTTCGGTGGCAGTGTCATTGGCAGTCGATTGGCCTTGTTTGTTGTCTGCTCTGGTTTCGTTTGGTTTGCTGCTGGGGCTGGACTGGCACTGGCGCTAATGAAACACACTTCTCTAGTACGTTGTTATTTCATTTGTTATCCTTCATCTTCAACTGGCTGATTGCCTGGCTGCCTGGCTGCCTGACTGGATGGTCGCCTGACTGGATGGCTATCTGCCCCTCCCTCCGCCCACTCGTCGAGCCACGTCTTCGCCAGCATTTAGCTCATTCTCTCGCTGGCTTTGCTTGGTTTCTTGTGTCGTCAGTTTTATTAGATTTTATTTGCTTAGCCTTTATTTGTCTTCTGCCGTCATTCTCGTTCCAGTGCTAAGTGTCCAATTTTAGCTGGGTGTTTTGCTCTACCCCTGCCACAGGGCAATCGGCAATAGAGTGTGATAATTTTTACATACCCTGTATATTGAATAAAGTCTGTGCTATGTCTACATTAGGAGTTTGCTGCAATTTTAGAACGAACAATATTTAATACAAATAATACATCTGTAAGGTTCTGAAGGAATACAAAAAATTTAGATTTTAATAATATTTAATACATAAGACTTAAAAAACTCTTTAAAAAACATTTTTCTTATAGGAATCGTTTTTACATAAATATTAAAAAATCGTTAGAGCATGTGCTAAAATCTGATTTATAAATCGTAAAATATGGATTAGATCTTCCCTGCTCAAACTTGCATGTAAAAAATGGTTTCGAACTGGGTTCTGTATTTGAAGTAATTATTTTTATATTGATCCACCACTCACTTCACACAGGGTATTCTGAAGCCCGTCAGATTTCTTTTCGAACTGCGCCAGTTTTCTTGTTGCCTTTACGCTCAGCATTCGCCGGCTACAGCAGAAATTGTTATAGCCGCATTCCTTTTGTGCTTTTCAGCTGGGCGCTCGTTTTATTTACTTTGGCCTTTTGTTTGTTAGTTTTGTGTAAAAAGTTTCAGGCTGCGACGAACTGGCCACATGTGCCCGACCAGGCCCAGGCCGCCATTTAAAGCTCCTGCTGCGCTGTCTTTTTTCCTCCCAGTGAAACCTGTGTGTGTTTGTGTATCTGTGTGTGTGTGTGTGTGTGTAAATTCGTCAAGTTTGTAAACACAAATTATGACAATTAAGTTGACTGTTGGCTTGTTTGAGCTGCTCGGCTGCCGTCTGCAAACTTTGCTTGGAATTTAATGCAAAATTGCATTAAATTCCCTTGGCAAGCGCATTACGCATACGCCACGAGGTACGCAGGTAAATTCGATTAAAAATTGTTCTTTGACATGAGCAGCTGGCGCTGCTTCCAGGCACACTCGTTCCACTTTTGCTTAATTCTCATTTTCATTTTCATTTCCATGCATTTGTGTGTCAAAAGTTGAAGCTGCCAATTGCAGTTGGCCCCAGGAGCAAGATCAGGACGAGACCAAGGTGCAAGGTGCAAGGTGCAAAGCGCCGCCACTCACAATTGTTCATTAGATTAGCAAGTTGCTAAAGTTTGCAGAGCTCAAATGCCACTTTCACGGCTGCTGACACATTCGAGTTGAATCCGATTGGATTTCACAGCTCCGTTTCTTTTTCTCTCCCGCTTTGCCTTCTTCTTATTTTTATTTTCTTCACTCTGCTCAGTTCGCCAAGTATTTTATGAATTTTCTTATCAATGCAAAAGGCGAAGGCGACAAAAATTTACGTGCAAAGTGGCAAGTTGTGACAACGATGGGAAGGACGAGAAGGACGCACACTGACAGCATGAGGAGTGTGCTATGCTGAATATATGGGTGTATGTGTGTGTGTGTGTGTGTGTGTAATGCAACTTTTGCGTACTTGTGTACCGCCCATTGCCTCCCTTTCCCAATTTGTCATTGAAGTTGCTGCTGGAGCTGCCGATAAGAAACTTTGCCTTGATATGAGTAAAATGCGGCTATTGATGGCGAATGTTAGCAGCCACGCCCCTTTAGCGTTTTCTGCTTGAATTAGCATTTGTGTGAATCGCATGGACCGACTGTAAAGTGTGGTAAAAATAAATATTTTATGACGTTATGTGAACATTTTGAAATTTGAATGCGATGAGACATAAATTCTATAATGCTCGGTAATAATCTTAAAGCAGCTTAAATTATGTTTGCTTAAGCTCGAATGGGAAATTAAATAAATGTGTTTAAGCATATGGCAATAGATTTAATACTCAGCAATTATTTAGTCAATTGGCTTTGCTCTCAGTTGAAAATTTAAGCATTTTGTGATAATCTAAAAATATAAATTCTACAGTTAAAAACATATTGAAGTCAAGATATATTTTATCAATGGATTACACGGGCTTGACAAAGAGATCTAGAACTTTTTGTAGTCCTTTCAAATGTTGCTAATCTTTTAGTTTTAGCTTGTCAGCAAATGTTTCTATATTTTTCGATTTCCCATATTTTTCGGCCATTTCCCGGAAGGAAAGTTGCCTTTGAAGATGAGTTAGTGCTTGGACATGGATGCGCGGCAGAGATACAGATACAGATAGACAGACGCGGACACACGCACACACATACGCCCGCACACACACACACACACACACACACACATGCATAGCTGTTGGCAGCTGCTACTGGGTCTTGGCCAGCAAATACAAATACAAATACAAATAAAGCGCACTGGCACACACACACACACACACACGTATACACCCTCTCGCTCACTCTCCAACGGAAACAGAAACAGAGAGCCCGCCGATACGCTTTTGGGCAGCTCGATGGGCGTGGCTCGCCCACCGCTCGCTGGCAGCCTGCAAACTTGTTAAATGGCGCGAAATTCTTTTCAATTTCAATTTCGAGCTGTAGGCTTCTAACATTTTGTGGTAGTGCTCGCAGTTGTTCTTGTTGCTGTTGCTTTGTTGTCTGCGTTCTGCTGCGAGTGCTCAAATATTTGCATTCGAACTCAATTGGTTGCGTTTTGTGTTTATTGCCTTTTGCTAGCTGCTAGCTGCTAGCTGCTAAAATTGAACGTGTTTTCCTTCAGTTTGGTTCGGTTTGGTTTGGTTCGCTTTCAATATTTCTCTGTGAGCTGCGCGCGGCATGTTGACAGCCGGTCAGCTGTGTTAGCGCTGGCCAGGTGAACAGCTCGCCTCCTGCCTGTGCGCGGCAAATGGAAATTCAAACGAGCTGCCCGCATGTCAAATGCGCTGACAAAATTACTCAAAAAAACTGAGAAAAAAAAAGAAGAAAGCCTACATCGCGTTAACCCTGAGGGGGCATGGCTCTAGGCTATTTTTTGGTCGGTTTGAGCTCGCGGCTGGGCTTAGTCGTGTTTGCACAGCTGACATTTTGGTCAAGTTTGTGCGGCATTAAAAAAGGAGCTGTATGGCAAGAGCAGATATACAAACATATATATTCGCAGTAAAATACTTTAAACAAATAGATACACACATACGAACTGGGCCATAAATTATGGCCACTGGCCTAATGCATTTGGCCTCATATTAATCAATGTGTCTGCCGGTTCATGTCTGCCAATTTTTTCGCTATGCTCTGCTCTGCTTCTGCTTTTTCTGTAATTTATTTGGCCAGCACAATTATTTGCATTTTATTTCGGTCATTTAAATGCATTTTTTGTAGTCTCTAGCTGCAAATGCATAAACATAAATCAAATTGGTTTTTGTTCGGCGCACAATTCGCCACGTTGATTTGCATTTGGGATTTGTTTATAAATCCGCAAATACACGACGCTCTAAATAATAGTTTAGCGTATTTATATTGCTTTTTAATTGTTGGCCTATCCTAACTAACTCGTTTCAGTTTTTTCCCATTCCCATATTTTTTACTATTTTCGTTTTTTTTTTTTTTTTGCTGTGCTGGCAGCATATGCTGCCGCGTGGTCATTTAATTGCAGCATATAATATTTGTTATAGGTGTTTTTTAATTTTGTTTTCGTTCAGTCTTAATTCGTTTTAAATAATTAAAGATGCGCCATATTTATGGCATGTTAAATAAAACTATTGCAAGTGCAACTGCAATTTAAGTGGAATTTTTAAAATTGTTCATTAATTTTTGTGATGTATGATATGGCTAAAAAATATTTATATACAGAAATAAAGAAAATAAATGTAATATAAATTTAGTATACATATACGAGGTGTATTTTAAAATTTTCAAAGCCCATTTTTTATTCCTGAATATCTATTTTCTTTCCTTCAAAGAAAGCTTCTTCAGCTATTTTTATGGCAATTTTGTTTTTGTTTTCTTTTTTAATGTATTTTTGCTCCTTATATGTGACTTTAATCTTACACTTATACTCTTTTCTTAGGATTTAACGAATTAATTTTTCAAGCAAATCAATAAATAGATCTAAACGACAATTAATTCAATTGCCTATTGAGTATATAAACATTGGCTTAAATTCAGAGATTAAACCCATTGAAAATTATTTTCAATTTCATAGTGACTGACTCTGAGCAGCCTCTTCAATGTAGCTCAAATAATTTTACGACAGTTTTCAACTCAAAAATGTCTGTAAATCAAATGCAGATAATTTTCCAAATAGCTACACGCACACACACACGCACACGCACACGCAGCACGGTGCGGAGGGGCGGTGGGCGGACCTTGACACACCTAGACAGCAAGTGAAGCACTCAGAGAATATAATTGTGCAGTGAGACAACCACAAATTATAACAATTTTATGGCACTTTCTGTGTCAGTTCAGTCGTGGGCAGTAAATTTACATACTTCATGATGAGCTGACTGCTTGGCTGCCTGGCCAACTGCCTGCCTGCTGCCGCCCTGCCTGCCTACGGCAACTTTACTTTATTTATGCCCGAATTCAAAGAGCCGAAAAAAGAAGAAGTTGAAAATAAAGGAAATCTCGAAAGTGGGCTGTGCGTGTAGATGAACACAATTGCGCGTCATAAATTTGAATTATTGTGCTTTTTGCATTTGACAACGACTTAAAAGCACTTGCAGCGATTTTGGCCAGTCGGGCAGGAGTCGGCCACGAACATGTCCTTGAACACGCACGAGTGCGAGCGAGCGAGCTAGCAAGCGAGTGCCCAGCTATTAGTGTAAGGAGGACTGCCAGAGTGTGAGTGAGAGAGAGAGAGAGAGAGAGTGAGAGAGTGTGAGTGAGAGGCAGTCTGTGCCAGTTCTATAAAATGCGCCTTTTGTGCGCTGCTCAGCTGCACAACGCCCACAAGGCACACGCTCGGACATGCGACAGGGAAAACAGCAACGCGCTGGCCAGGCTAACCACAGACATTTTAGTGGACATTTATTTAATGCTTCAAACGCATTGAAATTTGCGCCCCGAGGCGGCGCCTTTGTTGATGAAGTCGGTCAGCAGCTGCCAAGCCATTGTGCTCGCTGCTAACAGTGCATTAATAAAGTATACGCCCAGTACACTCGTGTGTGTGTGTGCCGCTTAAAGTGCGCAGCCTGAGACCATTCAAGAAATAATACAACAACTATATACAAATCTGTAGAGCCCGAATTAGCTGAGATAGCTGAATCTGCTGGCGGTGGCAGATTGCATCAGCTGCTTGGAGTTGGCTTAGCTCATTTCGAGCTCTTCAAGCTGAGAGAGTTTTCCGCGTGTTGCGCTGCGGACAGCAAGAAGTGTTCGTAAAGTGACTTAAATGCGTATTTTGCATATATTTTACTATATTTTTGATATATATTATATTTAGTTTACGTTCATACTTCAGCTTGGTCATTGAATCAGAATAGGTGGAGCTATTTCAGCATAGATTTAATTCATTCCGCATCTATAATCCACATTATATATTTCATGAAACAAGCTGCTGTTTCCATATAGATCGATTAATCGTAGACACAAAATTGTGTGTTATATGAAGCATGACAAATATAAAAATTCATCAGTTTTCACTGTATGCTAAATGTTTTTTGGTTTATTTATTTATAAAGCTCTATGAATGTTTCCGACTTCGATATAGACATAAAAAAGAATTTTAATTAAATTTAATTATTTTTTTTTTTTTTTATTGTTTATTAATAATATTAATGCTACTCTAACAAAAGTGTATCTTTACTAATATTTATCGAACATTTCCAAACATTTTCCAAATATGAATCAATCCATATTAACAAAACCCTTGCTCAAAGCCGAGCCATACGAATTAGTAACTTTGGTAACTGACTGTAATAGAAATATTTATATATTTGTTAAAGTTACTGAAATATGCATTTATTGATTCGTTTCTATAATTTGAGAACTTTTCACAATGTTTCTTATCGAATACATAAAAGCGCCACAGTTCACACTCGGATCTGATTTTTACCTCAGACAGACATACGGTCGCTGGTTTAGGCTGATTCTTAGGGCGTAATAATAAATATTTGAAAATTCGAGCCAGAACTCGGCTGAGAGCGCAATCTAATTGCTGTTAGCCCAAACAGACCTGTTAACAATAAACAATTGACCGCATGACATGACAAGCAACGAATGTGCTTTCCGCACTGACCAGTGGGCAGCTATAAAAATATTAAATTGTGCACGCCCAGAAGAAGGGAAAAGAGATGAAAATACCCACACACTCACGCACACATACACAGAGCAGTTTGCCTGTGCTGCCTATGTTCAATTGCACAGCAATTTTATTTGTAGTTTTTCATTCGATGCGACATGTCTGCACAAATGTTGCATAGCAATTGCTTTGTGTGTTCAATTTTTGGCATAACAATAAACAAACGAAAAATACAACAAATGAAAACAGCAGCAGCAGCAGCAGCAACAACAACAGCAGCAGCAGACGGTCAAACAAATGAACAAGAGCTGAGCACAAATTGTGCAGCTGTCAAAAGCAGAAAACAGAACTTGGGCCAAGTGAGGCGTGGCTGGCGGCACAAAGCTCACTTTTATATGGTCCAGAATGAAATAAAAAGAATGAAATACAAATCAATAAATAAAGGCATATTTTTAGTGCAAATGTCTCGAGTCGTAGATACCCTCTATCTGTGTAAGTGAGGTGAAATTCATTTCAAAAAGTTAAAGCTAAAGGTAAGGCCAATATACCCCCTTTTGATGCATTTGGCAGAAACAGGGTATATTTACATGCACGAACAATAAGTGTGGTTTTCATCAGTTTTGTCAATTTTGACAATGTTGTGGTGGAATGCCCATCATCTCTAGAGCACAAAGCGCAGCGTGTGAGCATCAAAGGGATTAAATATTAGCCAAATATGCAAAATATTTTATATCATATTTGTAATGCAAGAGCTGCAGACATATTTGTGATTGAATTTTCATTTTTTTATGAGTTGAAATTTGTGGCTTATATTAAAAGGTAGAGCAAACCAAAAACAATCAAAACCTCAACTCACTTAGGCGTAATTAACACCATTCAAGTGTCATTCATAATTGAATTTTTGTTTCAAGTTTCACGCATTATTAGCTAAGAGTTAAGCGAATTTAGCTCTGCAATAAAAAATACAATCAGTAATAATAAATTTGATATGTGTAACTAAATTGAGCTGTCATTGAGGGTGCTAGAAAACGTGTTTGAAATCATAATTGAATTTGCGAGCCAGGGATATGGAATGAGAGCTCAAGATTCACGAAATGGCAGCTACAAGAAAGTACTTAGAGAAAATAAACTGTCATCTATGAACTGTGTCAACTTCCGCACTTGTACTAGGAGGAGACTTAGACGCCACCACTCCCAAGACCATCTCAATCGTGTCAAGAACTTCAGCGTAATATTGGCAATCAGTGTAAGCTTGACCCTTTTGATCTCTATCATCTCATTCTTCCCCAAGACATATTGCCTATAGTGCTCAATAGCCTGTACGAGATATATATTTAGTTAGTTTAGTTTTAATGCCGTAAAGGTTGCAGAATCTCTAAGAACCAAAATACAAATACAAAAGAATCATTAAAGAATTATTGGGTTAAGCTCAATTTTTGTTTGTCTGCAGCCTGGAGGTATGCTATATAGTTTAGTCTCTTCCTCGTATAGCCGATGTCTCATGTCTGATATATGTCTGCACTGTAGAGCAGCTGTTGTGCTTTTTCGCAGCTAATAAAGCCCGAGATGGCGGCTTAATGCGACAACATCTTCAATTCGCACTGAGCTGTCGCTTAACACATATTAAGCCCAGTGAGCAGAGGTACTTAATATATATGTACGTATGTATGCGAATGTGTATATGCCCTTAACGCGAGCAGTTGACCGCAATGGCAGAGTTGTTGCTGTCGCTGTTGTTGTTGCTGTTGCTGTTGCTGTTATTATTGTCCTGGCCTTTGTGCGCTGTGCTCTGCTTGCCGGGGTCACATTTAATTGAGCGCCATGTTCAACAGGCCGTTGTACATGCGCATTAAATGTAATTAACTCATTATAAATGATAACGTGGCCAAAAGGAGTCGCGCCACGGCTCGTCTTAAGCCGCTGCCAAGCTGAGCCAGCACTAAACAGTACCCGGGCAGCCAGCCAGCCAGCCAGGAGCACGACTTGTCATCATAGCTAATTTAGCCAGCCAACCAGAGCCCAGGCCGAACGTGTTATGTTTCCGCACAGTCACATTGCGTGTGGGGTGTGGGGTGGGGTGGGGCGGGGTGGTGTGGCTTTTGTCACGCAAAATGTGAAATTATTACCGGAAAAGGACAATGCGACACGCGGGCTATTATTCAGGTGCGCAACTCTGACCAGCTGTCTGGCTGGGCGCCATAAAAATGCTTTTATGCTCTCAAGTGTGTGCTGATATTTGACCCTGTTTATTGCGGGCTTTTGTTTTGGTTTCGCTTTCGCTTTCGCTTTCGCTTTCAGCTTGCTTTATTTTATAGTTTGTCTCACACCTGCCGCCAGGTGTGGCGCCTGTTAATTATGTAACACGCTCAAGTGTTTTCTTACGCACCTTTTGCTGTCCGCTTTGCTAGAAAAATTGTATTTGTATTACACACATTTACTCACCTATTTTTTTTTTTTTTTTTTTTTTTTTTTGCCAGTGCCCCAGCAACTGCGTAAACTCACATGCGAGTTTCATTTAGATAAAGTGAAAATGTAGATTAGTATAATTGCTGGAGTAGCGCTGCACTTGGCACTCAGCCAGGCAGGACGCTCAGCCAAGCCACAAATTGCAATAAATCTCTTTTAATTTCTTTAGTTTTTTAATTGAGCTCAACTATATACGCTTAGGGCAAAACGATTTCCATAGGCATTACGCGATGGAAACAACGAGCCGATGTTTTTGTAGCTCTAGGGGCTAATGGAATATGTTTTAAAGTAAATTCGCCACTTGTAAACCTCATCAGCTCTCAGTATCCACATAGTTAAAGATGCTTCCGATGCAGCTTGATCCATTTTGAACCAGGTTTAGTCTTGTTACTCGAATCGCAGAAGACCTTCGCAAGGTTTCTTCAGTTCACGTTTCAATGCGTCCAATAGACAGCAAAAGTGACAACATAATTTCGGCATATGACATCTTTTCTAATGAGAAAAAGTTTTCGCCGCACCGAGCAGAGCCAGAGCCAAGCAAATTTGCTTTGTGATTGTCACTGATAGCCATAGTTTGAGTGTGTGCGTGTGTGTGTGTGTGGGTCACTCAATCTGCAGCTGCCAGCTGGTTGACCAAAGCAAACTGTCAGAAAGCATCTGACAAACATTTGTCGTCCGACTGACAAAGACAGAAATCCAACATCAGAAACGAGCAGAAGCAAATTGAAAAATATGCATATGAAAAACGAATTTATTCTTGTCCCAAATAACTTGAAAGCAACAAAATTTGCAAAAGCTTTGACAACTCGTTTGGATAGTGCGACCCGCGCCCTAGTTCTCGCCCTCGTCCTCCAGTATTAGCTTAAAGCTGAACGGCGCAAAGGCATAGCCGGCGCCCTCATAGAACTTGCTCATGAATTCGACCCTGAAAATATATCAAATTCGGTGCGCATGAAATAGACTGAAGCCGGAAAGGAGTCCTCGCCAAACTCACCAATGCAAGCGCAGTGTGTGCAAGAAGGCCGACAGACCCTCGATCAGCACCAGAATGCCCACGGTGAGCACGGACCAGGCGCCGAAGACGAGGAAAATTACTATGCAGCCTTTGTAGTCGGAGAAGATGAAGCCGATCGAGAACACCATGTTCCACAGCACCTCCGAGAGCTCTGAGAGAAGAAGAAGAGAGAAAGGACAATTAGTCAGAATATCCCAGAAACAGAGAAAGAGAGAGAGAATGTTAAGTGAGAGTGATGAGAGAGAATGTGGAGAAGAGAAAGATGAGAGAGAGTTTTGAGAATGTTGGGAGAGCTCATTCTCGCTCTGACAAAGAGAATGTTGAGGAAGATCGTTGAGAGAGAATGTGAAGAGAGAATTTTGAGAATTTTGGGAGAGAATATTGAGAGAGAATGTTGAGAGAGAGAATGTGGAGACAGAGAGAGACGAGTGAGAGTTTTGAGAATTTCGGGAGACAATATTGAGCGAATGTTGAGAGCGAGAATGCTGAGAGAAAATGTTGAGAGAGAATGTTGAGAGAGGGAATGTTGAGAGAGAGAATGTGGAGAGAGAAAGAAAGAATGAAAGAGAGAGTTTTGAGAATGTTAAGAGACAATGAGAGAGAATTTTGAGAATGTTGGGAGGTAATGTGGAGAGAGAGAAAGATGAGAGAGAGAAAGAATGAAAGAGAATGTTGAGAGGTAATGTGGAGAGAGAGAACGATGAGAGAGAACTCGAGCTTACGTGCATGAGCCAGCGACAAGGCCCAGAGTCGCAGATAGGAGGCCGTATGGGAGATCGTGCTGAGCACATACTCAATGGTGTGTATGGCCTGCTGGATGTACACCTCGCTCATGGGCTCATTGTCGCCATGGCCATGGCCATGACCGCCAGAGGGCGCGGCGGTTTGATTGGGCGCTGGCAATTGCTTGGGTCGCGTGGCCTTGATGTAGAGCGGCTTGCCCAACAGCATCCAGGGTATGCAGATAACGGCCACGATCACGAAGATCGTTTGTATCATATCCTGGCCCTCGAACATGTACTCCTTGCAGCCATCCAGGGGCTCCTGGTGCCCGAACAGCATCATATTGATGAACAATATGAGAATGGAGGGTGCGCAGCCCGGCGACAGAGATTGGTCCGTGCTGCTATCGCTGTAGGTGGCCCACTTGTAGAACATCATGAAGACCATGTAGCCGAACAGCAGCAGCAGGAACAGCACCTGGGGCACGAACTCCAGAATGATGCTGGCATACTTCTTGTAGTGCACGAAATTCACGACCGACATGCAAACGCCGAAGATCATGTGGATAACACCGAAGATAATAGAGAGCTTCATCTTGAAGGTGTTCAGGAAGATGATCTTGTTGTCGGCCAGCTGCCAGATGGGATCCACGCCCACGGGGTAGGTCTTGAAATTGCTAATATTCGGCCGCAGAGTCAGGTAGGGCGTGGAGTGATCGGTGACTGTGGAGGTGTTATACTGATTATGCCAGCCGGATCCGAATATGTTCATCGACTTGGAGAAGACGTCATTGTAGATCAGGCCGGTGTAGAGGGAGAAGAGACCCATCAGCAGTATGATGTAGCGACCGCCAAAGAATATTGTGAATATCTCCTCCTTGATGGAGGCCAGCTGGCGTTCCTTGATGATCAGAAAGGCGGCAAAGGCGATCAATACCAGGGCGTGGCCCATATCGCCGAACATGACGGCAAACAGAAACGGGAATGTGATGCATGTGTAGAGAGCCGGATTGACCTCCCGGTACGAGGCCATGCCATAGGCGTCGATCAGGTTCTGGAAGCCGTTGGTGAACTTGTTCGTGCGCGTAAACGTGGGCGGCTGCTCGTTGGTGGAGATGACATTCATAAAGGCGGGAATGCTCGACTCGGAGATCTTGGCGCCTCGCGAGAGCGCCTGTTGCACCGTGGGCAGGTCCCGGACGGGCACCCAGCCCTCGCCAATCAAGCACTTGCCCGTTACGTCCGGATTGAAATAGTTGAGTATGTGATATATGGCCTTCATCTTCTTGACCATGATGGTCCAGCGAGCGAGGTGCTTGGCCGCGGTGCTCAGCACGCGACTGCGATGATCGGCACTCTGGTTGAGCACCATCTTCAAGTCCTCGATTCTCATGTTCACGTCCTTGATCATATCGGCGCGCTCGGCAGCTGAGCTGGGGCAGGGATAGATGTCGGCGTGGTAGCCTACGCAGACCTTCTTGACGCGCTGCTTCAGCTGCTCGCCCTGGAAGAAGGCCACGAAGACGGTCTTCAGCACCGGATGGCCCGACTCGTCGTCCTCGCAGAGGCCGCTGATATCGCTGCGCCTCAGGAAGATGTTGCCACGCGAGATGCGCCACAGCATCCGTTCGAAGCTGAAGAAACGCTCCAGCTTGATGACGCCGGCCACAAAGGATAGCTGGCCGCGTTGGGCAGCCGATGGAGGAGCCGCTGGATCATCGGATTCCATCGGTCGATTGGAGTCCAAATTCATGATCTCCTGGCTGGAGAAGAAGCCCTCGGTGTTCTCCAGCACACTCTTCAGCTCCTGCATGTGCCGGAAGTTGGCATTCAGACTGGCGCCGTTCGACGACATTTCGTGCAGCTCATTCTCTGTCTTCTCCAGCTGCGCCTCCAGATCGATGATCTCGCGAGGATTTGGCGCCGCCGGCTCCTGGTCAGCTTCCAGATGGGGCATCTTGATATCATCCTTGCGCAACTGACCTTCTATGTAGCGCACTCGGCGCTCCATCTCATCGCAGCGCCGCACCTCGTTCACATATCTGCGCTGAAAGGCATTGACCTGCTCGTTGAGATCTCGGAACTGCACACAGCCCATCTCGCCCAGCTCAGCTATGGAGGCGTAGGCAGCCTCTGGCTGCACATACAACTGGCACAGGGCCATCTTCTCGCTGCGAAACATGTCGCCCATGGTGAAGCCCTCGACTCGTTATCTGCAAAGAGAACAAAATAATAAATAAATAAGCGATAGCCGAATGGGTCGCCGATTACTATCTGATTAGTAACTGATTAAATGAAGTGTTATTTATTAGCGTTGTTGGACCTGACAGTCTTTAAATTACGAATGCTCGCAGCACCAGCCACAAATAATGCTCTCTGGGTGTAAAAATATCTTAATCCTACCAAATTTGTTGATTTGGTGGATCTCTCTCTAGCTTTAAGAGAGATGCGGCGAGTGTATGTGGAAATTATATGGATGGTATATACGGGAGTTCCTTTTGATTCTAGTGTGGTACCTATTCACGATTTTCGATTCGACTCACCGACGCTCACAGCTGAGGAGACCTTGAATTTTTGACAGTTCGTCTTCGTTTTTCGATTTCAGAAAAGAATCTAAGAAACTTAGGCATATCATTGCTTGCATTCTCATTAGATGTTTTCTTCTTTTCGAAGCTAAAGAGGTAAATGAAATGAGAAACCCCAAGCCGAAGCAGCAGCTGCGGATCATCACAAACAATAAATTTGTGGAGCATTTCAGGGATGGATCAATATTGGGTCTAATCGATATTAATGAATGAACTAAACATTTTAGAAAAGATGCAAAATTTGCGATATTTCTTAAGTAAACCTCGTTTGTATTTCAATATGTACGCCAATACTAGATGCTGGACTTTCATTTATCACCATTATTATCATAGGTTTATTACCTTTTTTTCCATAAAATATTTCTATTCATTTCTATATTTCATATTTATATAGAACATTAAATAAATAAATTGATTACATATTTTAAAACGAAAAGCTTTGTATAAATTACTGCTGATTGATCAAATTATTATAACAACTATATTAAAATGCAAACAAATAATTGAATTCGAAGATTATTTCAATAGCAATCGATTTGTCAGAATGTTCAGCAGGTGCTGAGCCAATCTAAGACCCATGTGACGTACATTGTTTACGACTGTGGAAATCTCAATGCAACGGCCCAATCAATCAGTAAATAGCTTTGTAGGAATATTTCCATGTATATATTGTATTGAACTATTTGTGTACAAGCCATGTCCAAAGATAAGATAACACGGCCCGAAACGAGATATCGAGTTCGCTTTTCGTTTTTAGCTGTGCTTGGGCTTATCTCAAGTGCTTGGGCGAAACGATGCGTTAATAATTTCAAATTATTAACAATTACCAAGCAATCAGCTGCTTTATATATCTACATATATATATGTATGTGCTCTTTGTACATCTATATATAAATATTATTTTACAAGCGGCAGCAGGACAAGGGACAGACTCTTCGGCCACATGACTAATGACGCTGTTTGATAGCCGTTTTCGTTGTACAGATTGCAGATATTTACGACCGTCTAACTACAGTGGCGGGCTGTGATTTTTGTCTCGCATGTCGGGCCATAAATTTGATTGATTCAGCCAATTTGGCGAGTGGCCGCGATAAGCAGCCGCTGTCTGTGCACTACTTCGATAATTGCCTGCGATTGCCATCGGCTGTGCCTTGGCCTTAAAGAGCCTTGCCGAGACTTCGACTTTATAATTTACCACAAAAGGAAGTCAAATAGTGCCGGTAATGATAATACGCCAGCTCAAGTGCTCGCCCAATATCAAAAGTAAATCAACTGTGTCAATTGCTTATTTTGTACTTTGAAAAAAAAAAAAAAAAAAAAAAAAAAACTGAATAATGAAAATCAAATTAAAAAAATTAATCTAATTATTAAGACTCAACTAATATGATTCGGAGACTTAATTTTTTAATCTACCTATATGAATTTGAAAAGAACTAAGAAATAAATTTATGTATTGAAATAAAATATATAAAATATAATAATTTTAATAACGTAAGTATTTGTGAAAGAAAATGATTTAAACCAAAAGAAGAAATTGATTAATTTGCAAATAAAATATTTGTATACTATAAAATATATAATTTATATAAAATATTTTAATTAGAAAACAAATAGTTTAAAATAAATATTATACTTTGAAAAAATATAATATATATAAAATAATATAATTTTAATAAATTATGTAGGGAATTTTTGGATATCATATCTGTATAACTTAAATAAAATTTATATATTATAAAATAAAAATTTAGAATACATTAAATTCCATCAAAATTTATAATTTAGAACATAATACACTTTCGATAAAAAAAAATAATAATAAAAAATTTTAATATATATATAAAAGAAAATTGGCAAATTTAAAGCCACATTCAAGGTATATGCAAAACTATATAGTTTTAATAAATATATGTTGCTTAGCTTTGTATAATTAAAAATATTTGAATATTTATAATAATAAAATATTTGATATATTTAAATATAAAGTCAGCATAAATAGTCCCATTATTTGGCCTATTTCATTCTGTTCTAAGCACTTAAACTTCTTGGTGCGCAGTCAGAGTACAGGTAGATTTAGTGTTTTAGCTGTGCCTGCGGTTTTCTATTGTAAATCAAAATTAATGTACGAAACCAACTGACTGGAGCAGAGCCGCAGGTCTGTGGGCTTGAATATGCCTTAAAGTTGGCCATAAATCGTTTGGCCGAGAATAGGAGCGGAAACAGCACAATAAACTCTAGTTGGCTGGCCTCAGGCTGTCATTCTATGGGTACATATCCTATGTATACATATATATGCATATGTATGTATGTAGTTGATAGTGCGTTTGTGAATGTGGGCTATAATTACGGTACGGGCGGACGGTGGCTGGTGGTGGGTGGTTGATGTCTAGCAATCGACGCTGTGCTTAGCTCATTAAGAAATCCGTTGGCTGGCCGTAAAAATATTATCGGTAACGTAATAATTTGCACAACAATTTATGCCCTGTGTGTGTGTGTGAGTGTGTGTGTATGTGGGGCGTTGCTTTCACATGATCCATCACGTGCTCTGACGTCATACACACAGGAGTGTGCACACACACAAAATTATATATATATATATATGTATATAAATATGTGTGTGGAAGTAGTTCAGCGTTTGCTTTCAGGCAAATCGAAGTCGACGTTTAACTGCTCGGGCAATTATCAAAAATCAATTAAGATACGTTATCGCAAAACATGTCGCTATTAAGATTAACGTAATTGTCTAGAATATGGCTTTGAATAATTGCGCCTTACGGCCGCTCAAGAGTCCTGTGTAGGAGTCTATATATATATTTGTGTGTGTGTGCGTGCGTGTGCCGCGCCACTCTAATTGCTTTGTGGGTGGCTCTTTATTTACTGACAATACGGTAGCATTATTTTTATATCCCTGCCGAGGATTACAACTTTGTTTACTGCTCAACAAGGAATGTTTATGATTAGAATTGGATTTATGAATCTAAAGCTTTCATGAAATACTTTAAATTGTTCAAATAAATTAATTTTGAAAAAGATGTGGATTTTTGTTAAATATATATAGCTACAAATAGAGATATATATATAAATATAAACGAAAATTTAAATAAATATATTAAAAATATATTTTAAGTTAATTCTTTCCGCACATAGTTTTATATATATGTAGTCACTATAAATAGAAGATTTTAAAATATTTTCCAAATATTGTTTTAAATATTAACATTTTAACGATGGAGAATTTATTCTCAAAGATAAATTAAAAAGTTTTCAGAATAGATTTTCAAATGTTTTCTCAAAATTATCAAAGTCTTGTTAATAAAAAATATATTCTCTACGGGAGATTGAGATTTTTATTTCATATATTTCACTTATATCTCTTTTATATATGAATTTGTTATGGCTTGGAAATTTTCTCTCATATATTTACCAAATAAGTCTTAAATTAAACAAATCTCTGTTGATGACAAATTCACTCGCAATATTATTTTCGCTGCATATTTCTACAGTTCATATCATTTCTGCTTGAAGTTCTATATAAAAACTTAGGTAAACTGATGCACGATGTTTGATTTGTGAGCGTGTTTGCGGCTTATCTGGAAGCAATTGTGATAACCCCCGGTAGTCGATTTAACCCGCAACGGAGAAGTATTCAAGTTAAACAATTTAAAGCAAACAAATTTGCCGTGGCCCATGAGTCACGGGGTAATTTGTAGTCGAAAACAGTTTCACTTATTGCTCAAAATAAAGTTGTTTGTTTCAGTTTCAGTTTTTAGTGACATGTGTGCAGCATTTGTGAGTGCTTACGTTAAAGATCACGAGTTGAATTGGGTTTGCTTTCAGTTTCGTATTGTTTTGGGCTTTTCTCTTGGAGTTATTGTTCGCGACCTGGCCAGAGCAACGGCGCTTTGTGCACTGTTCGATTAACTTGGCGCTCATAGACCTGGTAGCTTTTGCCAATTAAACAACGGTTAATCTACACTTGTCGCACACACCTACACGCACGCACACCTGCACAGGCCAGGGCATATAATCTGTGCTGCTTTTTATCTCGGCGCAACAACGCAAACACTTTGCGATTTCTGTTTGTGATTGCGTTGCTAAACAAGCCTTGAATAGACGCGTCGTTGTTTTTGTGTCAAGGAGTGGCACTGCAAGAGAGAAAGGTGGGGGCTTATCACGAGTTAACGGTTTACGCTGCGTCTAACCGGAGCTAACAAAGCAATCGGCCAAACTAGCCGAAATAGCCAATAGCCCTACCTTAGCTGCCATGCCAGAGAGCCTTATCAATGGGATCAATGATTGAGCTCGAGTTACTCAACTGCCCCATTGCAATGCCCAACTAGGGAGTGCTCGATCGGGCTTTTATCATGAGACGGCTATCAGACGTTAAAGTTTGACATCTTTAAATTGTGTTCCACTGGAAAGTGGCACATGTACTATTATTATTATATCATCGATCATGGCAGTGTGATAAGTTGGAACTCTGCTTGGATAGTTCTATTCTAGTTTGTATAATTTTAAATTATTGTTAAACTATAACTATTAGATTCCTATGCTATTATAGATATACAAAATTCTATTCGATTTGGGTTTAACAATTTACTGATTCATTTACGTTAACAATTTTATTTGAGGGTCGCAGCTGATTAGCTTTCGTTTGCTTGTTTTTCTAATCAATTAGTCACGAGATCTGGTTGTTTTTCTTTTTCAAAGTATATGTGCTCTATAAAAGAATGTTCAGTTTTTAATTAGGCTTATCTTAAGCTACTCATAGATTTCAAAGATTAAACATGTTTATTTATGACTTGCTTATCTGTAAATGTTCTAAATTTGTTTTCTACATGTTGCTATGAAGTGAAGCAATAATTAATATTTTTAGCAATTAAAAATATATATAATCTACATATAAAATATGTTAATAAAAAAAATGCTGGATTAAGTAGAGAAATTAATGAATAATATATATCGTATATATAAAAAAAAAATATATATATCGTATATAAATAAAAAATATTTAAATAGACAATATTGCTGATTTATTTATTAAATAAATTTATAAAAATATAAAAAATTTTATAAGAGAAAAAAAATGAAGAAATTGTATACAAATATTTGCATGATAAATTAATTAAATTAAATCAAATATTGAGTTTTTTTTTTTTTAATCTATATACATCATTAATACAAAACATTTTTATAAAAAATAAATGTAAATTATACATTAATGTATTGTACTTAAATTTGATTTTAAAAGACTTTTTTATTGAGTTATAAATCATTTTTATTGTTTATAATAAAAGTTAATTTTGTAATGACTCAAGTGCTTAACTTACAAACGATTTATTAGAGGTCTGTGAGTTTTCATTGAAACGTTTATAATTTATTATGTATGGCCAATTTTTTTTAGTTTTCTAGTTGAACATAAGTTTTTCGAAATTGATAAATGCGAAAGTCAAAAGGGTCTATAGCTGAAGCCCTGTTTATTTGTGCTACGATTACAAAGGGATTTCTCGACTTCGATTGCATTTACGGCTCAGCGTCCACTTTGCCGACCTGCTGATTACACTTGCTGCAGTTTGTGCAATGTTGAAGCATTATCATTCTGTAGTATTTCCATTTTATTAGATTTTGTGCATTGGACCTACAACAATGTGATGTCGACTCAATTGCTTAGCACGAGTCTTAGCGTCTCA
The DNA here is from genome assembly GCA_037075325.1 of Drosophila mayaguana. Classification (NCBI taxonomy): domain Eukaryota; kingdom Metazoa; phylum Arthropoda; class Insecta; order Diptera; family Drosophilidae; genus Drosophila; species Drosophila mayaguana. Next base: position 13,982,355 of record JBAMCG010000068.1, on the reverse strand, counting down.
AGTGTTTTGTTTATCAGCGATTCTGGAGTATGCCAATGCTTATCGGAGGTCACGTGCATTTTTCCCCATGTTTTCATAATACAGAGCATATAGTAAATATATATATATATATATATATTAGTATATTCTCTGTGAATCATAGAAAAGTTTGGAAATGCAGCCATAAAATTTATTGGCGGTGCAATTAAAAGACATGGCAATTGACTGAACTTTGATGTCAGCACATGATCGGTTTATGAGGAGAGGGAAAATAAAATATACGCATTTCGACAGAATTGGGCACACAGTTTAATACTCTATTTATAGATAAGATTGAAGAGTCCAAATAAAATAAAATCTAATAAAAGTTGCAAGAATCTGAAACTCATATCGAAACATTCGTAAATTCATAATTTGTAGAGTCACAGCGCAGGCCGAAAGCGGGCTTAAATATAGATCGACAAAATATACAGATAAACATTCATCAGGGTAACCTCATCACTGTATTCGACTAAAAGCATAAAATGAATGCCATTTGAAGCGACCTCTTTGACGTCAGCAATTGAACTCGTATCTGAAGATTGCGTTCATGGAAATTTATCGGGCAGCTGGCAACCAGTTTAATGGAATTTACTGTGGTTCCTGCTGCTGCTGGTGTTGCTATTCCTCCTGATGGTGCTGCTGCTGCTGCTGCTGCTTGGCTATTAGCGCATTATCTGCTCTAAGCTGACGCAGTTGCGGAGGAGTTTTCGCGTGTGTGGCTCCAGCTGAGCAGGCACTTGACTGATAAGCCAGCGGCTGATAACAGGCGAGTATATCACAAGCTTTTTGCTCACTTCAGCCATTAAAATTTTCCAGTTAACGAGCTTAAGCGTCGTATATTATGCTAATTAGAGAGTGAGGGAGAGGAGAGAGCTCATGTGTGAGTGCCTGAGCGACCACAAATAAATTGCATGCAACTTTTTGGCACATAAAATTGCAGCTTGCCTCCGCTCTTGCCCCGGCTGCTAATGCCACATAATGAAGCTGATAATGGTCAACAACTGGAGTGCAGAGTGAGGACACAGCCGAAATTGGCTGCCGCAACAGAAGATGAGCAAGGAATGCAGCCAGGCCAATGATAGTGTCGCAGTCCGGTCCGCACACTCCAGTTGAGTCCAGTCCATGCCGCGCTCAACTGTGTGCTGGCACACATTTAATGCTGTGCCGCAGCCGTGTGTGGGATAGAGCAGACGGACAGACGGGCAGACGGGCAGACGGGCAGACGGGCAGACGGGCAGACGGGCAGACGGGCAGACGGAGCAGCGCCAGCTAATGTGCGTCACCATTTCGTCTGTTTTGTCGGCCAACAACAGATGTTGCTGCTGGTGCTGCTGGTGCAGTTGGGGCAGTTGCATTGAAAGCCATTCAGAGGCTCCGCATTCGGCTGTGGCGGTGCCGTATCCATTTTGTCTGCTCGTGGCCAATAACTAAGTTGTTGCGTGGCTGTGTGGATTAGTCTAATGCCAATATGTGTAGCAACAAAACGCTGAAGTGGGCGGTCGCTCGGTCGGTGGGTCGCTCGGTGGGTGGGTCGGCGGGTCTGCTGGTTCGTAAGTGCCTTTTAGTGGTGTGCAGCCAATCGGATTTTGATGTGCTTAGCGTGCAAAAGTGCTGCAATTTCTATGCTCGGCTATTTGTTCTCTGGCGTCCGAAATGAAACTTCTCTGTTGGCAACAATAAAATTTCATTATCGCTCCGGTGAACCGATGCATCTAGTTATGGAATTGTTGTTGAATTCACCTAGGCGCCGCTTTATTGCTTTCCATACGCTTCACTCATAAAACGTTGATAAAATCGAAAGAGTGCAATAAATTGGCAATGGTTTGGTCAAGATATAAAATCAAGGCTGACAAGACTTTTGTGAGAGCTGGATATGAAGTCAAGTGAAGTGAATGAATAAATATATGAAATCTACTGTACATTTGTATTTGTCGTGCATGTGATGTAACAGGAGCGGAAGCTATGCAGGCAGTACTATATAAGCGATCAGGGCTTCAGCAATTTATGCTGGTCTTGGATGAGATAGTTATGCTGTGCTCTCTTTAATCTGCCTTATCGAGAAGCATCAAATACCTGTAGTAAAAATAATCTAAAACTAATAGTAATTTCTTTATCATTGTCTGCCACGGCGTCTAATTGGATTTTCCCTTAACCCTGTAATCGCTTTGGCGTTCGTAAACTTCTTGTTCGTGTTTGATTAATTGCCAGAAAGCTATGTAGACATATGCATGTTAGGGAAACTTAACCTGCGCTTGGTCTTGACTACGAAATACTAGAACTTCCTTTAATAAAATTGACAATCAAACTACATTTCAGCAATAGCTGTTTGTTTCCAAATAATATTTCCACTCAAATTAATTGAATATGCACAACTACCAATTAACTCAAACAGCTAGAGATACAGCTTATTCAATTATTTCAAGTGTGCGCTATTAAAATGGTCCTTGCAACAATTCAAAATAATATGGCTCTTGCCGAGGCCCACCTGCTCCTGCTTCGAGTGCCTTTGTGCTGACAACTTCGCACGGCTAATGCGCTTTATGGCTAATAAAATAAAAACAAATGTTTTATAAATAACAATGGCGAAATGAAATTAAAGAAAAGCAAAAAATACAAAGAGCAAAATGCCTAACTAAAAAATAAAGTGAAAAGAAAGAAAGTGAAAAAGAAAACAAAGACAACCACTCCTCGGGTGCTGCTCAAAAATTACAGCCCAAAAGTGTGCTACGGAAAATTTCGCATTAACAGTAACAACAGCAACAACAACAACAACAACGAGAGTAACAAAAGCAACAACATTAAAGTCATTTCGTATTTATTGTATTACCTTTGTCAGCATATCCAACATTTTTTGGTTATTGTTGTAGTTGCTGCCGCGCAGTTCCCCGTTGTTATACATATATTTATATATGTATATATATTTTTGTTTTCTTTTTTTCATTTTTTTTTTTTGGTGATTTTTAATGCTTACTTATTATTTTTTGTTGCCGGCTTTACTGTTATTGCCCTGCTGTCATGGCATGCGCACATTGTTTTTCGTTACCATTCAAGATGAAAAATCCAATTTTCTCCCCTTAAGCATTTCTATAATGCGACCTCAAGCCCCTCAAGCCCCTTAGCCCTATGTGCCGACCCTAACCCACATTTACAAAAAAGCTAAATAAAAGGGTTCACAAAGTGCATAATACAACAGCTTCTGCTGCTGTTGTTGTTGTTGTTGTTTTTTGTCGTTATGTTTTTCCACTTTTGCTGCGCACTATTTTCATAATACCAAACGCTGTGCGTAGGGAAAGTGTGTAAAATGTTGGGAAAACGCGCGCTAATATGCAACGCTTCATGGGAAAATGATTTGTGGCGATTGCTGCTGGCACGCCTTGAATTCCCTATATTGTTTTTATCAGCTAAATTGGTAAGAGTGTCGCAAAAAACCAAGTTTGAGCTAAAAGCAATAGTTGAGTTGAAGAAAATTTTAGCATTAGCTGGAGTCATGGAATATTGCTTTAAAATTCAATAACGCTTTCTTGTTACTAGATAACAATTATTTATCTTTCAATATTAATTGAGGTCTGAGAAATATGTGAATATTCATCGTTTGACAAAGACAAATCTCAACCTCTTTTCAAAGAACCATCATAAGCGTGTTCTGATATCGACAGCTTGAAGTATGAACTTTAAAGGGCAGAACGTCTGAAGGATGATAAACCCGCAAAGCAATCGAGTCACAAATCCACTATAAGACGTATTAAATTGTTTCCAAAGAAAAATGGAAAGTGTTTAACAGGAAAAGTCTGGGAGGCACAGAAACGAAATTCGCTCAAATGAAATATCATCACAATAATTTTGCATACCAGCGCAGTTATGATTATTCTCTCTCAAAAACTCATTGCTTAAATTGATTATTATTAAGATTATACAAAATTAATTAACTATAAATAATTAATATAGTTTATAATTTATTAAATTTACAGAAAGACATTCCTTAAAGGTATTCTGTAACAATTTTTTATATGATTAATATTAATATTAATATTTTATAAATATAATATTAAATTAAAAAATACAATAAAAAAAAAAAAGAAATAAAGAATCAGATTCCATACGTTAAAATCCTTTTAAAATATATAATTATGACATCTGCAGTTATTAAATTATTGCATCCACTTTAAAGAAATTTTGGAAAAAGTCTGTCTAGTCAATATATTTTAGTTGGCTTTCAAGTAAACTTATTTAAATATATAATTTCTATATATAATTTAAAGTAATATATATTCATTTTCATCTCATCTCACATAGGCCAAAGCTCTTAGGTCGCTTATACATGTATCCGTAATTCAATTACCTTTGCAATTACCATTTTCTACAACTAAATTGAAATGGAAATTGTAGCAGAAGAGTTCACATTTGTTTTTGTCAAGCTCTCGCCAAATTTAACCCAACTTGACTAAACAGTAAAGCAGCCGCAACAAAGCGTATTTTGCATGTATTTTGTGTGTGTTTCTGGGGCTCTTATTTGGTTTAATTTATTTCTAAGCGTTTTCAGCATTAACAATAATATTTATGCGCCCAGCTCTGATATATGCATATATATGTATTCGTGCACGTTCATAAATATTTCAATTTGCCGCTACAAATGAATTTTATAGCAAATGTTGCACGCAGAGCTTAACCGCAGCAACTGGCAAATGTGGTTGACTCTCCTTAGCTCTCTCTCTCTCTCTCTCTCTGTCACTCTGTCTACTATTAGCATGGGTTATGGGAGTTACTCACACGTCGCACAGCTGCAACGGATATCAGTTGAAAGCGCTGCTCGCACCGACAAATTCGCATCGTGTATAGATGGTACATGGTATATAAAAATGAAATGGCGAACTGCGTATGTCAGCCATAAACGTCAACTGTTGCTATTGCTGCCCACCCCGGCCCAATCCACTCGGCCCCGGGCTCAACTCGTTTCGAATGAGCGCTGAATCCACGCATTGTAGTGGCTGCGTCTCAATTTGCTGCGCACAGTGCGTATGCGCAACTACATTATATGATTATTTTTTATTTTCATTTTCATTGTTACGACTCGAGTGCTATAGAGCCAACACCAATTCCAGCAGGAGCAGCAGCAGCAGCAGCAGCAGCAGCAGTGGCTGCCTGTTGCGTGCGCTCTTCAGCTTAAATTGAATTATAAAAGAATATTTATTTTACAATTGCTCCTCGTGGAATCGAAACCAGAAGCTACTTAATTGGGTTTTCAATCGCAAAAGCGAACATATTCTGTAAGTGAAATGAAATTGCTAACCATATATGTATAAATTCTTTATTTTTTTTCCTTGGAGATAAATTTATATTTATAATGTTTTGAGTTTAAGTTTGAGTTTGCCTCTTTGTCATAAATCTTATATTATATTATATTATATTATTAAATAATTTTATAACTGTAGTTACTTCATGAACATATTCAAATTCCATATTTGATATATGCTAATTTGCATCCTTTTCGAACTTGCATTCTAAATCAATTTGTGGAAAACATTTCCTTGTTTTTGTCTGTTTCTAAAGAACCTATTTGTCGCTTGCTATACTTGATTTAATTCATATACGGATACATCTGGCAATTGCCATTTTAAAATCAAATTTCCCCAGCGTAAATCTTCAAAAGCAAGCGATACAGATTTGATACGCAGACAGCCAACTGAGCCCCTGCAGCCAATTTAGCGCTGTGCCACGCACGCCAAGGCAACCCTGGGCCACCCCTAGACCACCCTAGGCAATCAGATTTCGGGGGGAGCCCACACCGTCTCCGCTGTCCCCGCCATTCGGCAGCCATCTCATCCTCTGACTCCTTGTCAATTGCGACACGTTGGCAATGTGGGCGCTGCGCATCCTTTGGGCCCAGCCAATCCAGTAAAATGCGAAAAACTTTTGCGCCCTGCAGAAAGTTTTGGCCGCAAGGTCACCAAAAACCTAGTATGGCCAAAAGGTTAGGTTAGACGGCGACGGGGCGCTCTAAATTGGTTTTATTTGAATTAAATTTTGTTTTATTTCATTTGGGGCTGGGTGGGCGTGTTTGGCGCGTCAGGCGCGTTGCGTTTGGCTTTTTGCTTCAATTGAATTTGACTGCTGTCAATCACGCGCTGCATACGCTTCACTTGGCTCTAAAATTCAAATTTTATGCTAATTTTACGCAGAACGATCAGCGTGTGGGCGCGGGCGAACGGGGACTTGTTGGAGGCTGGCATCAAAGCCGCCATGGCTGCAAAAAGGGTTAAATGTGTTAAATATTGATTGGTTTAGCTTTAGCCCACTGATACGCGCTGCAAAGCGGGCAAAGCGGCAAACAACAACAAAGTGCGGAAAAATAAGAGAGAACGACGTTCAAACGACGTTTTAAGCGCGCTCTTAAAAAGAGATTTGTCAACAGTTGCACTGCAGGAGGACGACGATGACAGCAGCAGCAGCAGCAGCAGCAGCAGCAGCAGCAGCAGCTCCAACTGCGGGCGCATGTAAAAAGCAGTGAAGAAAAAATTAAACCTTGTCAGGCGAGGTGGCGTTAATTTGCTTTTGATTATGGAGCGACACTGGAAATGGGCGACTAAGCGCCAAACAAGTTCGGCCTTTAAACCAACAACAACAACAACAACAACAGTAATAGTAGAAGTTGTAGGCAGGCTAAAAGTCGACAATGGCCTCGTTCTCTACCTTGGCAAGGTTCGCATCAAGCAAGCGGATAAAGTAGTTGGACTAGAAATGCTAGAAAAAGGCTGTAAAGTATTTCAAAGATTTTGTAACAGATTTCAGAATTTAAAATATTGATATACTAATATCATTTTAAGTACTTAAAAATATTAACTTTCCGTCTATAATAATAGTTTAATCAAGCTTTAGACTTGATAAACTTAACTAAGAAATGATTAGTGAATCTTACATTTTTTTGTAATTAATAAAAATAAATAAAATAAAATCATAATTAAATAGGAACGCAGATTTAGATAAAATAATTAAATACAATAATTCAAATATATACAAAAACTATTTTACGAATTATTTTATGTTTTATATTTTTAAACATCTATGTAAAATATTTTTAAATATTTATAGAGAAAATTTGCTATTATCACTTATAGCCATAACCATATATACTCCAAAGACTATATTTAGAAAGTAAGATTTATATTTAAATAATAATTATTAGATCATTTAAATCATCATTTGTATATATATATAGTATAGTGTAGTAATATAGTATAATATTATAGTACATGTAGTAGTATAGTATTATAATATAATAGTATATTAATGCAATCGGCGAGCCAGACGGAAGAAGCTGCAAATGGCGAACTCATCCACAGTTTCATTAAATAATAATCGAGTTCGTTTATATTGAACAATTAAAGAATTCGTATTATTTTTTTCTAGCAATAATTTAAGTTTATACCAATGGGTTTGAAAAAAAGAAACTATGCATATTTTTAATTTTATTTATATTTCCTTAAAGTATTATGATCGGAAGATCAATATGAAGGAACTGTACAAAGCAAGATATTAGCATAATACATTTTATATTCATCTTACCTCATAACTGCTAACTTTTAGAATTCCATTTAGCACAAACATAAAATAAGTATAATTATAAAAATTAAAAAATTTGTGCATTAAACTTTCGAGTGTTTTGTCTTTCATGCCTGAGGCAGTTTCGGATTCAACTGCTTTGGGTTCGTAAGTAAGTGTCAAAGTCTGCTCAGCCTTGCCCCTTTTTTTTTTGGGTATGTGAGTTTTCAGTCTTCGTCTTTCATACTCGGGGCAGGTTTTTATCTCCAATTTCATTTTAGGTAATTTATAGTTCCTTTTGAGTTGATGTTGATAAATTGTTGACTGCCAGGCCATAATAATGTGGCAGGTGGAGGCTGTTTTTTTCCTTTTTTCGTTGCCTTTTTGTCAAGGTGTGTGGCTCGCCCTGTCGGGTGTGGCGTGTGCAGATAATCTACTATAATAAATTTATTGGCAAGCATTTTTGATTTATTATGCATATCAATAAAATATATCTATATAAATAGCTCCTCCACATGACACTAATGATGCGGGGCCACAGTTGACGTTTACCTTTTTGGTTTTCATATTTTTTTCTCATATTTTTATTTTTAGTTTAGTTTATGGTTTATTTGCTTTTGCTTGTTTTGCAACCCCACACACACGCAAGGAAATATGGGATTCACAATGAAAGGATAAAGTTTACACTGAAACCTCACACGGCTCGGAGCTGCTGCAGCCTTGAGCCTGCGATAGGGCCAGTGACGTGGCCCAATTCGCTAGTTAGTTACCCTTTTCTTTTCTGGTTACGGCACGCTACGCCATAGCCGTGGCACGCCTTCGCATTGTTAATATTATTAACATGGATTTTTACAAGCCATAAACCCATATTTGGCCTGGCCAAGCCTTTTGTGTTGCCACATAAAATGCCAAAGGCGCCCAGCTGTGCTCAGCTCTGGCTGACTAACCGCCCCACTCCCTCGACTGCCCCCACTCGATCCACTCGCCCCCTCTTCAATTCATTCTCCTCGTGCCTGCCATTTTATTAGCGTGTAAAGTTTGCCTTTCATTCCGGACCATCGCCGTCGTCGTTGTCGTCGTCGTCGTCATCGTCGTCGTCGTCGTCGCCGTCACCGGGTCGCCTTAAGTGGCCCAGGCCTCGCTATGCACGTTTTCAATATATATCCCATATTGTTTGGCCGTGCGCTGAGCGTGTTTATTTGCTCTGTGGTATTTATACACGAGTCAGCAGCAGGAGCAGCTCCAACTGGAGCTGGCCATAGCTCTGCGGCTTATGCATAAGATATTGAAATGGCCCACTACTTAGCAGTCCCGAGCTCCGCTGCCACTGTCGACCCCTGCCCAAGTGTTCTTAATAACGTGAAGCATTTTTATTACAGATATATTCGGCTGTATTAAGGTGCAGCTCTTGCTGCCCCGCCTTCCAATCAGGCCGAGCGTGTAGCCCGTTGGGCTGCCTTTCAGCACTGTTAATCTTTAATGTTCACTTCATGGACACGAATGCTGACAGTGACAGCTATAAAAAAATAACTGAGCTAATACGGTCGACTGTGACCCGTTTTGCCGTCGTTTTCGGGGCGAGGCTTTGTTGGCGCTGATTAAAAATAAATTATTAATATACTTGCATTATTGTTTGCATGATTTCATTATAATGCGATTCTAATCACATATAAATTAATCCCAAATTCAACAGAGCTGTCAAATTTATACCTGCTCAGATGCAAAGTGGAGTTTGAATCACAAGCGATACGGTAAACCAGCCTTAATAGCCGTGAAAAGTTAATGCTATGTGATATAAATCTTATGGATGTGTGCCTAATATATCACATTTGACTAGCAAGAAATTATTTAACTTAAAGAAACTCCAAGAGAAAGTATTTGACTGCGGTAAAATAAGTTAAAATATGTATTTATTTATTTTAATATTCAATATAGAATTTATAAATAAATATTGTATTATAGATACAGAAGCATTTACTATATTTTAAATTAATTTTAAGACATTTAAAACAAATTAAAAAACATCAAAAAATTTAATAGAAGAAACACAATTTAAAATCCTTTCAGTAATTTTTAAGAATATTTGATATAAATATATTTTTTTAATAAAAGAGTGATATAAATAAAACTAATTTTTAAAACTATTAAAAAAAGAAATAATAATTCAACATTCTTTAAAAAAATGTAAAAAAAAATATCTTATAGAAATTGAAGTGAAATAAATAATTTCAACCTGTTTGAAAACAATCAACAGAAATAAATAAATAACTAATAATAATAAAACCGCATATAAATATGTATTTATGTGATTCGAATAACTGAATATTCCATAGAAATATAAGAAATAAAAAATTATAATAATAATAGTTCATATAAACAAAATCATTATGCCTTGATTTTCTATTTTCAATGGATTTAGGGTATACAGATTTTCACCCCCAAATAATTTGGACCCATTGACAGGCTTTATTTATAGGAAAACTGCTTTACTCTTAACTGACAGTGTTTAAACAAGGTTAAATCCTTATCATTGTTTGTTAATCTTCAATTTTAAGTGCAAGCCAATCGTAAAAAGCATCAAGTGACTAAGAACTGCAACGCGAATTGAAGCGATAATCACATTCTTCCCTCTGTTGCCTCACAGGTCCCCAGTTTCAGGAACATTGAGTCTAGGAAAGCGTTGCCTGCTTTTTGGGGCAACTGGGTAATCAAAATCACGTTTACACATTATGTTGCTTGCTGATTTCGCTGCCATCCGAATGTGTTCGAAACTAGAAGAAAAAATACTGATAGACACACTGAGATCAAGAAACATTGCACTGCCCGCAGTAGCAACAACAACAACAGCAACAACAGCAACAACAGCAACAACAGCAACAACAGCAACAGCAACAACAGCAAAATAAACGGAACGAAGAAAAATGAAAAGTCACATCAATTTTCTATCGCTGACCGCAAACGTGCGACAACATCAAACGCAACACTGTGTGCGCGCCTGTGTGTGACTCTCTAATAAAATGAGTTGTCGAAAGCGCACACACACATCCAATACACACACACACACACACACACATACAAATACACAACACACATCGCACAACAAGTCAACTGCAAATATATTGAGTGACAGGCTCGGTCAGCAACGAGGATGGCTACTTCTGAACGTTGACTTGGAAATTGACTGAGTGCCGCATGCTGCTGCTGCTGTTGCACGTGAATGTCTCCCTCTCTCTGTGTGTGTGTGTGTGTGTGAGAGTAAATGACTCTGCAAATGGACATGCCAAAAAAATGTAAAGCAGTCACATATGGCCTGTGCACTAGGGGACTCACACACTGTGCTGCAAGTCCAATCATGGCCATTTCTCGAGCGCTGTTCGACTCGATTCAGCTGAAAGCAGAGCCGGGCTTTTGCCGTATTCTTTTTTGGTTAACAAATGTGCCGGCAACAGTTACACGCTGGGCCTGGAGTCCACTTAGGAGTGTCTCTCTCTCTCTCTCGCTCTCTCTCTCTCACTCTCACTTGCCCTTTTGGTGTGTCTGTCTGTATACGTTATATTTTAGAACCCACAACAAAGCGGAAACGTATTGACAACGAAGGAAATGGACTTAAGCCATGATTTATAGTTTACGGATTTTCCATTTAAGTTTATTGGTTTTCTGTAAATGCAACTGGCAAAAAAGAAGAAGAGGAAGAAGTAGTAGCAGACGCAGAAGATGAAAAAAGTGCATGTGCATAGCAAGTGGCCTGCAACACAAACTCATTCAACTATTCCCCAACTGCTAGCTTGTCTTTCTCTCTCTCTCTCTCTCTCTCTCTCTCTCTCTCTCTCTCTCTATCTCTCTCTCTCATATTCACCAGCCCAGCTTAGATACTTGTATACGAATGTATTTTTACAAAGTTGTGTCTGCCATTTGGTAGTTTCAGTTTAGTTTGCGTACTTATAGGGGAGTTGATTGTTAGCCGCCTCAATGGGCCCCAAGCCGAACTGCAGCGCAGCACCGACTGTGCCGCAATTTATGCCTTTGTGCTCCTGCTTTGGGAAATTGCTCATGTTTTACGCACTCCGCTCATAAGTATTTAAGTTGTCTGGAAAATGGATTTCTACCGGCACTTAGCACAGTTCAGCAACAGATCTGCCATTGGCTTACCTATGCTATGAAAAGACTAATGATAAATAAAGTCATATGCTAAGTCATGCAGAGGGCAACGTTTTATTGTTATCCTTTTGTGGGCGCTCATACCAAGCCATAAACAGTCGAAATTTAATTGAATGCTGTCATTGAGGGTCAGAAGTGCAGCCTCAAGCAAGCAAAGTTGAGGGCGAGTGGGGCGAGAGGGGCGAGTCAACCAGGTTCGCAGGGCCATTTAAAATGCCAGGCGTGGCAGTTACGAAGACAGAGCAGCCCCAACTGATGTGTGTGTGTGCCTGTCTAGCTCTCTATGTGTGTGTGCGCACAATGCAAAGGTGCAAATTTAAAATCAGCTACAATAAGTGCAAGCCGTCTGGCAGCTACGCTCCTGCTCCCGCTGTGGAGCAGCAGCAGTAGCAAATCAGCAAAGCCAAGCCAAGGAAAGCTCTGCATTTACCAAGTGCCAAGGCGCTGTCAGCATAAAGTTAAGCCCGGGCTAAGCAGCTGCCAGCGAAGGGTAAAAGGGAGAAGTCAAGCTGGAGCACCTCTAGCAGCGGCGGCGACTGCGACTGCGACTGCGACTGCGGCTGCGGCTGCCGCTGTGGCTGCACATCATCAATCTTCTTAGACAGCCGCACTCGTTGGGACTGCATCAGAGCTCTGTGTACCGAACGTGCTGCCATTTCCTGGAATTGTCCTGGCCCGCTCCTGTGCCTGGGCCTGTGTCCGTTCCTGCTCACAATTTTGTCGTCGCATGCTGCCAACGGTTTTGAGTTATGCTGCCCCCTTGCCAAGTTGTTACTTGCCAGTTGCCAGTTGCAAGTTGCCCTCCCCGATCGCCACTCTCCCCTCTCTGCTGACCTTTGTCCTCGCTGCTAGTTGCCATGTTGTGGTCGTCGACAGTCGTTGACTTCTTGTGCTGCATCTACTTAGCAAGTGTGTGAGTGTTGCCCCATGCGGTTGCTAAGAGAGACAAAGCGAGAGCGAGAGCGAGAGCAAGAGAGAGAGAGAGAGAGACAGAGAGAGAGGTCGACCGACTGCTGCTGCTGTACTTTGTTATTAATGCGCATTTAAGTTTTTTGCTTTGGTCTATTTTTTTATGAGCAGCAGCGACACGACTTCACCTTTTTGGCTGCTGCTGCTGCTGCGCTGCTTCTTTTGTGTGCCTTCTAATTGAGGAAACATTAAAAGTCAAGTTCTGCTTGTGCCGCATTGTTATAACCCAGAAAAACACGAGTGCAATGCTGCAGTAGTCACTGGCATCAGACAGTCGACCCTATTGAAATATGTTCTCTCGATACAGTGGGGGCACAAATATTGGGCATGGCTATAAAAATATATTTGGTTGAGATTTCAGTGTAGTTTTTCAGCATATGGAAGATTTCCTTTGCTGTAGAGGAATACAATTAATATAAATAAATAAAATTAAACAAATAAAACAAAAACTGTAGATAAAAAATAAGAAAAACTTAAAAAATTGAAACTTTTTAAAATTTAATTAAAATATATTATAAATATATTAATTTTTTAAGTTAAAAATGAAGAATTTAATATTTAAAAATTCAATAAAAAATTAATAATTTCAGAAAATTTTTTATATAAAATATTTTCATTTTGTTTAATAATAAAAATTAAATTAAAATTAGGGAATTTCACTTAAATAAAAATAAGTAAAAAATTTATAATTTCAATTAAATTTAAATATTATAATATTAAAGATTAAGGAAAAAATAAAGAATTTCATAAAAATAAAAATAATACAAGTCAATAATTAAATTAAAATATGTAATGGAATGTATTTTATTTTTATTTTTAATATGAACAATTAAATTAAAGTCTGAAATTTTCTGTTCAGGGCAACTAATATACTTTTTTCACATATCAAATTCCTGTTGTTAGCTACTTTGAATTTGTAATGAAGTTTTGGCTTTTCGCTCGAATTTAGTTTTCCTCTCATTTCTCTTTATTTTTTGTGGCTTGCATAATTGAGAGCTATTGAAAAGAAGTTGTCATAGAGGAGAAAGGAATGAATGGAGTACTAAAGGCACATCAAGCGCTCAATTAACTAGGCTACAAGTTGGCACTTGGCAAGGTAGTTGCTGCTGAAGACTTGCCGCCGACGCATTAATCATTTTTGCATACAACAAAAGCTGTTGCCAGGCAACTAACTAAATACGACTACAGTCGCCGGGACTGGAGGAGGCAAACAACTCACTAACGAGGCGGCTAAGCAAGTTCTGACAACTTGAAGCTTTGCACTCCTTTCCAGCTTGAGTCATCCGAATGGGCAGCGATTATGCGAGTTTATAATAAAGCCAGGGGGAAAAGAATGCGATGGTAGGAATTGTTACGACTACGGCAGCAGCCTCAGCCTCAGCGTTGGCTTTGGCTTTGGCTTCGGGGTTCTGGGTTCTGGGTTCTGGGCTCCGAGTTCAACGGGAAGCCATTGTCTCGCTGTTGGCCTAGGGTGGAGTCAGCCATTTGTCAAAAGTAGTTCGCTGGCGGGTCGCTCGGCAGTTGCTTTATCACTATCTCTCATTCAGGCACACAAGTCATTTATCATTTATGCATTGCATCATACATACGTCTGTGTACTATCGAGGTCGGCACACACACACACACACACACACACACAATCGTAGTGGAGGATGCGAATGCGGATGCGGATGCGTGCCAAACGACACTGACACTCCTTTGAGCAGCGAAGCGTGGCGAGTCCTCGACTAAGCCCGAGTTGATTTGCAAAGCTCTGACATTGTCTGTGAGTAGGTGTGTGTCTGTGTGCATGTGCGTGTGTGTGTGGGAGTGGGCGCTGGGATGGACCACTCAACCGCTTGATGTTCTAGTCATATGACATTTCAGATTTTGAAGGACATCCAGCAAGGCTTAAGTTTTGACAGCATCTCTTGCCATACGCGTCTCACACAAAATTTATCAATACGTGAGTGGTTCCAGTCAACAAATAACTGCGAATAAAATGAAATATAGCGGCCACTTAATAAGCACACTCTCAGAGCTTAGCCTCACATGTCTATTAAAGGCAGCCCCTCCACTGCCCAGAGCCTTGACCTTGCACTCAGTCCACAGAGCTCGATTAGGAGCCACTTGATTGATAGGCCCGAAAATGAATTTTCATATTGCGATCTGGCCGCCTGTTGGCGAGTGTGTTGCCGACTAGGGTATGCAGAGGGTATGCTACTTTTGACAGCTATGATGTAACATAGTTGGGAAATTCTATTTAAAGATATCTCTGTGAGGATATATCAACTTCAGCCTGTCAAATAATGCCCTTTCGATTAACAAACATTTAGCACGTGTAGCTGATGTACACACGCATACACCCACACACACATGTACAGTGGCGTAATGGCACAGAATTATATTTTGTGCTGGCATAGGTATTTTGCTCTGCTGCTTGCACAAATTAATTTTGATTATGCTCCTGCCAGTTGGGCGGGTAGAAACTTTCAGAGCCAGCACACATAAGCCAATATTTGCCGAGCAGGAGCAAATCTTCCATTCGGTGCAGAAATGTGTGACTGGAAACTCTTAGTTAACTTCGTTTTGTATTTGTGCAGCCAGTGAGGCATTAGGCACCCTGCCTCCCTCCCACTCTCTCTCTCTCCCTCTCCCTCTCCCTCTCCCTCTCCCTCTCCCTCTCCCTCTCCCTCTCCCTCTCCCTCTCCCTCTCCCTCTCCCTCTCCCTCTCCCACTCTGCTCGGGCGTACACAAATTTATGGTCCGGAAGTCAGTTTATGGTATTTGTATATGGCACAAGTTCATGGCACAACAGTGTAGTTGTTATGGCATTTAGTATTTGCTTGTAAACTTTGCTAATAGATTTTCCCCATATGCCCTGGCGTTGGCTAGTGCCAGTGCATTAGGCTGGCCCTTTTACTGGCCCCTAACAAATGATATCACATTAATAACGGCTATATGTCTAATTATACTAACTGTGCTGTATTTTATTGCACACTGGCCCGGGCATTTCCCTTCCTTTGGATGTGCTGCGTGCCAGCTAACCAATCACTGCACAAGCTAAGCTAATACAATCCATCTCCTATAACGGCGACAAAACGCCACTGACACGGAGACGACAGTTGCAATTGCAGTTGCAGTTGCAGTTGCTGTTGCAGTTGCAGCTGGGGCTGTTGAGCAAACACTAATATATGCACGTAGCATGATTATGTTTGCAGCACCTAAATTCAAATATTATCTCAAGATCAATAGTTGATGACACAACAACTGGACATGGATAGACAGTAATCATTGCCAGAGTTGGCAGACAGAAGACGTCGAATTGGCAGCGTGGGAAATGGAAATTGTGATTGTTTGACTTTGAAATTATAGATGAAGGCGTGGCGTTACGTTATCCATTTTATTTTGTGTCACAAGCTCTAATAAACATATATATATGTATTTATATATATAATTTAAACTATTTATGTACTTAATATTTTTTATTTATATTTAAATTATTTATTATAAAATATATTGTATAAATATTAAATATATATAATTAATTTATTTATTATTTATTATAAAATATATTGTTTAAATAATAATAATAATTTAGTTTATATTTTATTTAAACAATATATTTAATAATTTTAATAATTTAATTTATTTATTATTTATTGTAAAATATATTGTAAAAATATTAATTATATTTATTTAATTTATTTATTATTTATTATTAGGATGGGCTACTTTATATCAAGCTGAGAGAAGATTTCTTATCACAATCTAAAATTTGTGCATATCACAAGTGGAACCATTTAAGGCTACCAGGATAATTCGTTGACATTCCGTTCAATCAAACGTAAATTCTTGTAAACAGATAGGAAAATACTTTTTAAATAACAACTAAAATCGATTCACACCTAGAATTTCACATTTACATTTGCTTAAAGCTGAACCATGTGCATATGCTTCAGTTTCAGTTGTTCAACTCGATTTCACAGTTGACGCTTGCTCAGTTTTAAATAAAATATTTGAACTGTTCCCAAACGAATTCTCTGGCGTTTTTATTATTATACATTTGGTCTGCTGTCGCACGGGGCAATCGGCAGAAGTGGCCAAAAACTTTGCCAACGGCTTAAATAAATTCAATTAAAACTGTCAGCAGGTGCAAACAATTGACATTTGCGCGGTTAATTCAATTATCAATTTCAGTTTGACTACAGCGCGCATTTCAGCACTGGGCAGGCTCTGGCTCTGGCTCTGGCTCTGGCTGCGGCTTGAGCCATTACACAAATGCACGACTAAAACAGATGCTCTAAGTAAACAGAAGCGGCGAAAAAATGAAAGAGATTGGAGTAAAATCGATAGCTCTCCACTAAAGTCGCCAAGTATTCGCTTTCCACTGTAAAAATTACCTTTGAAATTTGCAAAATAAAAAAAAAAAAAAAAACGAGAGAAAATGGAAAGATTTTATTTGCATTGTCGTCCCTTTGCCGTGGCCAGGAATCGTTGCTATTTGCAGTATTTTTCATACCCTGTAATTGTCGCGAGTGGGTTGTCTAAGTCTATCCCATGTAATTGAGTGTATGTACATATTGAGTAAATATGTTTATATATAGACAGATATATATATAGACAGCAATGATGGCTCGAGTCAGAGTCGAGATTTGTTCGAAAGAAAGATTACTCTAAAATGTATTTAATATTTACTTTTATTGACTTGAGTGAGTGTTAAATATCTTAAATATTTAAAAGACAAATTAAAAAAATTAAAAAAAATTATAATAATAATATAAAATTGTCTTCTTTTAGCCTCAGATTTTAATTTCTTGCAAATTCTTAAATTCATTTCCTTGGTCTCTTTTGCTTACAATATATATTTACTTTATTATTTATATATTACTTTTGGTATTTCAATTTAAGTTTACATTCACAAACTTACACAAATTTTCTCTCTAAAATATTATTCTCTTATTTTCGCACTCATCCTCATCTCTTCTACTTTAAATGAAACTTAGACACTCCAGAGCTTCGCTCTTGTGTCAGTGTTAATAAAGTTGTTTTCTTGTATACATAATAAAGCAGCTCCTAGCTGTGTTAGTCTATGTGAATGGCTACTGTAGCAATGTATAGCTGTGCCCAGGGTACTTGTTAGTCAATCACCCTCGAGCTGAGCACTCTTACGTGTTTTTTTCGTGTATATGTGTGTGTGTGTTCATATTGTGCATAACGTAATATTGAATGCCAGCACAGGCTGTGCAGGAGAACGAGCAGCAGGCAGCAGGCAGCAGGCAGCTCACTCTGGCATCAACGGAACCGTGACCAGCGCCACCAACTATGCCTAGCTCTCGCTGTCCCAGCCCCTGCCCCTACCCCTGCCCCTCCCACTCTTCAATTCCGCCGCATGCAGCGCATTATTTATGCATGCAATGCTCTTTGAGTCTGCCGCAGTTATTGGCGCTCGTCCGATAGGTTTTGTGCGGGCTTGTGTCGCCGACTGCGGTGCACCTTCATTTTGGGCCAGCACATTTTATTGAACTTCAATGGAGTCATTGATCTTCCCAGCCAGACTTTGTTTATTGCACATGCCGGCTGCAGAGTCCTTTTGCAGCATTTCGCTCCTTCTAGTGGTTGCAGTGGCTCGCTCGCTTTAAGCCCGTCCATTAAATTTAAAGACTCGCATGTGTTTATGCGGGAGTCGCGACTTTCTCTCTCTGGTTCATCGTGCCCATAAGTCATGCGGATTGTTTAATGTTGTCAGCTGCTGCTGCCCGCCCGCCCGCTCGCCAGTTCGCCCATTCGCCCTCTGACTCTGCTCAACACTTTGGAGCAATCGCCTCTACCGCTAACCAGACCGCCAACAATAACAATAATTTATAAGAATTGATTATGCTGAGTGTGCATTCATAAATCGTCGCCTGCTCACCCAGATAAGGCGACAACAGTCCTTTGGCCCCCGGACCCCCCTGGCCGCCAAGAAAACATAAACATACGAATAGGAAAGTAGAGTTAGTATATTTAAAGCCGTTTTGTGGCTTGGCAAAGTTTAAATAAAAGTTATTAAGAATCTATGTACGAAACATACTTTTCGTTTTGCTCTCTATTCCTGCTGCTCTGCGATTTCATGGCTGATTTTCCAGAAAGTTTCACTTTTATGGCTTACAATAAAAGTTTTATGCTCGTGCAAATTTAATTAGAGCCATCAATCAGTTCCTGCAGTGGCCGGCAAATAATCTTTATATAGCTTCTGCATCATTAGCAAGTTTCTCATAATTTGTTTGTGTTCGTGTGCTCAAATAATGTAATAAATAATATTTGAGTTGAAAAAGTAAATTTTGTAAATAAAACGAGAGCTGAAAACTTTCAGTTGATTGTGTACAAAATAAAACTCGATGGAAAGCTATTGAGTACTCTGGCTTTATTATGAGCTACCTATATATATAACGGTCAATTGAATGGATATAGAAATAAGAGGTGGCTGGTTGGGATGGCGGAAAGAGAGAGAGAGAGAGAGTAAGATTTAAACAAGAGGAGAGAATGATATTAACAGAGAGAGAGATAGAAAGACTGGCAAGGAGACAGACAGAGTTAGAGATAGCGAGGCAGAGAGAGAGAGAGAGAGAGAGAGAGAGAGAGAGAGAGAGAGAGAGAGAGAGAGAGAGAGAGAGAGAGAGAGAGAGAGAGAGAGTAAGATTTAAACTAGAGGAGAGAATGATATTAACAGAGAGAGAGAGATAGACAGACAGAGTTAGAGAGAGCGAGGCAGAGAGAGAGAGAGAGAGAGAGAGAGAGAGAGAGAGAGAAAGTAAGATTTAAACTAGAGGAGAGAATGATATTAACAAAGAGAGAGAGATAGAAAGACTGGCAGGGAGACAGACTGAGTGAGAGAGAGCGAGGCAGAGAGAGAGAGAGAGAGGGAGAGAGAGAGAGAGAGAGAAAGTAAGATTTAAACTAGAGGAGAGAATGATATTAACAGAGAGAGAGAGAGATAGAAAAACTGGCAGGGAGACAGACTGAGTGAGAGAGAGCGAGGCAGGGAGAGAGAGAGAAAAAGAGAGAGAGAGAGAGAATGAAAGTAAGATTTAAACTAGAGGAGAGAATGATATTAACAGAGAGAGAGAGATAGAAAGACTGGCAGGGAGACAGACAGAGTTAGAGAGAGCGAGGCAGAGAGAGAGAGAGAGAGAGAGAGAGAGAGAGAGAGAGAGAAAGTAAGATTTAAACTAGAGGAGAGAATGATATTAACAAAGAGAGAGAGATAGAAAGACTGGCCCCTGCCAGTCTCCCTGACAGACAGAGTTAGAGAATGCGAGGCAGAGAGAGAGAGAGAGAAAGACAGAGAGATTTAAGCAGGATGAGAAAATGATAAAAATATAGATCGGATATAGACAAGAAACAGAGAAAGAGAGAGAACGCTTGGCTGAAAGAGAGAGAGATAAAGAGATATTGATTCAAAGAAAAAATGTGGCAATAGGGAAAAAGAGATAGATGTATGCTAGTATACATAAATTATAATATATATATATTTATACATTTATATATATCCAATTTCCCTGAATAATACAAAATTGGCATTCAATGCGTGTAAACCCCAAATGCAGCTAAATACATAGAAAAGCGATATTAAAGTTTAAATTACTCCAATCCAAAAAATCGAAATAAATTATTTCCTATAGAGCAATACATACGGACACACTCACACGCATGTAAGTACCTGCACACACACACAAAATACCCAAATTTGTGTTGTTTCATTTCTGTTTAACAGCAGCTGCTAATGGAAATTCTTCAGAACCTGTTGAATTTACTTATATATTAATTCATTCACAAATGCTTTTTGCCTGAGATAATCTAGATCATTTTTGGCGATAATATAGCTAAAAATCATTTGATATTTTAATGTGGATGAGCCAGCAGCCGCAAACCACTCCAGCAGATAATCCATCGTTTCTCATTCGCATCCCCATCAAGTTCTCCGTAGAACAATACGCTTTTTATGTGCTCAGTGAGAGAGGGAGAGGGAGAGTGAGAGGCAGTGAAAGTAGGAGTGAGAGAGGTTTACTCACTATTTGCCTACTCATAAAACAGAAGCCACAAGCAAAGCCCCTGTAAAATTTGCTCACGTTTCGGCCCGTGCCGGCGAATTGTACTCATAAAAGCAAATCATGTCCGGAGTGAATCCATGAAGAGAGTGAAGACGAGTGTGGAGAGCACTCTGGTCTAAGTAGAAGGCAAGCAAGGCGTTTTATTGATGTGCAAAATGCATGAAATTAGAATTTCAAGTGTGCCAAAGCCGACGGGCAACCAAAAAAATATATAAATTTCAGCACATCCCTCTTAAGAGAGGGCCAACAGTTTTTTGCGGTTTTGTTTCGTTATTTTATTTGATTTATTTTTTTGACAGAGTCGTTGGCACTTCGAATGCATCGAAATGCAAATGCAAAAGGCAAAGCAAATTATTGAGGCTAACTTAATTACTAAGCCATGTGTGGAGCATAAAGAAATGTTAATTGAATGGCAGCTTGGCAGCCGCTGCTAACTCAATCAAAATGCAATTTGTGTGCAGTGCGTATAACATATCCTTTACGGGGCGCATATAGTGAATATATTGCATGCTATATGCACAAATCATTTTAAAATAATTAAATTAAATAAATAAAAGCCGAGCCATGGCAGTGCCAAGCTGCAAAGCGGCAGCATAAAGCATCGTCTGTGTGTGTGTGTGTAGAGAAAGCGCCAAATAAAAACCATAATTCGTCTATAAAAATATCGTAAAAAAGTCGGCGCAGCAACGACACAGAGGCGCAGTGCAGCGCTGAATTGAGTTGAGTCCCGGATCCATGTCCGTGCCCGGAGTAAAGGAGTCGGGAGTCGGGAGTCGGGAGCGGGGAGCAGGAGTCTGGTTGTGGGCTCAAGCTGGAGCTCAGGCTCGGGGCGGGCACTTCTGTTTTTCATGTTGCGGCTGCTGTAAACCGAGCCACTTAATGACTTCCGCCATAAACTATTTTCGGTTCAGCTAAATTCCAACAACTTTATTGCCAGCGCGCAAAAAGGCAAAGCGCACAGCCAGCCGTACACACACACACACAAACACATAGAGAACGACAAAAATTGGCAATGCTCGTATGCACACACACACATACATATGTACATAATATACATAAACATCTATATGTATATATTTATATAGCTGCTATGAAAGTCAGGCTGGATACATATGTATATATATATATATATATATATATATACATATATACCACATAAAGGGAAGAAATAAGAAGGCGAAGAAGCAGCAGCAGCAGAGAAGATGAAAAAAAAATTTTATGTTTGCACAACATAAACAACATTATTTCTTATGGTCGAAACGAGGAGCAGGCAAAGGCGCTTTGTCGACTACCACGAACCTTGGCTCCCATCTTCCAGGCACCTACACAAGCGTGAACGGCACCAAAAAATTAATGATCCATAAGCTGCAGGGAAATATAAATCGCACAGGTTCTTGGAATAATATTCATTGGCTAAAACTCTAGAAAAAAAGTAAAAATAATAATATATAAATAAATTATTTATTAATTGAAATCTATCCATTCCATATGAAAATTACCATTCCATTCTATTCCATCAATTCTCTGAGAGTCTTGGGCGAATCGTAATTCTGGAACGTCTTCATATGCCACTAAGAACTCCCGCAGTCGCCGCCGCTTTTAATTGCGCTTCTCATGGTTGGGGCGGCTCCTGCTGCTGCTGCTGCTGCAGTTGCAGTTAATCAACTAGAAATGGAGCGACAACAGATATAGAGATAAATCTACGGCGATGCATGCAGGTGCGCGACAGGACATCCTCCGCGTGCTCAGCTGTTCTTTTAATTCGTGATTAAAAATTTAATTTGTAATTTCACAAGCACATAAACAGCTTTCAGGTAAATAAATGAAATTAAGCTGGCAAAGGCAAACGACGCACATGTCCTTGGCCAGCCTGGGCCAGCATGACGACTTGGTACTGGCAGTGGCAGTGGAGTCACATCCTTGATACGTTGTTTAGCCATGCTTTGGCAGCTGGAAGTTCCTCCTTAACTGTGTAGCTCTGATGGGTTTGCTTTTCCGGTTTGTTTAAGTTGCACGCGCGCGCCTTTCACTGCAAGCGCTTCAAGTTTAAATTGCTTGGATTTTGTGCGCTTGCACAGAACTGACACTGGAGGACACCCGCACCCGGGCCCGTACCCGGACCAGAGCTCGAGCTACGCCCTTTTGCCAGCAGTAGTTACTCTATTCCTTTTCATCTCTCTCCAGCGCAATTTTTCTCTCTTTCGCTCGCTTTTTCTGCTGATTGAATTATTCCGCTTCACGCCATAAAGCGCACTGCTAACAACAACAACAAAAACAACAGCAGCAGCAGCAAAAAAAAAAAAAAAAAAATAAATAAATAAAAATAAAATAAAATAAAATAAAACAAAGAAAAGAAAATGGAAAACAAAGCAAAAATTTCGTTGCGCTGCTGCCACGAAAGGATTTTTTATTTTATATTTATATTATTACCCCAAATATTCGTTCAGTTACGTGAGCGTTTTCCTAGCTTATATATATTTCCCAATATTTCAGCTGTGCCTCAAACCTGCTTCCAGATCTGATTGCCGGAGCTGTTCAACTGTCACCTCAGAGTGACGAGCGCGCAATTTCAACTGTTGCACTCGCCTTATAATATTTTTATTTCTATTTCTATTTTTATGATAAACTCCTCAGTTTGGCAACAGCTTGGCCAGCCGAAATCTGTGATGAATTGCAATATGGAAATATATATTGAATTATTGATTGATGCCCATGACGTTGGTTGAATATGTAAATCATTTTGATTTGCGTATTTAAATTGATATTTATTAAAAAAGCATTCAAAGTTTGTTAAATAAAAGAACATTAACATACTAACAAGCTTTGAATAATTTCAAAGTAGATATTTTATTTTATTCCATTTAAATGCCTGAGCAGAGCAAAGTAAGTAAGTAGAGCATATATCATCAACGAAAAGAAAAAAATATGTAAATTTTAAGGCAGAGTTAATAAATATAAATTTTAAATAATAAATATAAATATAAATAGATTTTAAATGCCTAAGTAAAATAAATTTAATAATTGAATTTATATAATTCTCAAAATTATTTTACACTATTATATTTTAACTGCATGACTTAAACATTTTCTTGAGCCAACCAGGACGGTCAAATATTTGGACTTTATTCGAAAATCATGTTTATATATGGAGATCTGCTTCTACTCCATATAGTGATCGGCCTCAGGTCCATGCTAACCTGCTAAGCTGCCTGATTTATTAGAAGACTAAGAAGACAACAGCTTTAGAACTTTCTCAATCTTCAAATCTAATTTTAAGTGAGTAGATCATCTAAAGCTGACGATACAAATTAGACAAAAGGGAGTTAATAGAGCAAAATCAAACAAAAATTCTCTGGTGCTTCTGCCTTTCACTTTTTAAACCAAGTTTTCACTGAATTCCGACATGTTTTTATTATACATATGATATACGTCTGTAATGTATATCTATAGGTAATACGTAATATATAATTGACTAATTATCTGACTTTTAATCAATCACCAATTAGCTTAGAGCTCACACTTCTTGTGTTCTTCTGTATATTTAAAGAGCTGCTGTGTTAAAACATAATTGATGTCGTAGCCGGAAATTCATTCATTTGGAAACTCTATAGCCAACACAGAAATACAAAAGGATGTATACATCTCGATATATGCACATGTATATAGCCTAGTTGAAAACAACAGATGACAGTTGTGGGGAGCTGTTTTTGGTAAAACAAAAGCCGGCCTGAATTGGGGGCCAGTGAAAGGCATAAAAGAAATGTATATGCATGAATTTCATTTATTAAATAAACATTGCTCGGCTCGGCTTGGCTCGGCTATCAATCAAAAAGCATTTTTCATGTCAACTGGCAAGTTTCTTTCAGACTCGACCAGACAGTCTTTGTGTGTGTGTAAATGATATGCGGAGCAGAAGTTTTACAAGAATGAAAATAGGCCTGAGAACTGCAGCAGCTGTTTGGCGCTGTTTGCCTTAAGTGCTGCCGACTGAAGCCCAACCAAATAAAATAAAGCAGTCTGAGCCGAAACCAGTTTGCATTTTAATACATATTTTATTTGTCGGTCGATGGAAGGGGTGGGCGCGGGGCAGCGTGAAGGGATGAGTTGGTGGAGTTCTCAGACAGAAGTCAATTTGGCATAACTGAATTTACGCCAAAAGGCACAGCGCACACGCTTTTGTAATGTTAATAAGTAACAGTAACAGTTATAACAACAGCAACAGCAACAACCACAACAGAAGCAACAACAACAACAACAACAACAACAATACAATACAAGCAAACAAAGAAGAACAAGCATAACATCAGCAGCAAACAATGTTGATATATATAAACAACATGCTTAAAGATAATATTCTTAAATTTCGAATGCCGTAGCAACTTTTGCTACCAGCACAATACAAACACACAGTAAGAGAGCGAGAGAGAGAGAGAGTCCCACACACACATTTACAGAGAGGGGCACATAGACAGTTACAAGACCCAGCACATTCTGAGCAAAAGTAGCGCCAACTTTGATAAGATAACATAATTTCTGTCGTTTGTCACTTGCTGAAACTGACAATTAGAAAAGTTTATCATACAACGGCAACTGGGGTATGCCAATGCCAATGGCGCTGCTTCTTCTACCGCTGCTGCTGCCGGGCGGCGTGAGCCCTATAACAATGGGCGTGCCAGCCAGCCGACTGCTCGACGTATAATGTTTGCATGTACATTATATACACTGAGAAAAAGACAAAAAAAAAAAAAAAAATAAATAAATAAATAAATAAATAAATAAAAAAATAAAAAATAAAAAAATAAAAAAAAAATTAAATAAATAAATAATGGTAATAAGTTTCGTGATTAACTTTACAATGCAATTCAAAATATAAGCTCTATAGATTAAAAAGAAAAATCTGAAGAAATATTATTATAGATTATTTATAAGCTAAATAAGATCTAGTAAAATTATTATCAAGTAAATTATTAGTTATTATGATTTCATTCATTTTCATTCAGCATTTAACAATATTTCAACATTTATAAAAAATTCTGAATAAGTTTTAAATAATATAAAATTTCATTTAAATTTATAAAGAAATAAAACATTAAATTGTACAATTTATTATTATTATTATTTTCTCCATGAGCAAATATTTCAGTTAATAACAAATATCTTCAAAATAGAATCAAATAAGAGTACATTATTTTTTCAGATTTATATTAAGATAACAAAACACTCAGTTCAATAAAGAAGGTAATACAAAATATATATAGAAATGAAATGTATTGTATTAGATATATATTTCATATGAATTGTTTATAGTATTACTTGCAATATATTATAAAGAATTAAGTATAATTCTTATATAGTACAACTGAAATGATAAATATTATTCCCTAAAAAAATGTCTACAATTTACCAGTTCAACAATATATGATATATATATTTCCTATAAATTTGAAATAATATTTCTTTTTGAGAATATAATATTATCATTATATTATTTCCTAAATACTTCTCACTTACTCAGTAAATTTATATAAAAATACAATATAATATCTTCTCGTTCACTCAACAGCTTTATAGCTGTATTGTAGGCACTTCTTATATACCATAGCCATACACTTATTTTGCACTGTGTCTGCACGTAGTATAGATAGCGACAGACAGTTGTTGGGAGACCCCGTCCAAGTGTTTGCGCCTCAATAAGTTTCGAACCAGAGCGAAGTTTATCTTGGTATGGCAAGCGACAAGCGTCAGTCAAAGTTCTTGTTCGTGTGCTTTTGAAAAATTGGCCTGGCGGCCCACCAAAGTTGGCGGTGCTTTGGCGAGGGCCTTGGCTTTAATGATCCAGCGCCGCTTTAACTTGTCAGCCTTTTTGCGATCCAATGCTTAAGTGTCTAGGCAGCTGCCTCGCCGGGTATGGCAAATGATTTGTTTCAAATAAATGACTCTAGCCATTTGCGAATGCAAAAGAGCCGCAGAGCCAGCCGCAGCACTTCAGCTGAAAAGTAGGCAATGCTTTTTCCAAAGTTTTTTCTATGTGTTTTTGGCATTTTATTATTTTCGAGTAGCGCCAACAGAAAAAAAGGTGAGAGAAAAATACAGCAAACCTTCAACTCTTTCTGACTGACTGGCAGTTGCATTTCCACTGCAGTCATTCATTTAAATTTGACGATGTTGGCTTTTTTGGTTGGCCAAAACAAATTTCGCGTTCTGCCAAGCGCAAAACTATATAATGTCTGCTCTCCGTATATATTTATTCATATAAATGGTGTATGAAACCAAATACAAAAATGAAAAATATGAACGAAGCAGGGAAATAAGAGCAGCTCACTCTGACTAGCGAATGCACTTTGTTTGCATTTCTTACTTGGATTATAATAAAGGTGACTTAATATCTGTATCAATTTAAGCCTTAAAAATCCCATAGAATTCAACGTTTTTCTAGCATAAATTTAAGATTGCTTACACTAGTTAAAGTACCCATTAGTATACCCTCTCTAACTAGAGGGCGATGCACAAAATAAAGCTAAGCAGCGCGTTTCATGCGCATAAATGCAAAAACATGGTCAAAAGTCTAACGGATCTGGAGAGCTCGGGCCGCTGTTTGAGTGGCGCTTGAGGTTGGGTTTCAAGCAAATAATGAATTGCCATTTCTATGGCGCTCGCTCTCTCCCTTCATCCCCCTCTCTCTCTCTCTCTCCTTTACTCCGCCCCCACCATATTCGCAGCCCGCGTCAGGTTCAGGTATACATTTTTATTAGGCCTGCGAGTGGACAGCGAGAGCAAACATGAAAGCCTTGTGGTAATAACAATTACATTAATTAAATTTCACAACGAAAAACTGCATGGGCAGGGGGCGGGGCGGCCGCGAGCAGCGTGCTGCAGAAGGGGTCTGGGCTGAAAGAAATGACGTCAGATTAATAAGCGCTGTCAACGGTGTTTTCGGCGAAGAAACGGGTTTAATTGAATATTCTTTTTGTAGTCGCTTTTTTTTTATATATATATTCCGGCAAACGCTCGTCGCCAGTAATTTTACATCAAGTGCTTATCCTGCCGGAATATAAATGGCGTCATTTAAATGTATACAGTAAGCACGAAATCCCCACTCGCACATAGAGCGAGAGTTGGGGAAATGTTAAATTGGGTGAAATAATTGAGCACAATTATTTAAAAACTACAGCAAGAGTTGGAGCAGCAGCAGCAGCAGCAGCAGGAGTAGGAGAAGGAGAAGGAGCAGGAACAGGAACAGCAGCAGCGGTGACAGCAAATAAAATTAAATTAAGTGCCAAGCAAACGGATTGCATTGCATTAATGAAACAATTAAGAAGTTTCGACTAATGAAGCCTTAGTCAGCAAAACGGACTCCAATTTGAGTTGGAGTCCGCAGCTATTTAACATACACACGATTCGACACGCTCGCAAATAAATGCAATTAATATTTGCGGCATTCAAGCTAATTAATGCTTCTCTTTTCTCATCTTTTTTAAACCCACATTTCGTGGTTTATTTTCATCGATTTGTGCCCAATTGCTTATCAGCTCGGAACGCATAAAATATACTCTCGGTGTAGTAAGAGACAGAGACAAAGAGAGAGAGAGAGAGAGAGAGAGAGAGAGAGAGAGAGATAGATAGAGAGGTATGTAGAGAGTGAATGAGATAGGTAGAGAGTGTCAGAGAGAGAGAGAGAGAGAGAAAATGAAAATGTTATGGCAAAAATTATAATCGCATTTTTTTATGACTGTTTGGAGAATTTTTTAAGATTTTTAGAAAGTATGTAGTTAATTATTTTTGTAGATTTATAATTAATTATTTTTTTAATTGTAAAGTGCATGGGAATAAAATATTTTTGTTTTTAATTAAATTAAAATATTAGAATATTTTTATTTTATTCATACATTTTTTGGCATTAATTTAATTAATTTGTAATATTTATTTTGAGCTGACTTATTCATTATTTATTTGATATCATACTAAACACATTTCTAAGAATATTTAATTGAAATATAGAATTGAATTAATTTTAGCTTAACCAAATGGGAAATTAAAAGAAATTCCGGCAAATGCCAATAAAAATGGATAATTAAAAGGGCTCTTGACATTTGTTTCGGTTCAGCATTTAAACTGAAATGTTTTACACAAACAAACTTTGATTTGGGTATTAATGATGCCAGCGACATGGACAACAACGGCCACCACAGCAACACTCACACACACACACACGAACACGTAGGCACACGGATATATACACTTATACAGGCACACATGTTGTGGTTAGTCTGAGCCTGGGTCCTGGACAGGATCTTTGGCTGCTGAACGCTTCGGCTGAGCCGAAAACCCTAATCACGCCGTTTGCGCTGTCTACGTGACCCGCCTGCCAGTGGTTGAATTATGCAAAAAGCAAGCCACGCTGGTGGTGCAGGAGGCGGCATTGGCGGCACTGGCGGTGGGTCTGACGGCGGCTGCCATCCTGCGGTCCTTCCTATATATGCGTCTGGCATGGAAATGGCTCGGCTTAGTGGCGCAAATAATTAATTACACAGCGCATGCCGAAAACTGAGGTGAAAGTTGATGAGCCCAATTGCAAAATGTATACACACTATGGTTTATATATATAAATATGCATATATGCATACATATAAGTAATACATAAATACAAATAAACTATAGTGTGTATGCATTTTGCAATTGGGCATATATGGATGTGCAGTTAAAAATTACTATTATATATATAAAATAATAATATTAAATTTATATTTTTTTATTTATTTTGCAATTGGTTATAAATTACTATTATATACACATAAAATGATAATATTAAATTTATATGGAAATTAGATTTTTTTTAATCAATAAGTTGTTTTAATAAATTATTGAATAATCTAAAGAAGTGTCCTTTAGTCAAGTTTTATAATTCAATGGAGTGAAATGCCCTTAAAATATTTTCCAAAAATCAAAGAATGTTGAGCCTAATTAAAATTATTAATTTAAAATTTTATAGAAGTTCAGTTTAATTAATATATTTTAATACTCTGAAGTACTTAAATAGATATATGTATATTTTGATAGTTAAGAGAATATTATAAATTATTCTTTTCTTTCCTCTATCTGCCGATGCATACTAGAGCATTCTTAGACACGATACTCCTACCTTCTCTCCAAGAGTTCGTCTTTTGCACACTTTGTACTCTCTCTCTCTCTCTCTCCTTAAGAAGCGAGAGATCAGAGCTCAGTAGCTGTGCTTTGTTGAAATAGGATTCTTCTATTAATACTTTTAAATACACACAAAAACTCTATAAAAATATATAAATTGTGCACAACAAAAATTTATTAAAAGAAAAACCAACATTTTGGCAAAATTAAATAAATTCGTGGCATTTATATAAATTATGAATGAACAACAGGCATCTAGTATTTGTTTGCTTTTTCCGTCAACCTCGAATCATAAGCCTTGAATTGCTTACTCATATAATTTTTCAATACTCCATCGACTACCAAACAAAAAAATCATACAAAACAATAATATTCAACATAAAATCCTCCTTCAGTAATTCTCGTGGAAATGGCAGAAAACCAGGTGAACGCCTCCAAAGCCAGTCTGCCGTGCAGTGAGCCGGACTGCCTCAGCGCATTGGCCTTACCGCAGATATTGCCCGACTCCGTCATCAACCACGACGAATGCCAATATATGCAGGACATGCAAATGCTGCGCAACCAGGTGGGCCTGGCACTGCCGCTGGTCATGTGCATGGAGCGCTTCGCTGTTCGCAAAACGGGACGACTGCCCTTCCTGCGCTCCAGCAATATTATGGACGACGTGCTCACTGGCCGCTGCAGCGAGATCAGCTTTGCCGATTATCTCACGCGGCCCGACTACGAGCAGCAGCAGCGTTCGCCCCACGTTATCATGGAGGAGTTGCTAGGCATTCGTATATAAAAGAGAGAGAGAGAGAGAGAGAGTAGATATCAGATCAGTGTTTTCTTTTGACTTTTTTGTTTATTAAATATACATGTGTTGATGTTGCTGGCCAAGCGTTGTGCGAACTGTTGTTATGATGAATGTGTTTCCATAAGTTCTGTTACTATATTGAATCCATTACTTATCTTTCTCTTTACTTCTTCATTAAAGGTGAGAGAAATGTTTGCGCTTTCCCTACTCTATTTCTCAAATAATTTTCTCGTTGTCTTCTAGCCATTTTTTCGCCCTCGTTAATTGCTTTCTGCTCATCAACGTAGACGCGCACACCTAGACGCCAAAGCCTTTAAAGAGCCTCAATTTATTGCTGGATGCACGTCATTTGACACATTTGAGGCGGTCATATTCCATTCCGTGTGGAGAGATGTGGAAAGGCTTCCGGTTTGTAGCAAACCTAATAACTGAAAGCTGTAAATAACATGGCGATTTCTGAGAGGGGAGGATCAAAAGCTTAGACGGACATGCCCAGCCACTAGACATACGAACATGCCACAAACACAGACACACACACACTTCTGTAGGAGACACATGCACTCAGGGAGTCAGCGGAGAGAGCGTACACACACAGACACACACAGACACACAGAGACGTCAAAGGCAGTTGGCAAACAACACCTCAGCTCGTGTAACACCAACACTTAGAAGTTCAAGTAGAAGCTTAACCTGCTGCCGCCGGCGACATTGCGAAGTGGAGTGAGAAGTGAGAAGTGGCATCAACAGAGCCAGAGTCCTATGAAGCAAGAGTAAATTAAAACCGCAGACAAAAAAACACACACATACACACACACACACACATACACACACAGGCTGAAATGAGCGACAGCCGGCGAGTGCTTTGCCTCAAAGACTTGGCGGTTTTTCGCAGTATACTTAATGAGGCGCAGCCCGGCCAGGATTTTCTGTGAAATGGGGACAAATCTGTATGAAGTACATCTCTCTCTCTCTCTCTCTCTTTCTCTCACTTACTCACTCGCTCTCTGTTCCTCTGCTTCGCACTTTTTAGAGGCGGCTTTGTGAAATGTAATATTATTTTATTATGGCGTGTAAGTTGCGCATAACTAATGCCCTCACGACTCGACTAAAATTTCACTCAGCTGCTCATTTGGGACAGCGCGAAATCTGCATGCATACACACACACACACACACACACATACATGCACACATACACACATAC
Source organism: Drosophila mayaguana (assembly GCA_037075325.1). Lineage (NCBI taxonomy): Eukaryota > Metazoa > Arthropoda > Insecta > Diptera > Drosophilidae > Drosophila > Drosophila mayaguana. Next base: position 13,950,460 of record JBAMCG010000068.1, on the reverse strand, counting down.
ATGCACACATACACACATAGAAATTTGTTTTATGGGTCAGCCTGGTTACGTATACGCACGGCTGGCCAGTTAGCTAAACTTTGTTGCCCCCTTTCCGCTCGTTCGGCTCTTTGTTTTCACATGCAGTTCTCGGGCTGTAAAATGGAAAGGCATTTCCACAGCCTAATGTGCTGCACGTGCTGTCAGACAACCCAAAAAAAGAAGAAGATATATATATCTATATATATATATATATATATATATATATATATAACGCACTATATCTAAAAGTATCGCAGAGTGAAAATGATGAACCCTATGTGTTGATTATGCGCTTGGCCTACTACAAATACCCGCCGCACCCAACTGCCTGCGAAACGAGCCCCGGTGCCTGGGCCGGGCGCCATGATAAATGATGCCCGGGCAAGTCGGGCGCGTCCCGAAATTCGGCTTGTCCGGCAAGTAGATTAGCATTGAATTTGAATGGAAATGGAAAATGAAAATGTTTTACACAGCACAGAGTGGGGCTGCCCATTGACTGGCCTGAGCTCAGTTCTCTCAGCTCTCAGCTCTCAGTTCTCAGTTCTCAGTTCTCAGCTCTTCAGCAATAATCAAATGAACTAAATTGTCATAAATCAAAGTTAGTTGGAATAGTCTCTCTCTCTCTACGGTCCATTCAGAGCACAGATAAAACTTCGGTATTCTAAAGCATCCCCATGCCAAACACAAGCGGGAATACTTGGCCGTGTTTGCCTCTCGCTGCACGGCTATTTGTCAGCGCTCGAATGAGAGATGGATGGGAGGCCTGCTTGAGGCATTATTGAATGAAAGTTGCCATTGCTATTGCCTCATATATATTGCTAGAGATTGTGTGTGGGCAGCAGCAGGAGTCCATCTGAGCCCTTTCGCACACAATGTATTATTAAGGTGCTCAAATTGCTGTCCACTTAGAATGCATTAAAGCAGCTGCACCCACCTGCAATTGGCCCAGTTGCGGCCTCAACTGCAATTGCCAATTGTGCTTGACAGGGCTTGTTATTCAAGTGAATTTCGTGTGCTGCTAACTGAATTGCAAAACTGGCCAGCTATAAGTAGACAAATCAGCCCGAACACAAACGGGCAATAAAAGAGAACCAGAACAAACTTCAAGCCACCTACTTAATTGAGCAATTTTGCGAGAGAGGGAGAGAATGAGAGAGAGAGGAGAGAGAGAGAGAGAGAGATAGAGTAGGGATGGGGGAGAGGCAGGCTTGAGCACTTACATGCTACTGCTGCCAAATTGTGTATAAACACTTTACATTGCAATTAGTCAGGGCCAAGTTTGGTGCAGCTCGGGCTCGGTCTACGGCTCAGGTGTAATCAGAGCCGCAAGGACAACGCCAAGCACACATGACTCTTGGCCCCAACTGCAGGTCGTAAGCTTATTTTCGTACTTTGTATTGTTATTTTGCAGTGGTTTTCCATGTTGCTGCAGCATATTTAAGTGCTTTATTGGTTTTCATTTCGCGCTGCGTTGAATTTAAATGGCGACACGTGTCTAGGCCGAGGCCAGCCATCGGGCTGTCTGGCTGGGCAATTGTAGTGTCAAGTGAGGTGCAGCTGGCCTTTAAGCTGGGTTGATTAACCGTGCCGCGAGCTCTGTATTAAGTAAGTAGAGATAACTGGCTTGCATAAAACTTTTAATTGAACAAAGCGGTGGGGCGGTGGGACGATGGGACGATGGGGCGGCCGCTCTTGCATGCCAATGACTTTTATACCTTTTCTGCCCGTTGGCCATTCATAATTACCGAAAGGAAGAACGGCTGCGTTGCTGCTGCTCCTGCTGCTGCGTCAAATAAAAAGGACTGCAGGCAGCCCAAAAAACTCAGACAGACACCCACGCACACACACACACACACACAGCCAAACAAGTAAGCACACAAATAACAAAGCAACGTTTGCGTCGGCAGCGCCTTTTCATCGCGTGTCTGTTTGCGGGTGCACTGAACTTGCATAGCAGGAGTAGCAGGAGCAGCAAGAGCAGCAGCAGGAGCAGTGCCAGCTAAACTGGGCAGCTCGCGCTGAAAATGAGGCTGGGGCTGAGGTAGAAAATTGTTAAAATGATTTCCTGCATTGCACGCTACACAAACTTTAAATGCACAACATGCAACAACAACAACAACAACAGCAACAACAACAAAAACAGCAACATGCAGTTCGTTATGGCTACAACATCCTGGCCAGCCGTAGGGCAGAGCCATGGCGGCCATGGAGGCTGGGCCCGAAGTTCGCGAAGCGCAACTTGCGTAACTTACAAAGCCTCAACTCCTTGCCAGTTGATTATGTTCAGCAAGTCTAATTAAAAGCAGTTGATGTTGCCATATTGGTCGCTTTTTCTAGTGCCTTTCTCCATTATTAAAGCGTGCTTTTTGCGGCGCCCAAGAAAAGCGGAATTAATATTTGTGTTTTGCCAGAAAAGAGGATAGTTGAAGCAGCTATTATGATATATAAAAATTATGTTTTAATATAAAAATATTACAATTTTATTTTATCTCAATAATATAAATAAATTGAGGTATTTTATTTCTGTTCTGATAATTACTAAAAAAATAAATAAATAAATTGATGCATTTTGTTAATGCTTTGATAATTATTAAAAATTATAATAATAAAATAATTAGGTAATAATGGAATTCAAGATTTATTTTAATAAAATTGAGTAATTAAAAGAAAATTGTATTTTAGCAGAAAAGATGAAAGTTAAAAGGTAATATTCTACCAAAATAGTTGGGTTGTTAATAGCAGATATTATAATAACGCATTCGGATAGTTGATAGAAGATAGTATTTTAACAAAAAAGATTATGTAGGTTAAGATGAGATTTGAAATAAATAATTGTGATGTTAATTAAAGTTATTTAATAAAATGCTATTAATAGAATGTATTATTTAAAAAAAAATTTAATGAAATTTAAGAAATATTTATTTACCTGTTATTTATCTGCTATGCTCAAAAGTCTCCTTGGAGTTTGCTCAAGACTGCTTAATATCTACTCACAGAACTAAAGTATTTTACTGTTCGATAAGCGCTAAAACAAGCTTAAGTAACTTTGCATAATACGCGTTTAAGCTCCGTAGTCTGCCAAGTTTCAGAATAGAACTTTCCATTTGGGCATTTGCTACGATTGTTTAACAGCAGTATAAATTCCAAATTCACAAATAAAAATGAGTTTTACATAAATATTTTACAGAAATCTAGTACAAGCTATCGCACAAGAGCTATCAACATTTTTAATAGATACACAAAATTATATAAATTAACAAACTGAATTGAATGCTTTTTATTAGGGATACAGAAATGCTCACAGTCCAGTCTCTCCGCACATTCTCGAAAAGTCTTTCATATGAGTTCGTTCACTTGCGATTAAGCTGGCATAAGAAACAGGCAAAAAGATGTAAAGCTCTTTTATGCAAATATTATATTTAATCATAAGTCGGCTTCGTAATTGCAGAGAGCAATAAAATTAATCAGAAATACTCAGAAAAAAAAAAATTTACGCTAAATTGAGCAGCGCAGATGCCGCCATTGCTTAAGGAAAAAGCCACTGCTTGAGTGTGTGTGTGTGCGTGTGCGTGTGTGTAGATGAATGCCAACTCGTATATAAATCGAACAATAGCAAAAGTAATGCTTATCAATTATGAATCAATGAAAGGCAGAGCACGCCAGAGAGAGAGAGAGAGAGAGAGAGAGAAACTCGACATTGCCGGCAGAAATTGTACAATTGTGCGGAAAGGAGGCTTTGAGATTGGGCAATCCCCGGCCGCTGCTGCTGCTGCCATGCATCAGCGGTATACAAACGTCGTACATATGTCGTCATTACGGTCGCATTGTGTTTGTTTTAATCAGCGGCTGTGACGCTGGCGGCGGCGGCAAAATGTTTGCAGCCTAGCCGAAGAAAAACGCCGAAATGGCTGCCAACAAAACAAGCCGAAAAAAAGAGAATGACATCAAGCAAATCAAATCGGCTGAAAATAAACCAAGTGAAAGTGTTGGCCCTTGGTGCTGGCAGCGCAGATACCCTGGAAATTTACGCGATGCAAATGTGATCGATAAAAGCCTGAAGACACGAGTTAGGGAATTTCCATTGTTAATAGAGTCTTAGAGCTGTGTGAACACTTAATATTTTTAATCGCCAGAACAGAGCCTGAAGCTGAAGTAAAACTAGTCCTGATTCACATTGAAGAATACTTGTTCTTATGCGTGCGAACTTAATTTTGTCTAGTGCATAATATCGATATTTATCTATTCTATAAAAGTTCCCATAAACTAGAGTCTAGGGTCTGACTAAACTTATAAATTATCATATATATACAAAAATAACGATATATATATCATTTAAATTTATTCCCTAAATCGACCCAGACGTCAGCTGCTCTATTGCCCACTACAGGGTGTCGAAAGGCATCTCGTTTTGCACGTATATTTCGTTTTTATCGGCGTATATCGTCGTATATCCTTGCCTTTGCCTTTCATTTCGATGGGAACGCCAACGGAGCGCGCTTGCCTGAGCTCTACAGGCTTTGCCCCTAGCCAGTTAGCTAGTCGGGCTGTCTAGTTAGTTGGCTGACTGGCTTTCTGCTTGCCGCCATTTTTATTTCCAATTGGGAAGCAATAAATGTGCGCGTGCGTTGGCAACACTACCAACAGCAGCAGCAACAGCAGCAGCAGGAGCAGCCTTGCCAAACAATGAAAAAGACAAACAATCAGCAATCATGCCAAAATTTGTTTTCATTTTTGTGGCGCCCGCAAACACACGCATACAAATACACACACACACGCACCCACATAAATGCAGACGTTCTGTGATTGCCGGCAGGGCCATTTGGCATTGATTGAAGTGTATTTGTCATGTAGCCAAAAAGTGTTGCTGTTGTTGCTGCTGCTGTTGCTGCTGTTGTTGCTGTTGCAGCAACTCCTTCGATGCGGCGGGCCTTAACAAATTACTTGAACCATTCGACCGACAGCTAGTCAAATTCGACAATTGTCTACATTGCTCAACTATCGAATACAATCTATTGTTTATCGTTATCGCTCTTTATGGCTGAACAGTTCCCTGAGTGGCTGATTGCGTCTGCTGCTGCCGTTGTACTCTTAGCCCCAATCGAAAGAAATTGATTAGGGCTTGAGCTCGTTTGATGTTTGCTCTCTACATTAGAGCAAAATAAATAAAGATGTGTTTATTTTACATATATACGAGCGTAACTATGTATAACTAAATATATATATGGCTGATTTATATAGTCCATCTCACCTGGACAAATTTGCGTGGGCATAATTATTATTTCGTCGGCTTGGTTAAGCATGCTACAAACATCTGGCTCTGTCGGCTGCGGTTGCCACTCAAAACAGGAACATCTTATTTAGTAAACACACACACACACACATACAGTCACACATACACACATATATACACCTATATATATGCAGATTAACCATAATTTTAGTGCCGCCTGGCACGACAACCACAAATTTTAGAATTATGACATGAACATGCCATTGCTCGGAACGCTGTCACGCCCATTTAGCTGCCTATATTTTTTCATTTTCTATGACATTTGCACGACACGGCAGGCAGGCTAATATAAATAAACATAGATATTTATGTATAGCCAGGTATATCGCCTGGCGCAAACAACATATAATAATATATGCATAAAGCTACACTTGGCTCGTTTCCGTGGCTCTGATTGAACTATTTTCACTATCCAGATTGTGGGAATGATAAAACGATAATTGAGCTGAGCAGAGGTATAAAAAAATATAAATAAATAAAATAAAATATGTGAGAAACTGTTTGAATAGTTTGGGTGCCACCACCTCAAGTTAATGGAAAAGTAGACAGGATTTTACAAATATAAATAAATAAATTGAGAAAATATATGAGAGTTTGGGTGCCACGACTCATACCCAAACATTTTGTTTCGTTTCTGGGTATAGTAAAAGTATTTCTGAGCTAATTTAGCCATGATTCGTATGTATATTTCGCTGTATTTGCATTTGAGTCCTGCTAGTTTTAATCACATTTGCAGCGCATTGGCTGCTAAGATATGCGCAGGAAGTGCCAAAAAATACGCAATAAAAGGCAAGTGGCACGATAAAAGCCCATTAAGTAGCTAAATAAGAGAGCGCTGATAACAAATAATAACATTTAGATAGACACGCAAGGAAGCGCTTTGCATTGGCCATTACCAAAATAAGAGAAAAAATACAAGAAAAATCCAACTGCACGCAACGGACACGCAAGACTTGAGGCAAAAGTCAAGGAACGAATCTATTTGGCAATTGAAAACGTTTTTTCTTCTTCTTCTTTTCGAGGTTCGCTGCCAAAGTCGGGACCGTTGTCAAATGGCGAGAACACGTGCGGAAATCCACTGAAGCTGGCCAAGGTTCATAAGGAAATTGTCATAAATAACAAATGGAAATGGCCCAGGCCAGAAGGCAGGGAATTCCACTCCGAAATAATAATTAATGGGGTATATATGGGAGATGATGTAGAAAAAATAATAATGTAGAATTAAATAGAGTGGACTCTATAAACTAATATCTCTCTAGTTACGCAACTACAGGGTATTGTCTAGTCTGGCAGTAACTAACGCGCGCTATTTCATTTGTTTCGTTACTTTCGGCTGTTGGCTTTGGCTAGCTTTTGGCACTAAATTCCGTTCTAGTTGGTTGTGAACGAGTGCGGGGGTGGTGAGGTGCGGTCAGGGATTGGGAAGGGTGGAAGGGTGGAAGGGGGGGTCGTCGCTTGTGTGTGGCAAGTGGGCTAAAGTGAAAATCACACTATATTTCAATTTCATGCGGCAGTGCACAGTGCGGCGGCGCGTCTGCAGATTTATGACTAAATTCACATACAAGCAGCTAATAAAATGCCGAGCTAAGCATTTGCTTTGCTTTAAAAACGGAAAACTATTTTGGCGAATGTTTGCCAAAGCTGATTGCGTATACGCAGCGTGTGCGCCCTCTCAAATGTTTATGGACGGCCTTTGTCGCTGAGAAGAGCTTCAGCAATGTTTTCTCTCTCTCTCTCTCTCCCTCTCTCTGCATCTCTCTCTCCCTCTCTCTCTTCCTCTTCTTCTTCGCCATGCCCTTCTCGGCTCTTGTGCTCAATCTCTTTTGCTAAAATATTTCTTGTGTCAGCGTTAAAATTTCACTGAAGTGCCTGTCGCCTGTGCAAACATTGTAGCTTCCTTTTTTTGCTGCTGCTCCTGCTGCTGCTGCTTCTTATTTTTTTTTTTTGTGTCCTATACTCAAGGGTGTTGCAAAGAGTTTATGCTGCTATGTGTGTGTGTGTGTGTGTGTATGCCTCAAAACTTTGATCCCTTAATGCCAATAAAACGTTCGCATGTCTTCCAGGCGTGTTGCGTCAGTTTTTATGCTTGCCGAGTTTTGCATACTTCAATGCATGTGATGAACTGCCTGTCTGGCTGCCTGATAAGCAGCAGGCGGCAATTTTAGCCGGCTTACTGCCGGATAGGTGGCCGCCTGCTGCTTGACTCATCGAAGCTCGAGCTGGTAGCCCGAAGCCCGAAGCCGCTGCAAACTTTCTCTGCTTCGGCTGGCATCCAGAAAATGGCGTCAAATGAGCTCGACCCGCCCGGGGCTAGGAGCCACAAAAGCTCGCTAATTATGACGCGTGCGAAGTTCTGGCGCGTCCTGCCTGTCCAAGCGAGAATGCTTACGCAGCCCTTTAGCGGACGTGATGCAGCAACAATGATGCGTTAATTGCAAAAATAATTAATAATATTGCCAAGCAACTATTGGCGCGGCTCCTGCTCGCTGCGCACTCCACGTGTAGCAGGACACACATTCTGCCCCAGCTTTCGATTATGTAACTCACTCGTTGCTAACGTTATATAAAGCGCAGAAAAACAAACAATTCATGGATGATGTGTAAATGATATGTAATTTGCTGTGACTGCGATAAATGTGTAAGAGTTGAAGGGAAAATAATAAGTAAACTATTCAATAATAATTTCTTAATGTTTGTCTCGATCTTCGATCTACTATAGTGAAATTTTGAATTAATATGTTTGACCGAAAGAGAATTAATAAAGAGTTTATTTACATAAATGATATATAATAAAATAATAATAATAATAAGAACAATATAAAAAGAATGTACATGTATTACATGTTTAAAAATTGATGAGACTAAAATATGTATAAGGCACTAGTAGAAGACCTATTGAAGAAAAGATGTAATACTTGTTATGAACCAAGTTAAATTCATTGTTAGATCTATGTATATATCTGAGAAATTAAGTAAATTATTAAAAATATAAAGAAACTCAAAACTGGCAAAAATTACAGTCACATATATATATCTAAAGTTTTGATTGTATATATACATATACACAACTGTAAATGAAGTTCTCTTAAATACATAAGTATGTGTGTATGAATATGAATATGTGTGCTAGTATATGTTATTTAAGGAAGCAAAATCATTTTTATTTAAACTCAAGCTAATGAAATTGTCTAAAAATAATGAATTTCTGACAGATATCTTGAGTCCACTAATGGAGTCTTAAATGAATTTCACATACAACCAAAAATTCGTATATTTATGGAGTTTTCAATCAAAAAAATATATTTTTATTGTGAATATATCTAAGCTAAAAAAATAGAAATAAAAAATTGAGCTCCCGCTCTCCACTCTTACTCTCTCTCGCTCTCTCTCTCTCTCAGTCCACAATTATTAATATATATTCGCAAGGCAAAATGTTCTTCCATTTTCCATTGGGTTCAGCCTGAGGTTGAGTGCTCTCTCTCTCTCCCTCTCTCTCTCTCTCTCTCTCTCTCTCTCTCTCTCTCTCGCGCTCGCGCGGATGATGGGAGCGTATGCCATGGGGGCAACTGTCAAGTGCCTTTCATGTGTCAGATGCTGCGGCTGCTGCTATCGCAAAGCGCATCTTTTGGGGCGATGCTGTTGGCATTTTGACATGTCGCTTATGTTGTGCGAGCGCTTGCTTAGAATGCGTTCCTTGTCAAAGTGCTGTCAGCTTTGTGTCAGTTGGCGGAGTCGGCCAAGTTTGGGCGCCTCGGCTCATTGCACATACGCCCGGTGGGCCAGGCCGGGGCGTAGCCGATCGAATCGGCTAAGCGGGCAGGACAACAGACGAACAGGCGAACAGGCGAACAGGAGGAGCCGCAGTGGCTTTTGGCCCGCTTGCTCTTTTAATTAATATTGATGCCGCATTAACAATGTGTGAGGCACTGATTAAATGTGACTAATGATTTTTGATGGGGCTCAAACAAAACGCTTTGTTGCCAGTCTAATTAAGCCCGGTCGTGGCTTGAGCTGCTGCTCCTGCTGCTGCTGCTGCTACTGCTGCTGCTGCCAAAACAAATGCTCATTGTGTTTAAGGCTTAATTACTGCGGCTTCATTTAAGCCAGGCCATGTTGGCCGCTTCTTGTCTGGCCGGTTCTTGTTTAAAGTTTTACTTGGCCTAAAACGAGCGACTTGACTGCAATTGTTTAGCCGGTTTTTTGTTCGTGGCAACTGAGACTGTTGCTGGCTGCCAGAGATTATTGAAGCCGTTTTCTAATCAGCACAAAGTGCTACGGTTTCTGTTTGTTGTTTCACTTGTGTGTATGCTCTCCCTTTGTCCACCTCTCCCCCCTCTCTCTGTCTGGGCTCCTCCATAAGCTTGACTATTTGACTTGGGCTATGCATGAGCCAGAGGCACCTTCGAGACAGAGCACCGAGCACTGATACAGCAGCCAGCAGTCAGAGCCGAGCTACACAGTTGTCACACTGACATTGACATCAGCAGGAGCTGCAGGTCAGCAAAGCGAGTTGCCCCGATATGAATGTGCAGCCCTATGTGCTACTTGCTATTTGCTATCTGCTATCTGCTGTCTGCTGTCTGCCCCCCATTGTTGTTTAGCAATGCTCGTTGCAACTAACTACAATGCGAGCTGGTGTTGCGGCTGGGCCTCAGATGTATGGCAGGGCGAGTGCGGTCAGCCCAAAATTCATTACACTGAAAGCATTTTTATTTTCAGCTTACGCTCAGACATTATGTGTGTGTGTGTGTGTGTGTGTGAGCTTAGAGTTGTGCTTGATTTCTGTTTAGCTGCGCACATAAGGCACTTTAATCTCACAAGCGAAGAGCGCAGCGAGTGTATTAATTGTGCCAGCTATGTTCGGAGAAAATTTCAATTAAAGCCGCGTCAATCTTCAGCTATAACAGCTGCTAAGAATGTTTCTTGGTTTACACTATGCAACAGGATTGCTGCAGTTGGCAGGGAAATACACTACAATATGCCCAATTCTCCAATTCTTACTTTAATTAGCAAAACCGCAGCATAAATCTCTCTCTTTCGTTTTTCAGCTGCTCATATTCAGCTTGTTGAACCTGAAAACTGTTGTTCAGTGCAATCATATTGTTCACTGAGCACTTGCTAAGCCAATAAGCGTACGTTTTTACATCTTCAATGGGTGGCAAACCGAGCGCACGGCTATTGCTGTTGAACAAGGAGTAAATCCGTATCGGAAAGGCTGGCCAAAGTGAACAGACAGCAGGAGCAGCACCAGCAGCAGCAGCAGCAGCAGCAAAGAGAGATAATAAAACTTAGCAGCTCTGATGCTCAAATGAAAAATGCAAGCTTCAAGCGCACGCAATAGCAACGTGGCCAAAGGCAAACAAAGGCCAAGGATTGCGTCAAATGAAGCGCACATCTTTGCTGCTGCTGCTGCTGCTGCGTTTGCCTCTGGATTCGGTTTTGGTTTGGTTTTGGTTGTGGTATTGGTATTGGCTTGTCTGACCATTGTTTGCAACGCAGCGACAACAATGCAACAATGCAACTTTTGTGCCATAGTCGACTACTCGTCTACGCAGTCGCCGCGAAACTAGTTGCTAAAGAGCCAACAAAGAAAACTGATGTTGCTGTCCACTGAGACGATGAATTTCAATTAACAAAGGGCAACAAAATGGCTAGACAAGCAGCAGCAGCAGCAGCAGCAGCAGGAGCAGCAGCAGCCATGCCACATAATCGCCATCGACAGGCAATCTTAAACAGATGCCATGAGGATAGCAAGACAGCGCCATAATGAGTCACAAATGCTCTGGCAATAGCTGACAATTGTCGTACAAGTTTTTCTAAATATCTATTTCATGATTTGCACTATTTATGGCCACAATTTCGCTCTCAATGTGGCGAAGTCAACTCTATAAAGTTGGCTTAGTTCGCATTCAGCTGCTGCACATGCTGCTCAGGGCAAGGGCAACAAATAGTTTCGAGCACGAGCTCAGCAATTACAGCCAGCGTCACGTTTGTAGCAACAGCATTTTAATACAAGGCGGAACAGCAGCAAAATACGCTTTTTAATTTGTGCAACGGACCCCACGCGGCGTATACGCAACGTAGACTTTCGGCCATAGCAAAGGGCCCAAATTATGTACGTGTGTGCGCAACTTGTGCGCCCAAAAAGTGCTACGTGTGTGTGACCCAAAATCATTAGCAATATGAGCAGCAGTTTGCATTAAAAACAATGCCCAGGCAGCGCCAAGAGATAAAAAAAAATAAGTCTAAAACACCCGAACAGGAGCAGGGAAATATGTGCAAAAAAAAGAAACGTATATATATAACTGTGTTGCCCCTTTTTGTGTGTGGCCGAAGGTTAAATTAAATGGCTAAATGATAAGCATTTGGGTTAAATTGCTAGCTAACACCCACACACATGCGCAGACCTAAGCACACACATACACTGCCACACGGCAGCGAACTCCTTTTTTGAATGCGTGTGCAGTCGCGTCTAATGTTTTTAATAGCAAAAGTTATAATGAATTTGTTAAACAACAACAACAAGCATAAGGGGAAGTGGATGAGGAAGAGCAAGAGGAAAAGAAAGAGGAAGAGCAAAAAGACAGACGCATAATAAGAGCCGTAATATGAGAAGCTGTGACATCAACAATAAGCGGATTCTGGGCATACGGCTTTGATTGTCCGCCCATTTGTTTGCCGCTCTGTGTGTGTGTGTGTGTGTGTGTGTGTGTGTGTGTTGAGGCATTGGACAGCTGAGGCTTTTAGTGTGGACCCCGTATAAATTACGAATTTTGTCAACGTTACCAACCACCGAAATTATGCTGTGTTTTTTGGTTTGTTAGGCAATCAGCAGCGCAGGCAGCGCTGGCAGGAGCAGGCCTTTATTTTATTTTTAGTGAGCTCTTTGCGGCCGACAGGCCCGTGAGCTTTAAGTGCCCCTTTTGATGCCCTGTACTCATCAAATCATCGACAATGGGGTATCAACCTAATTTGTGAACTGATTGAAGCGGAAATGTATAAATAATTGATATTGATATTGATATTTCTGTGGTATTTATGATTTGGTTGCTGACGTTGATTAGAAGTTTCTTAGCTGTGATGTAAAGGGGGACAATGTGTTAATAATAAATGATGTTGGCTTTACATATTATTTATATACTATTCGATATTATACCTAAAACATAGTGTTTCTAAAAATATTCAAGCCGCAAAATTTTATTTTCCTTTCATTTATAAATTTTGTATGGTTTATGCCGTGATTATTTGATTTAAATAAACATATTCAGAAAGTGCTATTGAATAAATATTTTCTCTATTTAGTTGATTTTTTTTTAACTTAAAAAAAAACAAAAAGATTAAAAATACATAGAATTGCTTAATTTATTCATTGGAATTTATATAAAATATTTTTGTGTGAACCAATATATAAATAATTTTTTTTTATCATTGCAGAGTTCAGATTTTATAGTCTTTTCTGCCATAATAAATTTATTTATGTGAAATTGATTGAAGTTAAAAAAGGAAAATTTTATGTAAATAAAAAACTCTCTAAAATATGCATTTTTATTTATAGTAATTTTTAAATATTTACATTTTTATATATTTTTATATCTGGTCATTAAAATATCAAATTCAATTCAATTTACTTCAGCTTAATATTATATATACGACCTGGTGGACAAGGCAAACCTCAAGGCAAAGGGAATCACTGTCAGACACAATTTCAATATTTCAGCTCAAATGCAGGGTATTCAGAACACATTCACTCACTTTCTGGCATTGCAGCTATATTTTTTGTGTGTGCTTCACTTTGTGAATATGCGCTGTGCATTTTAAGCAAACATTTTGTTTTTTGGCTGCTTATTTTGGGTTTTTGTCAGTTTTATTGTGTTTGTGTTTTATTTTAATCACGCAAAATATTGTGCATATACTTAATTAAGTGCTTGTTAACATTATTTGTGTTAAGCATAATATTTGGACGGCCAATTAAAGAGACTCCGGCTGGGAATTTTGATAAGTTTAAAGTTGAAATGATATCAAAGTAACTCTCAATGAAATATAACGAAGATGTTCTTTATCAATTTATATAATTATTACAACACTTATGCCCAATGCTCTAGTAATTATAATCAAGATTTGGCTAAGAACAAAATCCTCTTTCGTCAGCTTTTTAGCCAATCTGTTCAGCTACAGGCCACAATTTATTTTGAGATATGACTGAAGTTTTGCGGCATTTAAGCAAACAGCTCGTTAGGCTAATGAAATTTTTGCAACACCCGGGCAATGGCAGTAGCATGCCTCCGCTTCCGCATCCGCACTAGCATCCATATCCGCATCGGCATCGTCATCCGCAAAATGGCAACGGTTGCCCGCAGCTTATCAGAGCATCAGCCGCATCAACAAGCTGCATAGAAAATTCAATTTGGCCGCACTAATTGAATGGTTTATTTTGACAAGGTGGGGCACCTGTTAGCAGATAAGCCCGACGGGCATACTCGATGCACAACACACACACAAATACACACACTCACACATTTGCATGCAGCGCAAATTCGATGAGCTAGAGTTTAAGGGTAAAAAAATGCAGCTGCGCATTGTTGACGGCGATTTATGGCCACAAAAGCAGCATTGCATAGCACACGAATGCCACACATGCCACAGAATATAACAATGGAAATATTATCGATACATTTGCCTAAATATGCATCACATACCAAACGGAAGATTGATGTGACTAAGAAAGTCCTTGAATATTAATATAATTAGAATGGAACACTATAAAAAATAAATGGCTTACATACAGCATTATTTAAGCTATTGTCTCAGTGAAAGCGAGCATATGAATAGCCAACTTTGAATAGACTAAAAATTAGTAGTCCGAACTGAAAAGCAATCTCTACCTGATGTTATGGAGCTCAGATTTTACTTAGCTTACTCCTTCGATTTCGATATTCAGCTGCGTCGTTTGCTCGTGCATTTGATTACTTGAGGGCTTCAAAAAGGTCTCAGGGTCTGGTGGCTATATCTTTGTCGTCTTCATATTGGTCAAAATATTGATAGGGATTTATGCTTAAATTTTATTGTATATGAATATAAGCTAAAAGCTGTATAAACTATCAAAAACGAGCAGTTAAAATAGCTTATTTGTCGTTGTAAATAAAGAACATGGGTAAAAGCATAAAGCCAAACAAAGATGGAATATCGAATTTACATAGGCCAAGGATACTCGAAATTCTTCTCAATGAGGTGTACCGAGGCATATATTGAATATATGCTGATTATATTGTTGCTGTTTCCTAAGTATATCGTGAGGCATAATCTTCTCAATAGGATATGTGAATAAATACCCCTTGGTGTTAATCTTTGTTCTTTTGAGTCTAGGTTTTTATATTTAGACTCATGCATAAATGCATCCCTTACATCTAGTTTATATATCGTAGACTTTGTAAGGTCTATTACATACATATTACATTTGTTTATACATTTGCCCATTTATATAGTCTTTACATGAGTCCTATTTCTATCACACTGCCAGTTTGCTGAGTGCGTAGTATTCGATCTTTGTATATTTGTATGTTCATGGCTGAGCAATATATTTACACAGATGCTCTTCTTCAAATCTGCATCAAATACTCTTAAATTTTAACACTTCGGCACTTGATGAGCTGGGGCTGTCCATTTTTCGGCTATATTTGACTTATTACCAAATGTTGTTGGCTAGTGCATAGAAATTCTGATTGAAATTTTAATTGTTTTCTATATATTTCGATTTCTCCATATAGTCTATTTCCATTAGCCTTCTGAGCATTGCATTTGTAATGCACTTTACAATACTCTAAAACAATTTATAGCATTCAACAACTTCTCAAAGCAAAACAACATATTAAACTGAAGCACTCAAAGCCACGCCCACATTCGAAAATTGCAGCTAAAATCAGCATTCGACTCCAGCACGCCCTCACGCAGCAAGCAGCAGTTTATCTTTTGCTCTCCCTCTCTCTCTCTCCCTCTCTCTCTCTCTCTCTCTCTCTCTCTCTCTCTCTCTCTCTCTATCTCTTTCCCTCTGTCAATTATCGTAGTTAGTGGCGGTTGCACTTGCATCTTCGACTTGTTGTGGCATTAACAAAGTCGTTGATCAGACTGCGCTTGTATTCGTTCTGGTTGTTGTTGCTGTTGTTGTTGTTGTCGCTGGCATGTGTTGGCAGGATGGCTTTAATTGAAATATTTTATTGCCAGTTGCAGTTGGCTTGGCTAGCTGGCTAACGGGCTGGCTGCTGCCAGTGGGACGCATTAATATTCATTAGAGGCAGCAAATGCATTAGTAAATTGCTGCGACTGCGACTCTGTCCGCTCATAAATACGGGCAAAATGCTTGGCTAAGAAAAAGATAAAGCAGCAGGAGCAGAAGCCGAGGTGGAGCAAGAAAACGTATTTAAATGCTTTAAACTTGAAGCTCGACAAAAACATTTTATTTGCGGAAGTCATTAAGTGGCTCGTCTGGCCGCAAGCGGAAATGCGCTCGGCCCGCAATCTCATGGCCGGGCACTTTTCCCCCTATCTCCATCTCTGTCTCTGCTCTGTCTCTGCTCTCTCTGCTCTGTCTCTGCTCTCTGTCTTGCGCTCTGCTTCAACAAAATTAGTGTCGCTTATTGCGGTTGGCAAATTTCAAGTTAAATTTTGTACATTCGCATTTCTTGTTTTTTATTTTTCTGTCTTCTCTGGCTGGCTGGGAAACATAACGTATACGCCTACGCAGCAGTTGGAACCGCAGAATGCAAATTTGAAATTTGTTGGCCTTTTCCTTGGGCACGTCGTCGCAGCTGCAGGAAATGAAGTTGAAGTCGCTGCATTACCGCAAACAGGCGACGTTGCAACTACTGCGAGTGAGAGAGGGAGAGCAGGAGTAAGAGCAAATTCGGTTTCCGGTTTAATTTAGCAAACGTTTGCTGTTTTATTTGTTGAGCCACAGCCGCAGCACAAAAAGTGGAAGGCGGCAGAGCCATTAGGCGGCCAGCGCGATTTTCTTCTGGCTCGACACTTTTTATGCTGGCGCTCTAAGTGCTTTGTGCACTGGTGGACAGAGCGAGAGATGTGAGGGAGAGAGAGAGAGATATATAGGCAGCGCAGTGCCCTGCATTACTTTCTTATATTTAATAGAAAACTCTCATCCATTTGCGAACTTCCTATGCCAAATGACTTCGTTTTTGGCTGCGCCAAAAGACAACTCAATTTGCACTCGGATAAACGTTGACACCAGCCTTCGAATAATCTTTGACGATTAATTTCGATTGTGTGTCAAATCAGAAGAGAACCTAATTTGATGCGCTAAACATTCAATTACATGGCGCCTGTAGGTAGAGCAAGCCGTCAGCCAGCATCGAGCGCTCCCACAGGGGCTGTGCAAGCAATTAAACGCAGTCAGGCTCCTGCCAGCATGGAGAGACTGCGTGGGCGTCTGTGTGCCTGTGTGTGTGCAAGGATATATTGTACATATTGGCAATGTGCAGTCATTTGCTCATTAGCGCAGCGCATAAAACTCATCAAAGGCAATTAACATTAACGCAGGCAATCAGCGCGCCGACCGAAACGCCATGGCTAACACGCCATTGTCCGGTCGTCCTTGTCAGCGCCTTAAGAGCCGCTATGCTGGTATTGAGCAGGCCAGACGCACTCCCACGACATTAATTATCTGACTCTGGCCGCCCAATATCCCAGCAAAGTGGCAATATTTGAAAGTCTATTAAGCGCTGTGCCTAGGCTGATTTGATTGAGCAGGGCAGCAGGAGTGCGCGGCCTTTGGTCAAGGCCCGTGCCGAATGTTGGCCAGGCGTGGGATTATTATTGAACATGAAATTGAATATGAGGGCCAAGTCAAGTCAGCGGTTGGGGGCGTGGCTCCAGTAGGCAGCGTGAAATCACAGCCACAAAAGAAATCCCAGTTTGCATATTAACAGCAGCTGCTGCCCAGAGCGAGCTGCCCTGAATTGGCGTAGGTATAGTGCTGGCATAGTCCTGCATATCCTTTGTCAAACTGAAAATGCAAATTGCCATGACATGCCTCTAACCATTTACCGCACAGGCAACGGCAAGTTTTTTTTTCCTCTTTCTAGCTTTTCTTTTTGCCCCATGCTCGGGAGTAAAGTAAAACGCAGAAAGATTTCAGCAGCGGACATGAAAAGCGAAGAATATTTTGTATAGCTGCGATTGTTCACGACTGCCAGATACCTTGTATGAGGAGTGCCTACACCCAAACTAGCCCAACTATCCTCAATGAGGCGAGCAATTTCAGATGCTCCATATCTCACCTTTATATCCCGCTATTCTCATTCTAAAACCTGACTTTCTACAACTAGTTTCGTATACCCATTTGCATAGTTAGCGAAAAGTTGGCCAAAGAAATCGGTTTCTGTTCCCTTTTTTCTTTTTTGTGCTCTCTGTTTTTACTTTTTGTTCTTTTTGGACAAGAAAAGCAACAAAAAACATGAGCCAATTCTCGGGAGCCTTTGACCATACGTCTGCGGTTAAGTTTGCTGTGCCCCATTCATTCATCCCATTAGATCTGCACGGGCTGCAGGGAGACCTAACGAAAAAAAAGGGAGAAAACTTTGAGCCCAGGCTGGGGGCTCGAGCTACACAAATTGTTTGGGACGTAGTCCTTGTCCTTGTCGTTGTCGTTGTCGTTGTCGCTCTCATATTCGTATTCGTATTCGTAGTTCTGAGCTGTGCTGCGTGGACCAATGCAAATTTTTCCCTCAGGTAACCTTCGTGCTTTGATTGATTGATGGGCAGGTGGTGTCGCGGCTGCTTCCTGGTTTGGCTTCCTCTTTTCATTTCATTATTTTTGGTTTTCTTTTTTTCCTTTTGTGGGTCGCAGGAAAATTGAATTTAATTTGTAGACACGCATATTGCCCGGCCTTATGCAAATGCTACCTTTTTTTTTTTTTTTTTGTTGTGTTCTGCAATTGGTCTGTGGCTGGCGAAGGTGCCAGATGCAAGGACTCTGGGGGCTGTGAGAGGCGGGGCTTTGGGTTTTTGGCTCTGATTGTTGGGCATTAAGCACTTTTGACATTGTTTTCCGATTTCTAGGGAAATCAGAGACAACCCAAAGCAGTCCAAAGCCGTTGCGCCAAAGCCCAAGTCAAGGACTTGGAGAGCCGCTGCTTGAAGGGCAAATCGAGCAAAATCCTGTCTCAATGCGCCTTCAATCAAGCTGTCAAAGGCGCCCGGATGGACAATGAGATTTATTGTCAAAATTAATTAAATATTGTAATGAGTTCCTCTGTCTGGGCGAAATCAGTGGGGCTCAAACTAAATACATTCGGATTGCCATTGGCGTCAATTAATTTGTTTGACATTTCGCAATTTTATTTAAAATTAAGCGGCGCGCATTGGCGTGAATTTCAATTAGAATTGTGTCGGCACGTCGAACAGGCCGCCCAATATGAAGTGCCGCAGTTGCATGCAACGAAACATTTTATGCCAATTTGATTGGCTTGTTCGCTTTGCAGTAGCAGCAATAACACTGCCCAATAGCAACAACAACGGCAACAGCAACAACAACGGCAACAATAACTGCAATTTGCAAGCGCCTCTTATCGACGTCGAATTTGGCCAATTGCTATTTTATTCGGCCGCGCTTGAATTGTGTGCATCACTTGCAAATATTTAGCAAACCAAAATCCAAATTCTAAATCGCTGGCTTTAAGTCCGTTCAAAATTATTTACAGCTGCCTGTCACTCGCTGAAATCCAAATGCGTTTACAAAGCTGTTCATTTGCCGCCGCTCCCTTATTGCACTTTATTTCAAATGCCCAACGTATGTTTAGATACAACTATATATATAGATATATACATATCAATATACATATATACATATATACGTATATACACTTTTCTTTTTGTCACAAGTGCAAAACCTTGTTAGCTTTGAGACAGCCGCCAGGGCAAGGAGCATGTTGCTGGGCAAGGGGGTGCTAGGGAGTGGCCCTCATCGCAGGCGAGCTGAAGGCAAAATGCGCACACATATGACTTGGAGCTCGGCATCCGATTATCTGGCTGCCCTGGGCAGCTTATTTGGCAACAGAAATTCAGATTACTTGGAAATATGCCGAATATACGGAACGCTTAGAAAAGGATATCTCTTAAGCGATTCCAGGGGAACACTTTAAAATTCAAAGTTGTATTTTTATTTCAATAAATTATATCTGATACTACTGCTACTACTATTATTTTAATTATATAATTATATTTCCATTATACTAAATACATGTTTATAGATGAATCATAAATTGAAATTCTGCCAATTAATTTTATTAATTTTTATTTACCAACATTATATTGGATATACTATGCTAAAGTATCGTTTCATTTGGTTCAAAGTTTTGTGTAATGCAGCACTACTATTTTTGTTAAATATAGTACTGATATGTTCATGAACACTTCGATTTGAATGGCGTCAACTATCATCTATGTCTCATCAGTAGCATCATCATCATCTATGTCGATGTGTCAATTCCAGATTCCATTAACAGCAATTGCTTCTGCCATGTTATGCTATTAACAGCATTATGTTAATAACATAACCCCAACACCGGTTCTTTTACTGGTTCCCGCTACTTAGCGTGCCACACTCTGGGCTTTTGCTGCACTTCTTATACCTTTACATTACATATCTCACCCACTACACATTAAGAACGAGGAACACAGCTTCCCAGATAGAATGAAGTAAAGGAACTTCGACTCCAACATCATGAAAACAAACGAAACTCTAAAAAATCGAGCCATTCATCTTTAATTAGCCAAAATAAGCCAAACTCTCGACAGAGTTTTAATTTTGTAAATTATTTCAAATATTTGTCGATTAGCTGCGAGCTGAGGCTGCTGCGGCTGCTGACGCTGCTGAGGCTGCTGAGGCTGCCTGCCATTGGCCATTGTAGTAAAGTTTTTCAATTAATTTAGCACACAATTGCGGTGGTAAATTCGTTTACCTTAATGCTGCTCGCCAACCGAAATCGAAGAGCTGCAATTGTGGTGGCGATTTGACAAATTGTCCAAGTGAAAGCTCCTTTGTCTCGCTCGACGCCTGACCGGAGTCGAACGCTTGGAATTGGAAGAGTCTGAAGAGTCGGATGTGGTCGGGTCAGAGCTCAACCCTAAGGCATTTCGCTTCATTTGTAATTTCGCACTGCTCGGCTGAGGATGAGGATGAGGATGAGGATGAGGCGATGAGCAGATTCTGCAGGTGATAAATGGCGAAAGAGCATGAAATAATGGAAAAACATTCGCTGGTCAGCGAGCGAGCGTAAATTTAGCCACTTGGCGGCCGGTTGCACGTGTCGGCACACAGGGCGAGAGTGAGAGAGAGAGAGAGATAGGAAATCCAAATCCGACTCTACTTTTGTTTACTTTGGCTGGCAATATTTACTCGAGCGTAAAGAACACGAGAAAACCCACTCGAGAACACATATTTAATTTAATAAGCATTTGCATTACGACTGTATATCCATAACTCTCAGTCTTTCTATGTTCTGCTGCTGGCATGAGGCGCTCATGCGGCCATATGCCGTGCGCTCTATGCTCGCCTTGTAAGCAATTACGGACACTCGCATATTCCTAATTAAGTAAATTAATGTGTTGAATTTACACATGCGCCAACAACAAAGTGAAACAGCCGCTGCGACACTAATTGCAAACAGAATGTGCCTATATATACATATATATATATATATATATATATATATATATATATATATATATATATATATATATATATATATATATGAGTGTGTGTGTGTGTGTGTGATTGTGCGTGCGCGTTTGTGTGGGTGAATATCAACGTATATTACTAGAGTCTATTACTAGAGTCCTTAGACACAAAAAACGAGCTATGCCCACAAAGCCTATTCAGCGCTGCGCGAGTACAGTAAATATCAACTATTTGAGAAATTGCTGTTCAATTCTATTGACATTAGGTTTTTGAGCTAAGGTCAAGTGAAGATTGATAAACGAAAATACAGATGTGTATTTCCTTTAAGTAAGATGTGACAGTTGATAATTGGACACGCCAATCAATTCATGAAATGCTAATGGTTATTTTGAGCTTACTCTGTGAGAATAAATTTAAAAATAAATAAATAAAAATATATAACCATTGATAATACTTAAATGGGAATTATATTGTGAGAGTGCTGCTAAATATATATGAATTGATTTAAAACAATAATAAATTGTTTTAAGTTACAAAATAAATGTATAAATAATAACTTCAATTATTTAAAATTACTCAAATTAACAAGAATAGCAAATGGTTGCATCAATGTGTGTATTTTTTTATAATTACTTATAAATAAATGTATAAATAAAAATAAATGTATAAATAATAACTTCAATTATTTAAAATTAATCAAATTAACAAGAATTGCAAATAGTTGCATCAATGTGTGTATTTTTTTATAATTGCTTATTATTTAATATCAATCAATATATAAATATTGAATTAAAATAATAATAAATTATTATTTTTTTACAAAATAAATATATAAATAATAGCTGCAATTATTTAAAATTAATCAACTTAATAATAATTACAAATTGTGCATCTATATATATATGCGGCTTTTTATAATTGCTTATAAAACTGCAATTATTTAATATTAATCATATTAATATGGAATACAAAGAATTTCATATAATTAATATACAATTCGTAGAAGTAATTTATATTAATTAAAGCTTTCTTTGACCTCGCCATCAAGAGTTACGTTCACTGCTTTCGATGTCAACGCACTTAAGCAATTTTTACTGTATTTTACGCCTTTATGGACATGTCAACAAGTACGCGATGGAATTTTTTATTGCCGTGCTCTGGCCACAAATAAATTGTATTTCATTTGATGTTTCGCATTTTTTTATGCAGAGCGCCAGATGATGTTGACAGCAAAACAAACGCGTGCAGCAAGTGAAACAAAAAAGGAAAAAGGAAAAAAGAAAAACTGGTAGCTCGACTTTTTGGCCAGGAAAGGAGACGTAATTAACATGGAAATATATACGGGCGTGTGTGTGTGTGTGTGTGAGCGTGTTTGACAGCGCCAACGAGTGACGGCAGTTACATAAATATTTGGTTTATTTCATGTAATTAAAATAAATTTGTGTGAAGTGTATTAATTAGGAGTTAAATGGGTTAAACATGAAAAGCACAACAGCCACCGCCCAGTTGGGCTGGCAAACGCTTGACGGATGTGTCGGGCATTAATTACGAGTGCTTTGAAGAGCAGCGCTTCGCAAACCTTTGCTGCCCATATTTCAGGGTCCAATCCCGTTAAAGTGTGTCAAATAGTTTTGCCTCTAGCGCTGAAACTCCCTGATAAATGCGGACGAGGTGTCAGTTGACTTATTTAATGCACTACGACATTGAAGATGTCTGTGCAATTTGCCGGCACTGCTTTGCCAATTCAGTTCCTTCAACTTTAATGTAGCGAGAATTTGCATAAATTTTTGTGCAGTGTGCAGTGTGCAGTGTGCAGCGAGTGCAAGTTTCCCCCGGTGGGGCAGGCGAAACTTGAAAATTGTTGAGAACTCAAGTTGGGGCCGAAAGTGTGCTCCAGCCAACATGTCGCATGCTTATTATTGACTGCCACGAGCGCCATGTTGGCCCATTTGGGCCATCAACTAATGTTGTTTGCCAACTTTGTCCTGGCCAGCTTTTGCATCTATATGTGCCTTTCTCCAGCAGACCCAAAAGAGACGAGAAAAGAAAAGAAACGAAAACCGGACTGCATTTGGCCAACGGGGCAACTTTATCTGCGCGTGCCCTTTAGTTGGCCATGTAAAAACTATTTTTTACCAGCTCCTCTTTGATGTAGAGTTCACTTGCTGACACTTTTCGTTTCTTTGGGCAGCAACTCGACCATTCGCAGCTACATTTTATCCGCCTTGGGTTTCTTTCTTTTTTCTTCTGCTTCCTTCATTTCATTTTCTTTGGCGAGAGTTTTTCTTTATTGCTTGACCATCGAGCCTCAAGCCAGGCTCAACCTTTTCGGGCTATTCCCAAACTTTTTCAGTCACAACTCAAAGCGCGTGAGTGTGACTGCGTGTGTGTGTGGGGGTTTGTTTGTATAAGTGTGCGTGCGTATATCATTTGATAGTAGTTGGCTTTTAGTTTTGTCCAAGAGTTTTGCATAATTTACCAAAGCATGTGCTCCGCATTTCAAACATGGCCTTTCGCTTGTTTTTAATTTAAACTTTTCCCAGTTTCGGGCATTTGGTTCAATGGATTAACAATGTTTTTACCCTTCTTAGTGCACAAGCATAAGTCATATTAATTAGCTCTCTGGCAAATTATGAGCAAACCAAATAAAAGAAGCAACCGATGAACTATTATATAAGCTAGAACTTCCTTAATATTTTATTTTATATTTTATGATGATGAACAGTGATATGAGCAGGTATTTCGTTAATTTAATATTTAATATTTTATATTTTATATTTTATATTTAATATTTTATATTTAATATTTAATATTTAATATTTAATATTTAATATTTAATATTTAATATTTAATATTTAATATTTAATATTTAATATTTAATATTTAATATTTAATATTTAATATTTAATATTTAATATTTAATATTTAATATTTAATATTTAATATTTAATATTTAATATTTAATATTTAATATTTAATATTTAATATTTAATATTTAATATTTAATATTTAATATTTAATATTTAATATTTAATATTTAATATTTAATATTTAATATTTAATATTTAATATTTAATATTTAATATTTAATATTTAATATTTAATATTTAATATTTAATATTTAATATTTAATATTTAATATTTAATATTTAATATTTAATATTTAATATTTAATATTTAATATTTAATATTTAATATTTAATATTTAATATTTAATATTTAATATTTAATATTTAATATTTAATATTTAATATTTAATATTTAATATTTTATATTTAATATTTAATATTTAATATTTTATATTTAATATTTAATATTTTATATTTTATATTTATCTTTTATATATTTTCAATCATACCTTTTGGGTAAATTTTTACAGGGTATCATCACTAGATATGTAATACAAATGTAGAAGGCACTCGAATAGAAAAAAAAACTCACCCACACATACAGAATACATTGTAGCTACTCCCTGGAGACGGAGTAACGGAGTAAAGTGGCGAAATTAATTAGCCCCTGGTGCGGCAGCCTGATTGCGCGCGCGAATACGCCGGAGAGCTGTGCCGTATACCGTAACAGGGGATCCGTGGCTGCCTCTGCCACTGCCACTGCTGCTGCTGCTGCTAGCCTGAAGGCATGCGTGAGCCAAGCGCGAATTATATTTATAACGCGAATTTATCTTTCTCGCTCTGATTACGCGCGTAATTTTAATTGCCTGCAACTTAATAACACGCCTTAAATGGAATCGTCCTGGCGCACATTTTATGCCCGTATCCTCAAGGGCCAACTCTATGAAATATTCCAAACGCACCTTTTGCTCACATAATACTGTGTGTGCGAGTGCGAGTGTGTGTGTGTGTGTGTGTGTGTGTGCGTGTGCGTGTGTTCGTTTGTGCAGCTACCTTGTTAGCTCTGCATTGTCCTGGCCTTTCCCTTGGCAGGCTATTTAATATTGCGTATACGCAACGTTTGCACACAATGCTATAACACACACACAGTTAGACAGATTCAAGCGCAGAGCGCCTGACATAATATTGAATTTTGCGCACAGCATCTGCTCTACTAATGCAACCTTTGACCGGTCAACCATTGATTAATTTTGCAATTTTGCAGCTGCCAGTGAAACAGTCAACTGCACCGCCTGTGCTTCTAAGCCCTCGACAGAGCCAAACCCAATTGATGCAGTGCGCCACTAACTGTTAATAATAATGTAAAGCCCTAGTGCTGCTATCATTTCCATTGGAGTCCCTAATGTTGCTTAGGATAATGACAGCCAAATAATCTTGAAGCCAACATTGATTTGTAGCATAAATCGGCCAATTTATGATATAGCACTTATTGGGTATATTAATATGAAATAAAGTGAATATTTATATTAATTAAATAATCTTATGCAAATGCGGTAAATTGATTTAATAATATAATAAGCCTGCATTTAATTGAAATTAAATTTCAATTAGAAATTGCTTGCGCACTTCGCTTTGCTCTCGACTCCAAATATAGTTTGATCAAGTATATCTGTACATATATGTATATAAATAATTTAGTCAAACTTATTTCTTATCGGAAATTTACCTTGAGCCAAAAGTATTTATAGGCAATCCAAACCCACTCACCCACGCCCACAGCATGTCCATTTAGTGTGTGGGGCAACTCATCGAGCTGGACGTTTGATTTGATTTGCTCTAACTGGGTCTCATGTGTATTGGCCGTCTAGAACTGACAGCCACGCAAATGGGAACGCACGGACAGCCTCTAAAAAAGCGCCGGAGATAGCGTCGAGATTTACGAGCTGCCTGTCAGACGCTATCATAGCACAAGATTGATGGCCACTGAGTAGCAGGTACACCGTACACCGTACACCGAACACCTTACGCCGTACGACGTACGGCAGCAGCGACTTCAGGAGCTGAGCCAGGTACAATGCGTACGCCACTCGCACCAGCTGCTGGCTGTTGAAACAAAAGTGTCTGCTTATCTATAAAAAATGAACTGACTGCTTGCTGTTGTCTGGTCGAACGGGAGCCATCAGCGGGCTGTTTATAATACGGCTATCGATTCCACTGGCAGACCGAAAACATTTCCCAATTACAATGGCGGCCAACAGCTGCCCAAACATTCAGCGGATGTCAATGTCAGTTATGTGTCCGATAAACAATTCTCGTCAACACTGAAAATAATAAGGAGAACAGGAAAAGAAAAGAAATAAAAAGTCGGTCTAGAATATTTGATAAATTATAAAACTTTTAATAATGCTAAGCACTTTGGCCGGGTCGCTGGCAACAGAAACTTTTTAATTTGTCTTATGAGCGCGAGCAAAGAGCAGCACGCAAAATGTTGCCAACCATGAAATTGGCCCCAACTGAGCCGAAAAATAGGAATGCGCTAAAGCAACTGTCAGCAGATTGTTGATTTCCATTGCTGAGTTGTTTCTGCTGACATGATATGATAGCGAGAGTCGACATCGAGTCGCGCTGCCAGCCAGAAGAGACGAAAAATAAAGTCGCATTTAATGAGCGGCATGAAAGGTGACTTTGCTTGGCATCTGCATTGCCCGGCAGCAGGACGAATGGCCTGTCCTTGGGGCCACTCTGCGCCGACGCCAAGGCTAAGGCTGAAGCCGAAGTCGAGTCACATACGTAACTGCAAAATGTTATAAATTATTTCCAAGCTATTGGGCAAATTGAAGGTTGCTTTTAGTCGCGCTCTTTGTTTTAACATATAGATTGGATCTGAGCCAAAGCCAGAGCAAGAGTCGGGCCGGGCTGGGCTGGGCCAGCTGCAGCGACTCTGCGGCCATGTCATTAAAATCGAGCTGAGTGCTGAGTGCATTTGGCGGATAAATCAAAACGTTCAACGTGTGCCCGATGCGTGTGCGCTCAAAGGAAACCTGGCAACAAAATTGCAGCAATTACGATCTATAAATTGCAAGCGCCCCCACCCTCGCACACCCTCCCTTTCTGCGCCCTGAGCAAGGTTACAGATGGGGAGACACTCCTGCACGCTGGCAACCGCAAGTGCTATGCATCATTAACTTTGACTCGCAGTTGTTGGCTGACAAAGTAAACATTTCAGCACCTTGGCTAACCACACACTGACACACACATACACAGCTAACACATAAGCCCATCGTTGCCACAAGCAACAACCACGTGTGCATTTGGTCAATCTGCTGTGTGCTAAATAAATAATTATGAATGTCTGCTGGCCACTTGACCGGAAATTAATGACCGCACATCTTCAAAACCCTACAGCAAAACCAGGCAGCAGCCTAAAACACCCTGCCACTCGCACACCCACTCACACACACCCACACACACTCATGCATTCCCACTGGCCGCAACCGCCTTGACAATTAATATCAAACTTAGTTTTAGCTTTCACTTCGCATTTGTGCATACACTCGACTACCCAGCACAATTGTCTTTGAGTTATTTATGGCACAGCAAATAAATGGGTTGGACGCCAAGCCCATGGGTGGCCAGGCCCAAAAATCTCCAAGTTCATAGTTGGAATAAGCAATTTATTTGTACCTGTGATAATTCAAAGGGCTTTCATTTCATTAAATCTCTTATATGAAATGTTTCCTTTGTATTTTTTATTTATAAACCGATTGAATTCTACTATACTCTATCTTAAGACTGTTATATGTTACTAAATTGTAGATTTTTTTCTCTAAGATAGGTTTTTTTCGATATTTTTTATAAGCGAATATGTACTTGATCACTTTTGATAAATATATTAAATATTAATTCTAGTATTCTTAAAAATTTAAATATTTATCCAGCCAATTAAATATATATTACATATTTATTTTACAATTTAATTAATGCAAATTTATTCAAAAGGTAATTTTAAACGTAAATTTAAGATAAACACTTCACAGCTTTTATTATCTAAAAAATTTGGTTTACTAATATTAAAAAAAAAAAAAAATTAAAAATTAAAAAAAAAAATATATTAAAATATGTATATTTTATTGTTAATCTCTAGTATTTCACTTAGCTTTAGATAATTTGAATGCTGTTTAATTATTTACTCAACATTTTCTGTATTAAAATTTCTGAGAAAAAACAAAATTATCTAAATAAATTTTAACAAATTTTTAAATATATAATTATTAGTTTTTAAATAGAGCGTAAGAATATTGACAACATTTTTAAACTAAACTAAATTAACATAAACTAAACTAATGTACCGATTGCTCCAACCTATTCGTTTGAATGAAACTGTATACTGATTTCATTTTCAACACATATGGTCTTAAATAAAACCCGATTCAAGCAATTTCAGTTCAAGAAATCCACTTAATCTTACTCGAGACTCGCATTTATTTGGGTTGATGATTTATCTCATATGCCTGATTTGCTTTCATTACTCATAAAAAGCAGAAATAGAAAGCACAAATAGCTCAACCCATTGGAGAGCCAAATCTTGCCCCATTTATTTAACAAATCAAATTTGCAAAGGTTCCAAAGTGTCAACCAGTTTACTTGGCAAGGCATTCACTCAGCGTAGTACCACCGCTCATAAATAATAAATGTGGACCGAAATGTGCTACAAAGTGCATTTGACTAGGGCATACCCTATAGTCCAGCCAGGGATATTATTGCATGACTAATTCAATGGTAAGGGGTTCAATTTGAAGTTAGATTAAATTTCATATTCATATTATAACATTTTACACATTTTATGTTTACAGGGTATTAGAACTTAACCCTTGACCCTCTGCTCACATGCAGTTCATCAATTCTAATCCAGTTAGCCTAGAAAATCTCCGCTGAAAATTAGCCACTCTAAACTGCCAGCCAGGGGATTGTTGTCACGTCCCAAGTGTCTAGGGCCAGGACAAACGAAAGCCAAGGCCAAAGCTCACAATTATAATACCGTACAAACACACACGCACACGTATACGTACACACATACACTCGCTGCTTTGGCTACTTTTGGGACCCGTACGCAAAGCAAATTTATCCTTGGCACGCAAGCCAGCCAAGATGCTGGGACGGGCCCAAAGAGTTGAGCCCCACACGCATATGTATAATTCATAATGAATCCTTTCTATTAGTCAAACGTAAAATGAAATGGTTTTCCCGTATTAGTTACGCATATTGGCTGTAAAGCCACACGGCACAGGCACAGGCAGAGGCAGAGGCAGAGGCAGAGGCAGAGACAGAAGCAGAGGCAGAGACAGAAGCAGAGACAGAGGCAGAGGCGCAGTCTCGCAGGCTCTTAAGCTTAGCGCCAAAACTTTGTGGTCTTGTTGTGTGTCCTTGGAGAATTATGCTGACAAGCAGCTGAAGCAACACCAACAGCAGCAGCAGCAACAACAACAACAATGACAAGGACAATAGCCACCACAACTACGGCTGCTCGGTAAGTTTTGCCAAGCGAGCAAGTGACAAGCCAAACTGAAGCTGGAAATCAAAGATATGCAAATTGAAACAGATACATTTGCTTATAGATATTCAACACAACATCTGACTATGTATGTGTGTGTGTGTGTGTGTGTTTCATGTATTTTATATTGGAACTGCGGTGCTATTACGACATTTCCCAGGCGTGCTTACGACCACTGGCTCCGGTTTAGAGCATCTTCTGCAAATTCTTCGGCAAATACAATAAAAATTTTTTATAAATAACATAAATGCTTAGGGGAAATGATTTATGTGTGGCCAAAAACTTTGGCTTTTTACGATTGCAAATAGTTAAAGTACTTCCGAGGGTTGCCCTTAAAATGCCTGATGTTTGCTGCTTGCTACGCTCGATGCGCCGCACTGGTCGAGGGTTTAACGAACATTTTAGTTGTTCTTGGGTCCGGCCAGGCCATAAATTCACACGCATGAGAAATGTCATTGAATGACGCTTCCTGGGCATGGCCCAAAGATGTGGGCGCAGGAAGCAAAAGGCCATGGCATATTGTTATGGACGCAGCTGCCATTGCGAAATTGCCACGCATGACTTGGCCTCTATATAAATACGTATGTATGTATAGATATTAATATATATTTTAGGCATTGCCTTTGCCACTTGCCTTGGCATCAACACTTTCGCACCGCTCGCAGTCCTTTAACCCTGCCCTGCTTGGGTTAATTATGGCCAAAAATCCATTAGGGAGGCCTCAACAAAGGCCAATTGTTGACTTTGTTATACACTTTCTCGCGAGAGAGAAAGCTCATTAGCTATTAGAAAATGTACACTGCTTATGTAACAATTAAAAGTACGTATATTGGAGAAAAAAAATAATAATCAAATAAAAATTGCAATTATTATTTTATAAAATAATTTGAATATTTTTGAAACTAGATAAAAAAAATAAATAAATAAATAAAAATAAAATAAAATAAAAAAGAATAATAATATGAATAATAATATAAGAAATAAATAAATAAATAAAATATTTAAAAATAATTAAATCATTATAAATAAATTATTATGAATAAACTACTTTGATATATATTAAAATATATAAAAAAATTATCATTAAATATTTTTTAAATATTTGATTATATCTAAGAATTATCATGTATCATGTAAATATAAATTATCTTAATTTTTAATATTATTATTAAATTATCTTAAAAATAAATATATATATAAATTAGTAAAATATAAATATTTTTTAAATAAAAACAATAAATAAATTATTAAAATAGGAGCACAGTTTTCTTTGTTGAATAATATGTATATAATGTATTTAATTTTTTTTTTAATGATGTTTTTTTAAGAGTATTTAAGTTTCATAGTCTATTTTTCTCTATCACCCTTTTCTCTTTTTTGTTATAGCTACTCTTTACGCATGTGTGCATTCCATTTCTCCCAGTTTGTTTGAATTTCTACAAACATTTTGCGGCTGCTCTTTGCCTCCACCGATTTTTTGCCAACTTTCTTGAGCTTTGTACATCATTTTACTTTTGCTTAGCAGCTTTTGTTTTGTTGATTCTCTTATTTCATGCTCCGTACCTACTTAAAGTCTTGCATTGGACACAGACCTGACTTACATTTGTCTTTAGCTTAGTCTAGTCCTCAAATTTGGAATATTTATTGCTGTACATTTTTATTTGATTTTTTTATGCCACTTTAGAGTCACGATCTGCTATATTCAGTTGGTAGGCATCAATATTTACTTAGACTGCATTAAATTCTCGGCCTGAGCTGCCCATTAATAAACACAAATGGGCAGCGCGCCGTATGAAATTAGTAATTCAATTAGGCTAAATAGCTTTGACTGCTGGCCACGACTCGACTCTGACTGTGGCAAGAGCAACCGCATTATCTGTGGCAGCAGCCGTCGACATCAAATAGCCGCTCAATTTGCCAATCAGCTCAGTCCGCCCAGGCGCTGTCTCAAGGCGCATGCATAATTCGCACAGCCAATGCCAGCGCCAGCTGCTCATAATAATGCCAGTGAGCTGACCGCCATAACCAGATTGCCCCCACGCTAGCTGGGCGTTGGTTAATGCGCATACCTTGCTCCTTTGGCTGCCAATTGGCCATGACAGCTGGCTCCACGCTAGCCAAACGCAGATTATAGATCCAGGCACATAATTGCGCTGAAAATACGCATTTCAGATTAGCCTTCAAGCGCAGCAGAGCGTCAGAGATGGCCAACGGCCAAGCCGCTTGATGGGTCTGGAATTGAGCTGGTTAAAGTTGCTTTCATTGCCGGCTGTTAACATTGCCCAGAATTGAGTCAAACAAATTAGAAATACGAATAATTCAAATGTCTCTAAGAGAACTTAGCTTTTGTTAAGCAGTGTAAACGCATTGTCATCCCATGCTGATGGCTAGCTGAGCTCCGCTGTGCTGTGCTGTGCTGCGTGTTAATGAAGCGCACAATGGCAATGTCCGAGAGCAATAGCTTAAAGTAGTTGCAATTAAAAAATCATCAGCTGCAACAAAGACTAAGCCGGGGCCAAGTTGTAAAAGTTGCGAGCAGCCAGTGAAAGTTCGCTGTCAGCTGATGGCAGACATCCGCAGTGCCAGTCGCAGTGGCGATGCCCAAATGAAGAAGGGCAGAGAGAAAGGAAGAGACAGAGTGAGATGGACTCCCACACACACAGCTTGGTGGCACTGCCAAAAAGGAATTGCAAGTAACAAGCGGAAGCCACAAAACGGACCGCAATTGACGTACAGTTGCCACCACAGCCAACAGCAACAGCAACAGCAACAGCAGCAGCAACAGCAACAGCAACAGCAGCAATTCCTGTCCTGCCCCGGCGACCTCGAAGCAAAGTCATATGCACAAACAAAGCAAAATCAGTAGCTAAACAAAACAATGCCAGCGGGGACAAGGACGACAATTTTGCATAGTTATGCGAATGTCGGTGGCTGTCGAGTCCGGGGTGCCAAAATGAGCACTGGCAAAAGGATGTGCGGCCATTTTGTTTTATATGGAGAGACCACAGAGCAGAGAGCAAGTAAGCGCCGCAGCCGCAGCCGCTGCCGCTGCCGCTGCCGCTGCCGCTGCCGCTGCAGATGCCGCTTGCTCGCTTGTTTTTGTTGTACTTTTCATAATAACAATAAAAACTTTTCTCTGCGTTCGCTTCTATTTTTTTTTTTGTTTATTTTACAATTTGCGGAAAACTTGAAATGATTGTTATGCAATTGTTGGTAACGCAATTTTGTCGTTTTTGTCAACAGAGTCACAATGCCAGCCAGTACCGTTGGCAATGTGTGTGCATGCGTGTGTGTGTGTGTGACTTCCTCTCTCTCCCTCGCCCTCTTTCTCTCCCTCCGCCCTCCCTATGTATTGCTGTGTGTGTGCATGTTTACACTATAAATTCGCATTAAGTAGCACAAAAGTTTTATTGACTTCGTGTTCAGTGCGCTTGATTTTCATGAGACTTTCCCACTCTCTGGCGTCGCTGCTGGTGGCAAAACAGATAAACAAACAGCAAACTTTAATTGCAAAAATTTGTGGCAAAATTAATGAATGTACCAACATTGAGGCATCCTGCTGCATTCACTTTCTGGCACTCTGCACACCCACGCTGTCCAGCTTTGATTGCCTGTATCTACCTCTCTCTCTCTATCTACCTATTGCTCTGTCTCTGTTTATCGCCTGTGTGTTTGTGCTTGCTGCTGTTGACAGTGCTGACCAAAAGTCAAATTGCCAAAGTGTTTGCTCTCGCCAGCTGCAATTGAAGCTCAAGCTCGTTTGCCATCGATGGAAGGGTGCATCCAATTGACGACTCAAGTGAGGGCCAAATGACTTGTTAAATGTGTTTGATTTTGGCTCTGATGCCCTGCTCCTGTGGTGCTGCATCAATATACAAATGCACACTAAGCATTGCCGAATGAGGAGCACATTCCTTCTGTCTAAGATCTGACATATTTTGACTAATCTTTAAAAGTTTATTTCTTGCAATTGTTATTCTTACTTAACCTTATATCAAACCAAATTAACTTATTTAGTTTTATTTGAATTTCGTAGATCAAGATGATTAAAAATGATTTCAAATAACAATATACCAAAATACGAAATTCAAATAAGAGTAAATAAGTTTATTTGGTTTGCTTTAGGTCAAGTAAGGATAACAATTATAAAATGCAAACTTTTTTTGTCACAAAAATATATTCATTTATTTATTTCTAACTGACATTTGGCAAAATTTATTACCTTAGCTTTAATTTTAGAAATTATGAATTTTAAATGATATTAATAAATAGTAATTCTATAATTAGATGGACATCAAAACAAAGCTTCATTTCCAAATATACAAATGTAATGGAAATCAGTCGTCTGCGTCTTAATAACATGCTTAATATTTAGTAACATTATTAAAGTCAATAACAAAGAGCCAAAACAATAATAATAAGAACTTAGTTATCTGTAGTTGACAAGGATCGTTAGTGGGATACCCTGGGAATAACTGAGAAAATAATATATAATAATATAATATAATATAAAATAATATATAAATATTATATTGACATGATTCTATATGCAAGATTATCTACATATATATGTATATGTATGTGGCAGATAGCTTTGCTTATGCTGCTTAAAATATTTCCGTTCCTAATATTTAAGCTGGCAGTGATTATTTCATAGATGCTATATATTTAGATAAACATATTTGAATTGATATATATATAATGTGATTACTATGATCTACTATGATATGTCAGTTAGTAACTTAACCTATAGTATTAATAGATACCAGCTACCTGTATGCAGCTATCTCTGCTTATATGAAATATCAGAGGTCAATGATGCACTTCAATATAGATGCAAATATGCAATCAAGCATCTATAACTATAGATATGGTATATGAATAAGTATCTCTAGGTACATTTTAATATGCAAATGTCATTTAAATATTTTAGTTCAATTGTATTTTAAGTAAAATCTCAATGCATCACATCTCATGCTCAGCTCCATTTAGTGCAGGGTACATTATATATTTCGTGTAATTATTTTGCTGTCTCTGTCAAACCTGACCTGCAGCAGCAGCTAAAAGTCAGTTTCATGCTTCTACAATTAATTCATTTGGCATTTGCAGCAACACTCAGATGTGATCGGACCCTTGGCAATAGATAAATTCATTTCCATTGCAGTTGCTGTTCTGATTTGTGCGAAACTAAATAATTAAATTAATTAACGCCTGCAAATGACGAGCATTTGGTTAAGTCGATGTTCGCTCCAGACAAATGCAAAAATTTATGCTCTGCTTCAATTAAACTTACGAGCAAACTAGATGGCATATGCATCATGCGAGTTGCTGCTGCTGCTCCTGCTGCTGGTGTTGGCACGGTGCCACCCGCCTCGATTTTAACCAGATCCGATTTTAATTAAACTCAACTGCAAACAAAGTCACTCGGCTGGTTGACAAGCCCAGACGATGGGCCTTGCCTTGCCTTGCCTTCGTTGCCGTGTAGACGCCTTAGCGCACTCGAAACGCAGCTAAGGTCTTACGCATGCCCTCACCTGCTCGCTGAGCGAAGAACATGTCAGAAACCTAAACAGCACTGAATCCGGACTAAGACCTCAGCAAAGTTGTTTGCACCTCGGTGCGCCCTGTTATCCTGCCAGGCTATTTGCCCGGCTTGTGTGTCAGCCTTGCGTTTGGGATTATACCGAAATGCAATTTGCATTTGCAAGGCGACTCTTCCGACTCTTCCGACTCCTGCGACTCTTCCGACTCTGCCTGCAACATGCGCGTATTAATTTTAAATTGACTGTGAAATTACAATGAGGGCTTTGTGTAGCTGCGAATGCAGCTGCTGCGCTGCTCTCCCAGTGACGAGGGGCTTAGCACCTTCTAATAATTGACGCTCGGACTATAATAGAAGCATGTTGAGCCTGGCTAAATATTATGATGTGCATACATACCCTAGCAAAATGTTGCGAAAGGCATTGAGAGGAGAGGT
This sequence comes from Drosophila mayaguana, assembly GCA_037075325.1. Taxonomy (NCBI): domain Eukaryota; kingdom Metazoa; phylum Arthropoda; class Insecta; order Diptera; family Drosophilidae; genus Drosophila; species Drosophila mayaguana. Next base: position 13,915,084 of record JBAMCG010000068.1, on the reverse strand, counting down.
ACAGCAGCTCTTGGTTTGTATGTGAACAAATCCGAGTCAATTGTAATATTGAGTACAGCAAAAATAAGTTTACATTGGAGCTCTTTTTAAATGAGGCCTCCTCTACTTACAGAGGATAAATGAATAAGCCGAAATCCGTTATATATTTATATGGTATATTCATAGCCCATTTATTTTTCTAATTTTTTGGTTTTATGGGCAGAGCTCATTGAATATGGGAATAAAGGGTGTAATGGGTTGAGATATAGATATATTTGAGATATATAGATATTTCCGTCTCTCTGTCCGTGCATGTCATGTGTGCGTGTGTGTGTTTGTGTATTTGCATAAATGGCCAGCCTATACACATGTGCAGAAGAAACGTAGAGCAGCACTCTACTAGCAGCACTCTTTCTAGTCCATCACACCCAACTAGAGCTCCCTTAATTGCTCAAAACTGTTTTTCATATACAAATTAACCATATTTTTTAAAGATTTAAAAGTAAATAAAATTGTTTTTCTTTTAAGCGATTTATTTTAAATCCCATGCATTTTATTTGTAACCGAAACGGAATTTATCAAGCAAACATATTCATATGGTGAGCTGACTCGAATTTTTTACGTGCTTCAACTTTGTTTTTATGCGTTACATAAATTTGTACACAAGCTAATGAAGCCGCAGGTGCAAGCGCGACTTCCGCTCGGATTTCGCATTTTGCACGGCCGTACCTATATTTATATGCATGTAAAATAAAATATATATTTGCGTATGCTTTTGGGCTTACTTAAATGAAAGAAAAAGAGACGCGATTAATTTGTTGCACTAAAAAAGAGAAAGCGAATCGCACACAGCTGTTGGGAACAATCCATTCAGCCATTCATATATATTATTTTATCTGCGGGGAATCGATATAAACTATATATGTATATAAATAAATCTCAGTATGCTGCATCACACACACGCCGCGGTTCGGAGCCAATGTGTTGCAAAGTGTTGCCAATTTAGCGACACAGAGCGTCCTCTGGCATATCCTTGGCGACAGCTTCTGCAGCGTGGCAGCAAAATCTTGATTACGACTACCAGCCACAAGCATTTTGCTTGGCTTTAGATATTTTCATTGCATTCACTTGAGCAAGTTCCGCTTGGCTGCGCATTTCAATTGCCGCTGGGTGTGGCCGCAGCAACGGCAATGAGAGGAATGAGAATAAGAATAAGGATAAGAATAAGAATGAGAATGGGTCTGAGCAGGAGATGGGGATGGCGATGGCGATGGCGATGGGGATGGCGATGAAGATGGAGATGGAGACTGACACTGAGAATATAACCCAATGACACACATTTTGCCGCTAGTAACAATAATTTTTATTATTATGCGACCACCTACAGCAGAAGATGCCGGAGATGAGCTGCCGGCAGCTGCCTTGGCCGCGCTCTGATGACTCTCAGTTAGCAAATAACATTTTCACACAATGGCCGTGCCCAGAGCACAAGAATTCAGAGGAGCAGCAGGAGCAGCAGGAGCAGCAGGAGCAGCAGGAGCATGAGGAGAGTGGGGAGCGTCAGGAGTGTCGCACGCTAGTCAATAAAATCGAACAGCTGCCATTAAAATCATTTAAATGTTATTGTCTCTGCGCCCTGCCACAAGTTATTTCTACTTTGGTGCTTCTGCGGCATGCCCGATGCTCATTCTGCTGACTCAGTCGACACTGAGCTTCAGCTCTGCCTTTGCCTTTGCCGTTGCCTCTGCCTTTGCCACTGCCAGTGCCTGCAACTGCTGGAGCTCGCTTCACTTTTGCTTTTTGCCAGCGCCCGAGCCAGAGCCATTGCCATAGCCATAGCGAAATGTGTGTCTGTCAGCAAGTTGCAGTTGAATAATACCCTGGGGCGTAATTGCTTTAAATGTCTTTGTACGAATGCCAAAAGTGGGGCATGCTGTGCGGCCCAGCCATTGACAACTCTTTAAAGCGTCCCCTTGCCTTCGATTCGACTCGACTGCATGCATTTATTAAATATATGAATGGACTGCAAATACATTGTTTTTATTTATTGTAATTCTCAGTTAAATAATATATATAAAATTAAAATTAAATTATAATAGAAATTTAGCTTAAAAAGCCACAGGAGCTGCACAACAATGTAAAGAAAAGAATCCTTTTCCTTTTTTGAGGTTATGATATGATAAAGCATAATCTGTTTAATCTGTTTTCCTTCTATACTAAAATAATGATTTAGCTTTGATTATTAACAACAGAAAAATAAAATAGAAATTAAAATATAATTATGAAAATATTTCTTCGATACATTTCTTAAGCCATTTTTTATTTAATACACAGTTCAGTATATCGATATCCCCATTATTCCGATAGTCTAAATTCTGTTGCCTCCTGCTCTTCAATTTTCAACATATTGTTCCTCTAAGGGTTCAGCAAATTAACTTACTGTTATTTCCGACCTTTATTACTGATCCATTAGAGCTCAGGAAAAACATATATCCAATTTTTTAACTTTTGTATTCCAGAAAACCCATTCGCTGGGCCATGAGCGAGTCGAGTTTATTGAAATTAAAAAATACAGATTTTTGAAATAAATATTTCGTTTTCGTTTTCAACGACAGCGCGTGCTGGCAGCAAGAACTTCGCATACATAATTTAACAAGTTACCAGAGGGCTGCTGCTGCTGCTGCTGCTGCAACAAAGACAAAGGCAACGGCGGCAGCTGGCAGTTGTAAGAGCGAGCTTAGGGCTAAAACACAAGCAGAATAATCCAACACATGAGCCAGAGCTTGCTTGTTAATTAAGAATGTGAAACAAAGTCATAAAGAGGAGACAACAACAGCAACAGCAACAGCAACAAGAAGCAGCAGCCATGGCAGCGGCAGGTACAAAACAACATAAAGCGTGGAGCATGTTTGAAGGCGACAACACACACTCGCATGCATAACTCTGTCTGTGTGTGTGTGCATGTGCGTGTGCGTGTGCTTGTGCTCGTGGCGGGGGCGTGGCTGGCTGATTATAATACGCTCTTACATTACTCTGCCGGCGAAATCAGTCATTTGTGTACATCCTGTTGTTGTAGTCTGTCGTCTGGCAGGCCCCCCATCCTTGTGAGGACTCGATGCCTTATGGATGTCTTATGGCTGTGCGTTCTATTTGTGCGCAGCACGTGCAATATCTTTGGCCCGGCCATATGCGGCGCAACTGTCCCATTTTAATGAGCAAATTCGATTTCATTGTCACGCAGGCTAGCCAAGGCGACCGCATACGCACATGCAAGGAAAATACAAAAAATTACGCATACGCCGCGTGTGGCGCGGACACAAACGTGTCTGGGAATCCGTTGGCGACGCTGACTCCACGCGCACTTATCCTGATACGCAATGGCAAGCAGCTCGCGCCTCATAGACGACGCGCCTGTATTTATTAATATATGCGTGACGCGTTGCTCTGGCCAATGGGCCACGAGCCGGAGCCAGCCCTGCCCCGCACTTGATCACTGCGCCACACAGGCCACAGTCTATAATTATTTATATAGCTATACATATATATATATGCACGTCGAATATATTTATGCACGCATGCACAAACGTACGCTTTTACATGTGTAACTAAGTGAAATTGTATTTACTTTTATATCAAGCTACTTGAGCAGCTGTGGCATGAGGCGTGAGACCAAGAGCTTGTGGCTCTCTGCACTTGCCCATAAATAATTAAACTCACCTCTGTTTGGCACACAGCCCAATAAATTGACTAGCCCAGCCATATCTCTTATCTGTAAAATCTGCTGCCACTCGCCGACTACCCCTAGATCAGCTAAAGCCCGAGCCGAGTTCACATTCAATGGACAAGTGACTAGCTCATCTGATACGGGATGAGAGTTGAGCTACAGCGCTCTGGCATCGTCTGCAGCGCATTCTTGGCTCGAAATTACTCAGTGTCTGAAAATGGCTGACAAAGGAGATGAAAAGCATTCCACAAAACATATCTGGAGATATGAGCATGTGTGTGTATGAGCTGAGTGTGTGCGTGTGTGTGTGCTACTGCAACATTCCTAGTCTTTGAGGCTGGCAGCCGCCTGCACCCAAGTAACAACAACAACAACAACAGCAGTCACCAGTGCATATATGCAAATTTCATGTTTTTTTCTTGTCATACGATTATTTGCAAGCTGCTCTCGACTGGTTCCTGGGCTCCTCCTGCCCGGCTTTGGCAAACAGCTTCTTTATCTAACCCGTTTGGGTCGCTGCATATTTGGCAATTTTCAGTTTTAAGTAGAGCGGAAAATTAAAAACAAATTTCGGAAGTTTTTACAATATTTGCAATAGCTCGCTTTACCTGTAGATTGCTTTCTGTTTTTGTTGCTGTATTTCGTTATATTTGTACGAAATTTATAAACATTTAAATTTATTTGTTTACTCTCCTAAGAGTGTATTGAAACGCTGTCGGCCATTGAGGCAATATAATGCCATAAATAAGTTTGTCAAAGCTACACTGTGCGAAACAATCTACGTAGTTATAGTTGATCGATTTGTATTTGCAAGCAGATCAAGTCCAAGTGAAGCAGCTGCAACGATCATGAAAAATCCGAACTTACCTTTTTTTTTTAAAAAAAGATAGGTATTAAAGAGGTAAAATAGAAATGGCTTAAGACTTGTATTTTTTTTTAGAGATTTTCATGACGAATTGCTTAAGCACTGGCATTGAAATACTAAAGTAAATGCTTGAAATGCTGCTATAGTAACTATTTTGAGTGGAAACCCGAGCACACCTGTTTAAAGTATAAGCCCTTCCAGTGACTTGAAGTGGGCTACGATGACAATTGTTAGCTGTATGTGACCTGGAATTGGAGTTAGAGAGAGAGAAAGAGAGGGAGAGTGGGAGAGAGGGGGAGAGGGAGGCTGAGTGAATGCAACTCAACTGTTTACCTATACACCATTGGGGACTTATATTATTGATGTAAGACTACATTTAAGAAAATAAATCAAATTCAATCTGTTAAGGCATTAACGGAATAAACATACATATATTTGTAATTAAGGTGCTTCCTCACTAGTGATTAGTTTATATACAGCGGAATAATATAGTAACAATAGATCTAAGCTCCCTCTTCTCAGAATATGAGCTGAGCCATAAAGGCTCGACTAGATGAGTTCTCTCCTTGAATGTCCGATTGGTACTTCTAACTCACCTTCTGCTCTCATAATACACAATCTCATCACAGATTAATAGAATGATAATAATAACTTTAAGATTCAAGACCAAAGGCGATCGGTCGTGTTTTACTTGTAGCTTCCAGAGGGCCATGATAGACTTGATAAATATGGTGTCTATATCTAATGTTTATCCCCAGCGCATCTTTCAGTTGAAAGGGCCAAGCTAGCTCAAGCTGCATGCCGAATATATATTTATTTATTAGCGTTGAAAATTTATACAAAATTTCAACTAACTTAGAGAATTAAGCACTGAGAGCTGGGACCCTCGGCTATAAATGCAGAATAAAATACAGTTAGTTCACGCAATGGGACTCAAGGCTGTAAAGGTTTCATTTCCTACTGGCAAGTGTTGAATGGATCTATCCCACCTGGAAAGCAAGCCTAGGAGAGCGAGGCTAACCCCTAGTGCTGCGCTCTACAGTGGTAATCGATTATGATGTAAACTACAATTCCATATAAGCATAAGCTTAATCAAGTTACGCACGCTTGACCAACAAATCTATATCAATCGTAGATCAATTTACTCTAGACAAACAGAGCTCAAGTCGAAGCTGTGCCAATATTAATTATATTATTTTCTATATATCTATAAAGAGTCAGCAGATGCTGGGCAGAGTATTTAAAATAGCTATCGCTGAATTGTCTGTGCCAAAGTGAATGCGCCTTCTGGTTCATTCAATTTCTATAAACTAATTCCAATTGGTAAAAGTAAACAGTTATGCGCACAACTAACTGGTTTTGTTGCCTTTACTTTGTATGCACAAAATGTATTTGAGGCAATTTCCATCAAAGTTTAACACAATTTCGAGGCAAGCCAGAAACAAAATGGTTTTCTCTCCCTCTCGGTGTGTGTGTGTGTGTGTGTGTGTGTGTGTGTGTGTGTGTGTGTATGTGTCTACATATAATGAGAGCCTGCTAGCCAAGCAGTTGGCAAATTGTCGATGGTGCGGGTCGTGTTCAATGACAGGAGCTCACAGGCACCGACCCAGATGCACATTTTGGCCATGCAAGCAGCCAATTTGTGTGCTGCTCGAACCGACTCGGCCTGTCTGGCCTGATATCGAATTTTTATTTGGTTCACTTTGGCCGGGCCAATACACCTTAATTACAGGCAATTATGCGCTCAAAAGCATAAATGATGGGCCAAGGGGCGTGGACGTGGACGCGTGCTGCTGCTGCTGCTGCTGCTGCTCCTGCTGCTGCTGCCAAACTGTTATGACTTTGAGTTTGAGCTGACCAAATTGCCGAGCACATTTGGCCCGGCCCGTTTAGTTAGTGGCAATCAGTTTAGGTCCTCTCGGTTTAGGCCTCTCTGTGTACGCTCCGCAATTCGAACTGTGCCAAAAACTTTTTACAGCCCTGACTCTGCAGTTTCGGTTTGGAACTTTTATTTTATTTGCAGAACGTTCTCGTAATTAAGTTAAGCAAGTGCGGATTTGCCAATGTCGTCGAATGTCGCCTTGCCGTTGCCGTTATGATGCCTGCAGCCCCATTACGTTCCCAAAACTGTTCAGAGAGAGACTCAATGCGCAGCCAGCAGAGGCAGGGGCAGAGGCAGAGGCAGAGGCAACTGCTCCACGTTGGCTGTAATTTCTGTAAGCTGATTTACGCAAAATTGCCAAGCAAAGCGGATAAGTTGTACACAAAAGTTTTTGCTCAGTTTTGACGTGCAAAAAGCAATATGCAAATAGAGCGATTCAACTGGGCTTGATTTGCTGCTCCTGCTGCCCTGCTGCCCTGCTGCCCTGCTGCCCTGCTGCTCCTGCTGCCCCTGCTGCTGCGACTAATCTGCAATCAATATTCAAATCCACTTACCATTCGAATTTAACGTAATCAAATTTGCGATTTTTGACTTCGAAGTTCGTCATCCGGCTGCTGCCCATTTGCCGCTCTGACTTGTACTTGGTATTTATTCTAATCTTACAGTTTTAATTTGCAGCGCCAGTCAAGCATGGCAGTCGGTCGACTATCCAGCCCGGCCCAGTCCATCTCGGCTCAGTGCGGTACGGTGCGGTCCGGTCCGGTCCGATTCTGATTCAGATTCGTTCATCCACTTGAAATGAAATGCAAATCCTTTAGAAAAGCCAAGCCTGGGCACACCTAAAGGTTTTGGTGCCGGCTCTCGGTTCATTATTATGCCAGGATATAACCTTTGTCTCGAATTAATTAAAATGGATTTACATGAGCTCAAAATGTCGCAAGCGCCTCGGCATCTCCAACAAAGGCACCTTTACACCGCAGCCCCATCCCCAGCCCCTGTCCAGCCACGCCCCCATCCCAGTGTCCGCGTTGACACGGCTGTGTCCGGGGCTCGTGGCACTATATTTGCATGCATAACTCCTGGACTCCCGTTTGAGACTCGATGCCCGCCGAGTGACTGCTGGCCTCCTCCGCTCCCTGCGCTCCTCCTGCTCTGAGTGACTGTCGGCGTCAAGCCGAGCCCGCACCGCAGATAAATATTTATATTTCGCTTTTTAATCTTTTGTAATTTTAAGTCGCGCGTCATACTCTATCCAACTCGTCAGCCCAGCCCTCGTCTCACCGCCTCACTCCCCCTTTTTGCCAGCCCTCACTCTCTGTCTTCATTCACATCTCAGTGCTCTGCTCCGATTTGCTGTTCTCTGTTCTCTGTTGTTTTGTGCGCTCAACTTGGATGCCATTTGCTGTTTTTGCTATTTGGCTATGCTTTCTGTTGACTTTTCAATTTGAAAGTTGAAAGCACTTAGGGTTATTAGAATGAGAACCGTGGAGTTGGCCTCGAGTACCGGCTTCCTTCTGTCAGTCGATTTTTTGTTCTTTACCTAACTGGATTTTATAATTTGACAGCAGATAACTTGCAAAGGTTACGATGTTCCTTCACATTGCTTTCTCTTTGTATTTTCATTTGGTATTTAGATGAATTGAGCTGGAAACTACATCGTCAATATGTATAATTATATATATATATATTATTTATATAATCATAATAATATCAGTATAAAAATCGATTATCTTATTTTATTTACTAATATGGCTTTTATTTATCGAACTTTCTATTCATTTATACATTATTATTATATATATTATTATCTATAAAATATTCTATTTAATTTATTTTTTTTTTTATAATTTATATAGTATTGTTATTCTTATTTATAAAATATTCTATTCATTTACATATTATTATTAAATAACATTACAAATTATATGAGAAAGCATTGTCTTAGATTTCGTGTCTGCTTGAGGCTGCACGCCTCTGATAAGAGTCGCGGCTCTGAGTCGACTTTAAGAATCATTCAACTGATACTTGCGAAACTTTACACACATTTCTATAACATGCCATATATACGTGTTTATATATATTTTTAGACTTTCCCAGCCCATTCGTAAGAACATTTTGGATTAATATCTCATTCATACGGAAATGTAATATATTGCATAACGTCATGTTTTATTCAACTTAAAGTCAGTCAAGACTCGACATCTTTTGGGCTTAGCCTGTCAAATGTCAAATTCATCACTATGCACAATTCCAACAATATACAAATGTATAATACATATGTATATATATGCATGTATACCTATATTTATATTAAATATTTTATTATGTTATTTCCATTCGTCGTGTTTCATGTTGGCGTTGGCAAGCACTTCAAAGGCCGAACAATAACAGGGCGCATTACCCACATCAAAACGACCGCGTCACGGCCCAGCTCACTGGCCGCTGTGGAGCATTTTGTGCTGTTGCTGGAGCGATATTAATTTCAATTTACATTTAAGTGCAGCCGCTCGTTGGGCTGACTGGCGACAGCCGGACGACGTTTGACCTGACCTTGCTGCGCCTCAAGTCGACGGACGCTGCTGCACAACTCACTAGCCGATGCCTTCGAGTTTACGTTTTTTTAATACCATAATTGGCTTACTGATGAAGGTTAGCGGGCAGCCAAAAAGCTGACGAGCAAAATACATTCCGAAAAAATATGAGAAATTTCTATGGCAGCCGCACAGAAAAAAAGAAAAGAGAAAAAGAGCCGAAAGAAATGCCGTGACGCAGGACACAAATTATTCAAGAAATATTTTTGGACAACACTCGCGAGCTCTTGGCACTTGAAGCAACCTTGAAATGAATACTGCGCCACAGCCAGTGAGCGAGAGAGAGAGAGAGAGAGAGAGAGAGAGAGAGAGAGAAGCAGAGAGAGAGAGAGAGAGAGCGAGGAAACGTAAACGTTCGCAATATTAGAGAATTATTAGCTAAGTGCACTTAGGACGAGGTAAAAGCCAAAGCAGCTATTGGAGCGTAGAGCCCGAGCGCCAGCCACTTGCCCCGTCTTAAATAACGTCCATAAATGTGTCAGCTAACTGATTACGAAATTCCACTGGCCATATTTATTGTCAATATTGTTATTTATGTGTGCTATACTGCATCGTCTGCTCGAAGCTCGTCTGTTGTTGCACATCGCAATACTATTGAGGCAACATGGCGTATGCTTAATATTTATTTAATTTCCCAGCGCCTGCTTTGCGTTTGCTCGCTTCAGCTGCCATTGTCTTGTGCAGCCAAATAGTTTTTGGCTTAGAGCGCCAGCCTTTTTGCATTGCATTGCGAATTTCCATCAACTATTCCATTTTGTCATCAGGTTCATTTGCCCCACTCGCCACACCCCCAGCGACCTGTTTTTGCATCGCTGGCAAACGCCTTGCTGCTCTATGCTACATCAATTTTATTGACTTTTCCCATCGTTCCACTCGATTGAATGCACAATTTCATTAGCAGGCGTGCCACATGCAGCTGTCTATATATATAGACATATATATATATATATATATATATGTATATACATCTGCTCAGTGCTGCTGAAACCCAGATCCAGACACAAAAATGTAGCTGGGGCATCTTTCGGGCTGGCTGCATTGCTGCATTGTTCTGGCATTGAACATTCAATTGCTGTAATCCACTGTCGACCGACGACGACAAATGCAATCGCATTGGCAACTGTTAAGGGTGTAAGGGTGTGCCTCACACTCACACTCAGTCACACTCAGTCACACTCAGTCAGTGCTGGTGCTGGCATTGGGCAATCGATTGGGTTCCGGAGCATAATTCAGCAATGGAGCTGGCCGTCTTATATAATCGCATTAACAACTCGGCTGACACCAGCAGCAGCGGCAGCACCAAAGATGAAACTTTTAATTTAATAAAGCCCAGTCAAGAGCATCAAGTACAAAGTCCAAAATAGCAGCAGCAACAACAGCAGCAAATAAAATATACACTGGAGCATAATCTTAATAAAGTCAAATTCCCAGAACAACAGCTACGTCATGATTATGGGACGGAAGAAGAGCAGCAGCACCAGCAGCAGCAGCAGCAGTAGGTGAAGAAGGGGCTGAGTCCACAAAACTTTTAATTAGTGAGTAGGCTTGGCAAAGTTTTTCAATTATTGCCACCTGCAGCACAGCAGAACTAGCAACAAAGAGCCGTCCACCCCTTGCCCTAATGACCGCACAAATAGTACAAGTACTGCTGGCATTAGACCCAATTTGATTTTGAATCAACAGCCAATATGAAAAGGCTCTCTAATGATTCGCTTGGGGCAGACTCTCACTCTCACTCTCTCACACACTCTCTCTCTCTCTCTCTCTCTCTCTTTCCTCTTTAAGTCGTCGAGTTCTTGGCTTAATTAGCTGTCCAGCGACGGGTGCAAATAATGCCGCGAGAAATCCAGAGTCCAAACTGATCTGCATAATAGACTCGAATGGCTTGACTCCAGTGCTCCGAGAGCTTTATAAATAATTATGGGACGCCTACGTCCAATTCCAAGGGCTCTCACTGGACCCGGCGCAAAATGAATGTATCCCGGGCTGCATGACAAATGCCGTCTAGACGCCGGCAGCGCAGCTTAGCGTGGCTCAGCTCCGGCACAGCTTCATTTCTATTTGATAACTGCAGACTGCAGGCAGCAGCTCCCTCACTCTGCTGCTGCTCCTGCTGCTGCTGCTCGTGACATTCGATTTGGCCCGTTTGGCAACTAAATCCGTTTCAGTTTTTGACTGCCACCAGCGAGCAATGACAATGACAATGCCATCCATACCAATGGCACCCCGCTGGCTGGCCATTTTTTATGCACTCTGTGTGGGGCCAGCAAAGCAGGCGACCTGTCTAGAAACGCTTGACTGCTCGCCTGACTGTCTGTCTGCCTGTCTGTCCAAGCAGGCAGTACACTGAACAAATCGAGCAATTACTGAATGAAGTTAGTATTGAAATTTAATTACATTTATTTAATGGTGTTAGGTATTATGTACGTCAGATATATCTTGAAGGCATTTACTATAGTTTGAATGTCTAACCAAAAATCGTAGGCTATAATTCTACATTATAAACACATTTTGTTCAGTTGCCACAAAATACAAAAATTATTTAGAGACATTTCCGAAAATATATAAATATGATAAATGGAAATGGAATTAATAAAAAAAATTATGTATTAACATATAATAAATTAAATAAAAATTTAAATAAAATGTATAATATATAATAATTATAATTATAAATATTTATACATATACATATGCATATTTTGTATAATAATTTTCTATAGAAAATATTAGAAACGAGAGCATTTAGGTCATATACAATATATAATATTTTATTATTATTTTATATTTAATACTATTTATAAAATAAAAGGTATACCTTATATAAAATATACAAATTTGTCTAGTTTGTTTTTAGTGAAGAAGTCAACAGTCGAAGGGCAGACATTTGATAAGAATTAATAACCAAACTAGGGTCAGACTTATTTCTTACAGTGTTTTATTCCCTTCGGCTCCAAAAAGGTATCCATATAGTATAAATGTCTATACAATTGCTGCTTTCGATAGAGACAACACGTTCCTCTCGGAGCTGCAATTGGTCGCCATCAAATTTCATCAGAAATAGCCATATATTAAAAAGATTCCAGCAATATATTGCCATTCAGTTGGGAAATTTGCATGGTTACAAAAATATGTTGGACTTTTCATTTGTTAAATATAAAAATAGGAAAATTCTGAAAAACATTTCCTTCGTGCTCTGCGCACTCGCTTAATAATCAGAGCTTGTTGCCGTCAGATTTGGCTCGTGCTACTTTCTCGTATTTTATTAACTTTTCTTGATGTTGTCGCTGTGCTCTTTGTAGTTTTAGTAACCACGCGAGAATCACACTCGCAGCAGCAGCCACATAATGAGCTGCCGTGGCAAGCCATAAGACGGCGACGGCGACAGCGACTGCGACTGCGACGGCGACTGCAACTGCATCTGGAGAACGTCTACTTTGCAAATTACTTTCACGCTTTCATACACGCACACGCACATATACACATACACGCGCGCTTTTATAGTGAGAATCTGAGAGTCTCAGTGTCGCTGGGCGTTCAATGTGGCAGTCCTTGGCGCTGCTTGTCGCACTCGGGACTGCTAAGCACTTGTGACATGTCGTGTCGCATGCATATGCAACATTTGTTTTCGCTGCGCCGACATAATTTGCGTCAAAGTGCTATGGAAAGTGTGCAGCTGGATAAAAAAGGCGAAATAATAACGGTATTCCTTTAATTTTCACGCCACTACAAGACTAGGGAGCAGCAGCAGCACCCACCCACACAGCCATACACTCACATAGTGCAGACACTGTAAGAGCCAGAGCGAGACATTGACAACAGTGGCCCAGAGGCAACTGGAGGTAAGCTCGAGTCCCAGACCGGCAACTTGAACGGTTAAGTACTGCGCACTCTCCCACAGCAGTCAAGTCAACTGAAAACGTGACAGGATATCCTGCTGCTGCTGGTACTCCTGCTGCTGCTGCTGCTGCTGCTGCTGTTCCATTGCCATTGCCTTCTATGTCGCTGGTGATTACGTTGCCCACAGCATGCAAATGATAAAGCGGATGAGAGTGTAGCACTTAATGTGCGTCACATTATAATTTGGCAGCTGAGTGAGTGGCCCAACGCCACCGCATCAATATTTCAATCCATTTATTTGGCATTCGTTCAGCCAGACAGCAAGTTCCATTCTTTAATGCACTCAATTAATTAAGTTATTCATTTGCATCTAGCTGCAGCCACAGCTCATTTCAAATATTGCACAGTTTTTTCTAATACGCAGACCAAATTTGTTGCTTTTTGTATTATTTATTTTTTATATAAATATTTCACCTAGAAAATGTTTATGTGCAATGACAATGGCTTTGTTTTGGGCCATTTGTTGATAACGTTGACAACTTTTTAACGCAAATTGAGCGACATTATTATAATTACAAAGTCAAAGTGCTAATAGAAATGCTAATAATAATAATAATAGTAATAATAATGCTGCATGCATGCAAGGCATGTATTTATTTAATTTTATTATTGCTATTTATTTGTTTATTTTACTTATTAATTTATTTAATTTTTTTTTTTTTTTGCGGTCAGCTGTCACAGAAAAATGGAATTTATGCGCAATTGTGACTCCTGTGTCTCTTTGTGGCAGCTCCATAACGACGATAACCGCAACAGCACCAAACCAAACAAAAAACAATAACTATTATCGGCTGGCAGCCGACTTGAATTGTTATTCAAATAAATGCCACGCATATTGTTGAAAATTAAAGGCGATTGCTTTTAATGTTTGTTGATGTGAAGTGTTTGAGATGTGAAAACTAGCAGGAGGGGGCTGCGGCTTTCTAAGCATATTCTATATATAAAAGAAATAGATTTTTGTAAATTTGATGACTGAGCACAAGATGAAAGAGATTTACCCATCATACCAGATTTATTACTTGCTTAATTTTCACATCAATATTGACAAATGCTTACACAGTTTAAATTTTAGCTTGTTTTACTTGTATAAAAACAACAAATATGGTATTGTTCATTCGAATATCTTTCCCCAACTAAACTTTAATTTAAATATATATGCACTTTCAGTACATGACGATTGGCTCTAGTGAAAAGCAGAGCATTGTCTAGTCGTCAACTGGCCATTCCTAGTTTGGCCCGTTCATATCTGCAGAGGCGTATGATAAATCAGTTTATCGTTATGCACATAACTGTTTTTCATATTTATTTGAATATGCTGTCATTTGTGTGAATATTCCTTTGATTTGGTCTATTTGCATGCATGCTCTATGAGCGGCAGTAATTAGAAATGCAAATGTGAAATTTGCCCATAATATTGAGTATGCAAAATAAATAGATCATTTAATTGATTTTCAAAAATGCATTGCCTAAGGTTGATATAGGCATATACATATGTATTATTAATACACATTTTTTTAGCCAAATAAATAACAATCGAATGTGAAAGGCAGGTTGTGAAATGCGGCGCTTCGATTATGAAAAATGCATAATTGAAGCCGGACTGTCCACACATGCGTGCATTGGCATAGGCAATAATTATGTTAAATATTTGTTCTGTTGGGCTTTGGATCCCCTGGGTGGATGTGTGCAAAATGCGAATGTAAACAATTAGAATAAAAATATGGAATTTGTGTTTATTAAGGCATGAATTGTGTGTGTGGCAGAGTTAAATTGTGTTTAGCTAGCGCAAAAATTAGTCAGCTGCATATCAATGAAAGCAACGGCATTTGCTAAATTAAATAATATGTTGTTTAGGGATGGGATATAAATTTGTGTATTTTGCTGTTTGTCGTGCAGTCGGCGATGCGAACTGTTGTAATGCACAATTTATAGGATATTTAGTTTAAGGCCGAGAAATGCTTCGGTCAGAGTCCTTGACACGCAATATTTATTGCACGATGCCCGGACATGGCAGCCATGGCGTATACGTAATATCGAATTTAAGCTTCTAGCCAAGTAACCCAAAAGCTGGCATCCTTTAGCAGTTATTGTTTTTGGCCGTGCATGTGTGTGTGTATCTGTGTGTGTGTGTGTGTGTGTGTGTTTGTATGCCATCCATTTGTTTTCATTTACAAGTATTTCACTTTGCAATTTATTTGGCCAACACACATTTTTATGGCTCAGACTGGACGGACGCGACGCCCCAGTGTCGCCCCAGAGTCGCCCCGGTCTTCTAAATTATGCATGTGTATACATCTATGCGGCAGCTGAAATTAAAATTTATCTGCCATTTGCATTGCCATTTCGACAACTAGCTTTTGTATTTTATAAAACTTTAGATCCAGCATATGCCCTTTTTTATGCCCAGCTGATTGTGCTGCCAGCTCATTGAGTTTCGAACCTTTCACGGAATCTACGTGATTTCCGTTGTCTAGCGAATGACAACTGGCGGGTTGCTTCCGTTTGCTGTTGCTGCTACTTCTGCTGGCGCTCCTGACTGCTGCCCCTGCTCCTGCTGGTGCTCCTGCTACTGCCCCTACTCCTGCTGGGAGTTACAGTGCCATTTTAATTGGCAATTCGCTTGAGCGACGGCTCAAAGAGTTAATAAAATGAATGCCGATTTCATTGTTTCCGCTGAGCACAACTTACCTTTTTTTTAATGGCCAAAGTTTCGGCTACGCGCTTTTAATTTCCACTGGCAGTGGCACTGCCAGTGCCAGTTTCAGGGGCACTTTCAGTGCTCAGCGCGGGGCAACAGTTTGGCGTGCAATAAAAACGTCAATGGCCCCGGCAACAGCTGCACCAACTGCGCGTGAGTCGGCATTTTAAAAGATGGTCTTAAGGCAGCCATTATGGCAAGGCATCCGCCATGTTGCAAGTTGTTTTCTCAGTTAAATTTGTTTCGCATTTTGGGCTGAATTTTTGTTGTCCTTTATACATTTGTTGTGCTTTTTATTTTTGGCGCTGTCGCCCGCTTTTAGTAAAATGGCAGCGTTGACGACAAAAACCTTTGCCAGGCGCGCTGCTTTTAAAATCCTTTCGCTTAAGCTGCTTTCTCCATGCTTTCCCGAATCCCGTTTTCCGGCTCTGCGCCAGCTCCGCTCTATATCTGCAACAGAGTATTTGTATATATACTTATGTATATAAATATATATACATATTATTGTGCAATTGTATTTGCTGCTCATGAGAAATTGTATGCGTGCAAAGACGCTTAAAACTTTTTTGCCTCACTTTATTTCTTGATAAGAGTTTTGCTGCACTTGAGCCTCAAGTTGTGTTTCCATTGTTTGTCTGTCTGAGCGCTGAGCGCTGAGCGCTGAGCGCTGAATGCTGGCTTAAAACTTTCGTGCCTTGTTTTTCGATTTGAAATTTTAATGCCTTTTACCAAGCTGCAGTTGCATCTCGAAATATAGCCATGTATGCATTCGGAAAGGGATTCCAAATTGTCTAACGATGAGAGCCCAATTGCAATGGCAGGAGGTTGCAATAATATCACTATCATATGTGCACTGCGCACTCAAGCCACAGTAAAGGAGAGTTGTAAGCTCTTAAGCTGAAGATCAAAATCAATGGCATCTCAATTACTTGATTGCCTGCTCAGACAATGTCTACAAAGTGGAAGATTTATTGCCTTTAATCTCTCTATAAATATGCATTCATAATATAGTTGCAGTGCTTTCAAATCAAATAGCATCAAATCTTCATCATTCTAGGAAATTGTCATCTATATTCTATTGTAAAATGATCCCTTACAATTCTGGGAGAGAACACTTCATTCACAGCCAATTCTCGGCTGGCATGAAGATAATAAAGACAGAGTAGGAATATACGAAATTCCAGAGAACTTCCGTTGAAAAGTTGAGCTGAATATGCATCAAGTTAAATCTCAAATTCTATGGATGAGACTGAGCAGAAGCGACTGTTGTCTGAGTGCTACAGTTGCTGGGCCGATGGGCCGCAAATTAGTTGAGATTTTAGTGTCTGTAGAAATGGATGGAGCTGGCATTTTTAGCGCCTCGCTGCTGTAGGAAACAATAAATAAAACGTCAGACAATTGCCTGGACTGACAGCATTTCCTCTTTCAAGTTGTGTATGCCAAACAGCAGCAGCAGAAACAGCAACAGCAACAGCAAGAGCAACAACAACATCATTATAAAATACCGTTGACATTTGCCAGTGACCGAAACCGTAAAAATGTCCAACATTTGCCTGTGAGTAGCAACAGCAACAGCAACGACAACAAAACACGTCTGTCTGCCACAAAAACTGCGAGCTATTTACAGGGATTGCCGTTGTGTTGTGGTTTTAGCCAGCTTTGTTGCTCCTGCTGCTGGCAGTGGGGCTGCTTTGCACTTCCGTTTCCGCTTTGCTGCCAGCCAGCCAGCCAGACGGACAGACGGACAGACAGCCACGGCATAGGCGACGCGCCGTCTGCCGTCAGCAACAGCGACAGCGACAGCGACAGCGACAGCGACAGCATTAGCGTCAGCAGGTCTAGTCAATGCTTTGTGGCTGGGCTAACATTAAATCAATATTTCTTATCCATATCATTTGCAGGCCATGCCCCGAGCCGGGCTGCAGCTGCCTCAAGCTGAGCGCACACTTGACTGAAAAACCCTCAAATATGAACTAAGCCAGAGTCAGCTGCAGTGCAGCAGCACAACTGCAACAGCACTCGGCAACTGTTTTGGCTCTGGCAGTGAAGTTCGCGCTCAACTTGCGCACAAACTCTACTCATTAACAGCTGTTGTCTTTAGTTTTCACTTACTAAGATTCTATTTACTTTTGAGAAAGTTAATTATATTCGCTGTAGCAGCTACGCTCCATTGCTTATTTACTCTCCTGTACCCTCGCATTGTAGCAAACTTGGGCAGTTTCTGATGCGAACTCTGCGAGCTGACTTCAATTTCCTAATGGGTATCTGCAACTCTTCCATTTATATTGTGTTTCTCCTTCTTTTCGCTCGCAATACAATTGGCTTCTACTGGTTATTTCGCAATTAGTTTTGCCACGCCAGTTGTAGCGAAAATTATTAAAATCACCCACCCAAAACCAAATCGAATGGGAAAATGGGAAAAGAATACACGCCGTAAAATAGATGCGAGCTGTGCGAGTTGCCAAACTTGTCTTGGGTATTGGCACTGCAAATTAGTTTCAAGTATGAAAAGTTTTAATGAAATGAGCTGTGCTCTAGTCCCTCTGGATTAGGGCTGGGACTAATTGCCAAAGCTGTGAAATGCGAGAGGAAAAACTACTTGGCTGACAAATGAATTGAGCATTAAAATGCAAATTTGTTTCAAATTTATTATTAACTACAGCGAATTAAGCCAAGTGAAAGCTGCTTATTTACAACACAAGTTGCGAGCATAGTTCATTTAATTCCATTGTAAATTTATGTAATAAATTTAACATTTTTTTCTGAATTAAATGTATTTTTTGTTTTGAATTTAGTATGCATATCCATTAATATTGTTACATTTTTGTGTAGTATGTACTTCAGATGGCATTCCATAGAGTAAGTCATCTATGTCTTCAACTGACAGCCAATATACTTATGTATAGAGGTATTACTTTTTCCTTTTCCCTTTTTTGACACACTTTCTGATATATTATATAAATATTGCCCAAATACTTTTGCACAATAGTCTTTTGTTTTTCATTAATAGTTTGCATGCAAAAGAAAAACTTTTTCTTTGCCTTGTTCTTAAGTGTAATATTCTAATAAAATAAATGAAAATAAATGAAAAATATAGAAAATTTATAAAAATTTATAATGCTATTTTAATATATTAATAAATTAAAATATGAATACAATTAATTTTTTAAATTGCATATTATGGTTAAAATATTTTTAAAAAGAAAATTAAAAACCAAAAAGCATTAGTTTTCATTTTATATTAAGTTTTCAATGTTTTATATTAAGTTTTCAATCCATTTTATGTTGCATTAAAATATTCTTAAATATTATTATATTTTAATACTATATCTAAAAACTTTTAAGACAAATGCCTTTTTTAATTTTTCATGATAATAATTATTTATTATAATTATTATATTATTATAATAATTCAAATAATTTATTTAAAGAACAAATATATATTTTTTTTGCATTTCAATCAGTTTTGAGTGCTAGGGAAATATAAATTCATCTGCTCTGATCGCAATTCAAAGAAACATTTCAGCAGAACTATTTTTCTGCATAAATTCCAAGTTAATTGTTTTTCGCTCCTTTTTCTTCTTTTTTGGCTGGCAATTATAAAAAAATCCGCATATTAAGTATACGTATCGTTGCACATTTTTTGGTCATTATATTTTCCACTTCATTACATTTCTCACGTTTCATTGTTGGCTGCGCATAATAAGCACAACTGCACAAATTTTTAATTAACAAAGTAAGCAAAAAGTACTCAGCTGCGCTGTTGGCCAATGTCTTCGATAAGTACACAAGGCGAGAGTGAAATGGCAGTACCTATATATATATATATATATACATGGTATATATATATATATATAGGAGTACATACATTTATAAACTCTAAAGTTGAGCATGGCCAAAAGTTTGCGTTCCATTTGTTGATTTTATGCAGTTTATGCTCTTGGTCACCAGCCAAGAGTTCAACTCGTTTCTCTTCTCGGTTCGGTAGCAAGTTTTCCTTTTTTAAAGCTCATTAAGCGCATTTGCGCTCTAGCAGCCGCTGCAAGGCGATTAAGAGCCAGCCCGGGGTATTAAGTAATATTATATAAATTAATCGCATAATGCATTTTCATTGAATTAATATTGGATTTAGTTAGCATTGCGCTGCAATTTATATTGTTTTTTATGGCCAACGCCTGTCCGCCTCGCATTTTTTTTTTTTTTCGTGTATTTGTTATTATTTTATTATAGATTTTCACATGCCAAACAAGTCAAACAACGGCATTTGTAGATCTCTCTGCTTATTTATTGTGCATAAATGATTAATTTAATCAAGGGCAGAGCGGCGCTTGCGCTCGGACGCTTTGCGGGATTAAAACGTCAGGTTTATTGTTCAATAAATAACATAAATATTTATTGAATGTAGAAAATGGAATAAAAACGTTTACATGCTTTAGTCGGGCGAGATTGGCTATGAGATACCCTGGAGTACAGATATGTTAGGTTTGGTAATAAATTCTATATATATACACTCTCACTTATAGGCAACTTTGCGTAATTTGAGATGGAATATTGGGAAGAATATTAAGTACTTGGTACGTGTGTTAGATCTATATGACAGTCTGAGTCGGAATGAATTCCTGAATTTATTTCTCATAAAATGTGAGCTAGCTCAAGTAACTGAAGCTAGAATTGATGGCAACTAGGAAAAGCTTTCAATTATTTTAAGCAAATTTAATTATACGAATGCTATAGCAGGAGCTTCGTGTCAAATTTCTAAGGAAACTCCAATCCCAGGGATTGCTCAAAGCACAAAGAGTCGTCATCAGAAGAGTTTCTTTCCATATACTTTTTTGGATTCACCAACTCCTACTTCTGCTGAATCATTAGATGCTCAATTCATTAATATTTTACAGCAATCAAGGTCTAAGGTGCCTCACCCAAAAAAAAAACTTTATTCGAAAACAAAAAAACATTTTTTTTTTTTTAATTTATTTACTAATTAGATTAGTCAGGCTTACCTTATGACATTAATAATTATGCAATATTATTTTGTTAGCATTAAAAAATATTTGTTTACATTTGCAAAAAGTTAAAGTCAAATGAAATTATTCGGTGCAAATATGAAATTCTTTCACTTTGCATTTATTTATGTTTTTATATGCGCAGCAGGTTTATTACTATGCATATTTACACAGCCCACAAAGGGCAGACTTCCAGCTATATAGAAAAAGTGTAGCATATATATTAAAATTCTATTTAATTTGCATTGAACATTTCAATAGTGTTATTTTCAAATAGTCTGTGACAATGGCATTGTGAGAGAGCAGCTTATTATGTGTCAGTGTTGTCAATTCAGTTGAGGCTGACGCTGCGATTGGCTTTGTCGCGAGCTCTCGCACGGCACAATGGGAGAGGAAATTTAAATTGAGTAAATGGCAAATTGCACACAAAGGTAAATACAAGATATATACAAAAAGGCAGCTCACGTGTCTGCTGCTATTTGCAAAGGTTCTGCCAGCTGCATCTGCTTAGAGTCTGGTGTCTGCTCTATGTAAGCCAGAGCCCTTGCACGGAGAAGCTTTATTCGCATTCCTTTTTCTCACTGGCTCTCTCTTTCTGCTCCTCTTGGCATCTCGCTCTAATTTCAACTTGTCTTGGTATTGTTGTTGTGCTGCACACTCAACTTGCATTATTTCGTTTGGCTTGGAGAAGGAACGAGCGTCGGTGAGGGCATAAATGAATGGAATGGATATCTGATATGTGTATGCATATGGCATACACACCAGCAGCAGCAGCAGGAGCTGCAGGAGTTGCAGGAGCAGCAGCAGCAGGAGTAGCAGCAGCAGTCGTTGCAAACTCATTCGAGTGGCATTATAATAAACTAAGTTAAGGCGACAATTTCCACGTACCTTATTGCTTGTTTGTTTGCATTCGTGCGCCGTTCAATGCGCCTCCTCGCCCCGCCCCGCTCCGCTCCGCTCTGCTCTGCTCTAGGCCAACAGCCAACAGGCAACAGCCAACAGCTAAACAACCAACAGCCGTCAGCTAGAGCTGTGCAAACAGTTCTCGCCCAGACACGACTACACTTTGCCAGCTTTATGCTGGCTTTGGTTGCTGCATTTCCATAGCTGGATTTAGTGGCACTTAGTGGGTAATTGCTGTGCACCACTCATAGCTAGGTAACGAGCGCTGACAGCACTTTATGAAAAATTACACATACGACGCGTGTGCGCCTCACTCTTCAATGTATTTGCAATGTATTTGAACAAAGTTGATACATCCAACCCGCCGCCATCCGAAAGCTCTTTCAACTGCTTTAAGTAGTTGCGGACACTGTGTCAACTTTTTAATGCTGCGCTGAAAGTAGTGGAAATTATTAATATTTCAACAGGCTTAGAGCAGTTTAGAGCCCGTTAATTAATGGCAGCAGACGACCACAAACAAGCGCGGCTAGAGCAGAGCGGGGGCAAATATGCGCCAACTGAGTAATTGGCCATTGTCTGGCAAAAATCAGAGTACTTGACTGCGTCTGAGCAGCAGCAGAACTCAACACAATGCATTAATCATGGAACAAGGAGAGAACCAAGCAGCATGTGAACGACTTGTCAACTATGTCTCAGCTGCTGCTGCTGCTGCTGCTGCTCCTGCTCCTGCTGCTGCTACTGCTGCTGTTGTTTCTTCTGCTTTGTCAATGCATTATCCTAATTATGATGTGTTTGCGTTGACTGTTCAGATAGGCACGTGCGTCTCTGTCTCCCCCCCCCCCCTCTCTCTCTCTCTCTCTCTCTCTCTGTCTGTCTCTATTTTGAGTGCAGCCAATGAACATGTAGGCAAAATGATTGATCTCTTTCATTTGCGGCTTAGCTTTGTGCTCACGCGCAGCATAACATTCCATCTAATGGCTTGTGGCTTGCATTAGGATGTGGCTGATACTGTGGCTAACAATAGCTATGAGTACATCTTGGCAGATAAGCTGCTGTGGCCCACATTGAAAGAGATTTTCGTTAGTATATTCATTCGTATTTAATTAGATATTGTTATGGCTCATGCACCTACAATGGAATATAATTAAACTAGCACTCACTTAAAGCCTCGGCCTCCTTCTGCTGTCTAGCGTGTCTGTCTGTGTCAATTTCCTCTGCTTATTGTTGTCAATTATTTGTGACATGCCAGTTCGAGTCTATACACTGGCACTTTAGAGAGTTCGCAGGCTCCTGGTGCGCCTTGGGCAATAAGAGGCAGCAGCTGGAGCTCTATCTTCACACTTTAACGTTGATAAAGTGACATTTATTGGCTGTCAGTCGGTCAGTCAATAAGTCAGTAAGACAACCAGTCAGTCAGTCAGTCAGTCAGTCAGTTAGTCCGTTAGTCAGCCAGCACTTTGTCAGCCTTTATGCCTTCTGGACAATGTAATGATGTGCCTTGCATATGGAATTACTTCTGTCACCCTCGTGGCGTTCGGCATGTGTGTATATGGCCAGAGCAGAGCAACTGCTGTCGGTCTGTCGGTCTGTCTCTCTGTCTGCCTGTCTCTCTGCCTGTACTCATCATAATTGTATGATGACATCTATGTCTTCTATCGCACATAATTGCTCACAGCAAGACTTAATAATTTAGTCAGAAGTCCATGCTAACAGTTTGATCATTTTCAATCACAGTTCCATATAATTATGGCTTTTGGTTTATAGCGTTTAGTTTAGTATTAGTGGCTAATATGCGTTTAGACATCACATATTTTCTTGATGATTAAATTTGACTTTTGTTTGATGGAAATTATGGCCCCAAGAAAGCAATTCACATGCACACTTTTGACGCCCTGCATGAGGAGACAGGCATGCAGGGAGCTAGAGTTAGAGAGTAGCATGGACTGGGAAAGACAGAAGAAGAGAGTGATATTCAAGCACAAAGAGAATATAGTAGTACTGCTCTAAGCATAGGTCATACAGATGAACAATAGCTCATTTGAGCTATATGTTAGAGCATTGCCAAGAGCAGAGATGGCAGTCGTGGTAAATAGCTTCATCTAAGCATATCCAGACACAACTTCATAAATATGCCCACTCTAGACTGCAAGTGGATAACCAACCTTAGCCAATCAGTGAATTTAATCTGTTAAGCAGCAACCACATTAGTAATAGTAATATCTATAGCTTGAATGTATTATATGATTCTCTTTTTTGATTTCGGTCAAGCGACAAGCTGCTGCACAGTTGGCAGAGTTCATGAACTGTGAAATGTCTAGACAAACGACAGGGCGAATATTATTTGAAAGGCAATTAAGTGGCCACCGCTGTGGTCACGGCACTCTCGGTGGCTTAAATGTCCCGCAGCGTGGCACACGCGCCTGGCGGTGCAGAAGAGTTTCGATTTGAAAGCAAGTAAAATTGAGCTGTGCGTAATTCGGTAATCAATACGAGATACGTCAGCAGCGTCATTTGGCATGCGAGTGACATGCGCATCGCTTAAGCGTTAAAGCGTCGACATGGAGGACATGATTGTGGCATGTGGCATGTGGCATGTGGCAAGCGGCATGGAGATTGCGTGCAATGCAGAAAGCCAAATATTAGCTCTGCAGCTGGCAGCGTTTTCAATTAATTTCGCCGAATGCATCTTCAATCGTGCATTAAAATGAAAATGTAATCAAGGCAACGACAACGACAAGGCAAGCAGCGCGCACCAAAAACGAATCTCATGCTCGTGCAGCTGACCGCAAGACGGACCGCACCACGCGGCGTATACGTTTTGCCAAGAAATATGTAATTAAAATCATTCTTCGCCTGTCATGGCCTCGCCCCAGCCACAGCAGCAACAGCAGCAGCAGGAGCAGGAGCAGCAGCAGCAGCAGGAGCAGCAGCAGGAGCAGCAGCAGGAGCAACAGGGAATCTGAAAAACAGAAGCTGACCCCATTGAAGATTTTTCATTATTTTAAAATGTGCAGTACAAGTGTTTGCTTATCGCTCATACGTCTCGTTTAAAATGTATGTGGCCAGCCTCTATCAGACATACACACACACACACACACAGAGTCGCCACAGTCACACCCTCGCACATGATATGCTACGCTGATAGAACAGCGGCTATGCCAAATGAATATAAAAATGAATGAATGAAATATTCACTTACTCGGGCCTCAGTAGGCAGCAGCAGGAGCAGCAGCAGCAGCAGCTCGACCAGCAGGAGCTGCAGTGGCTCAATGTCCGTCATGTGCTGACGCCTGGCGCTTCTTATCTCGACATTGTGCTCGCTGCGCTGCGCAGCATTTATATTTAAATGTATTTAAGCGACCGACAATTTGAGAGCATCAGCGCATTGAGCGTTGTCAGAGGCGGCAGCACACCATGCACATTTATTGCCTGTCCGTCTGTCCGCCACTCTGTCTGAGTCTGGCTTGGCTTGGAGTCGTGCACCCCTTTTGGGGCTTCCTGCTTCCAGCTGCAGCTCCAGCTCCAGCTGCCGTCCGTCGGCCGACAAACCCATTTGTTTGCGCGTATTTGGCTTTGGCTGCTTGCACTGAGATAAAAGTAAATATGTGGCATTGGGTAAAGCTGGCGGTTTCATTTGCCCAGAACTCCACTCGGTTCGCTTGCTCCGCATTGTGGTGCTCGGCTCATCTTTTATATATTTTTGTTGGTTTCTTTTTTGTGGTATTTTCGTATGTGGCTCGAACGCATTCTTGCATAATTTTAATTTATCCTCGCCGCATTTTATTGAATTTACTGCAACCGGGCAGCAATTTAATTATAGCTTGTGACATTTAAGACGATTCTCGTTTGTAATTTGACTGAATGTGGTTGGGCTTAGAGAGGCAGGGCAAGGTAATTTATGGATTGTAAATACCCAGTCGAATGTCAAATGGATTTGAATCCCTTGAAATTAATTTGTGGACCACGATTCACCTTGCCATTGGCCATTTTAATTGGTTTGCGAGCACTTAAGCCGACCATAAGTCTTCAGCTAAAAGTGCGCCGGGCGTAAAAAAGGAAAATATTAAGTTGACACTGGACACACGTACAGACGCTGCATGTGTGTATGTGTGCCTGCCTAGACAATTTTAATGGCCATTGTGGTAAATGAAATGCGCTCAAGATTAAAAGCAGCGCATGGCCTGCGAAGCTATGTTAAATCCACAAAGCAAACATAAACACAAGCACGAAGAAACGTAGCCAGAGTAGAGATGACAGAGAGAGAGAGAGAGAGAGAGAGAGAGAGAGAGAGGGAGAGAGGGAGGCAGAGGGGGACAGAGAATAAATGGGTAAGTATATATCTAAACATGGGTGTAGTCGAGCAAGGGATACCCTCTAAAAGTTTGTCCGCATAATGAAGTGAATGTTGCTAATAAAATATAAAAAATTATATATGATATACATATATATGATATACACACAAAAGATATATATGATATAATAATGTTAAAAATAACAATTGTTTGTTATTATAATTATATTTAAAGCACTTTCGCTTATACAAATATTCTTTATTGTTATACAAATATTAAATAATTTATTTCGTTATATTAATTTCAATTAATTCTCACTTGAAACAAATACTTGACTCAAGAATTTTTCTATTCTTTGTAATACTTAAATTTCTAATTTATTTAATTTTTATTATAATAAAATTATTAAATATTTTACTTTAAACTTTTTATAATAATAAGTAATTATTTTTATAAGCAAAAATATTTTATCTCTCATAGTAAATAATATCGTTTTTAAAAATAATTCGGAATTTTTAAAAGTATTTCTAGAAAATAATTTTATGTATATATTATAACAAGTCCATATTATAAAATTTCCTTATGATTTTTAAATAGACCTTATTTCGTAAATTTTATATAAAAATAATCAATGTGATTGCAGCTGTACTTAAGTATTCCTGTAGCATTATATACCCTATTTAGCTATGATTTACTTATAGGGTATGCACACACAGCTACAGTTACAAATATGACTGGGCGCTGCTGCTGTCACCCACATGGCCAGCAAGCAAACATTTTAAAGTTCAAAAGAAGGTCCTTAACCTGCTGCCAGAGGCAGCTGAGCAGTTGCAGTTGCCGTTGCATTTGACGTTGCAGCAGTTGCTGTTGCTGTTGTTGTTGCTGTTGCTGTTGCTGTTAAATGAAGTAAGTGTTAACGCAAATGCAAACAAATGCGAAGCGTTGAGCCTGAGATGCGTCAGCAATTGCAGCTACCAGGGCAGACAAACAGGGTCAGCGCTCTGGGCCATTCATATTGTTGAGTGTTGTTTAGAAATGTTCTAAGTAGTATTTAGTCGATGAACTCATCTGGATTGTGATGAGGAGCAAAGCGAGATTGAACACTTGGCATAAGATCAAACAGCACTGGAATATGCAAACCTGAAGCATAACTCAAATATATGGAATATCACTTGCTTTAATCGATTATTAATCTGCAATTATTGCTTGGGCAGGTGATTACAATAAAGTTTAAAAAATTCGCCATTGGTCTTAGCTATTTCGGAGTTTTATTTTGTGGCCAGCAGTCAGTTCTCAGCTTTTTCCTTCAGGTCCGGGCTACTTAGTGGGCTGTGTACGATGCTTTCGCTCTTTGCTCTTCTCGGACTTGAGGGATTTGAAATTCTTGGATAGACGTGGCGTGGATGTTGGCTCATCGACTGCGGCAGCTGATGCCGCTGACTGCGAACGCTTGCGCTTCTGGCGCTCAACGCTCTGAATGGGATTAAGCTGTACAAATGATTGGACTAACCGAGGAGGGGTTGGCTCTGCAGTACTTGCAGCTGTTGGTGCCTCTGCTCTGGTTTCGCCCACTCTGATTGCCTCCTCTCCGGTTGCCTCTGCCAGCATCGGCTTCAACTGACGTTGCTGGCGGCGTACCATGTTGCGATTATATTTGAATGTGGCCAAGAGCCAGAGCAATATGAATGCCATGCCTAGGGTGACCATCCAATTCGCATTGTTCGCCAGGAGGCTGGGCACTCTCGAAATCTTTGATAAAATAGTTGAATTCGACATTTTTTAGAAAATTCAAATCGCTGCGTTGAATGAATAGATATGTATGTATATATTTTGATTTCCTTCGAGGTGTAGTCCCCATAGTGGAAAGGTTGCTTTGATTTCAATTGAGTGGCAGACAAACAGATCATTAACAGATTTGGGCATGCACTTAACAGAGTGTTAACAGACCGAGTGGCCTTAGCAGATCTGTATACAGAAGTAACAAAAACAAACAAATGAAAAGCGAACAATAAGTCATTCGGGTAGACCAATAGCAAAAGAATACTTGAGAATCTTTTCTTTCGCTTTTAAAGAGCAAACAGACTGCCATAAATTTAGCCACAGCCACTGCGGCGGCTAAGGCTCCTGCTTGACCATAACTCAAAAGTTCAAAAAGGGCTCTTAACCCGCTGCTTGAGGCTGTGGCTAAGGCAGCAGCAAAGCTAAACAAATACGTATATACATAGACAGTGGCATGAAAATAAATTAAAAATGTGTGAAGCTTAGCACACAATGACAAATACTCACACAGACACACAGACACATAGAAGCACACTCGCACGCCCACACACACAGACATATTAAGAAACGTGACTTGCCAGCCTGCTGCTAAGTACACATGGACTCAAGTGTCTGTGTGTGTGTGTGTTGGCTTGTGCGTCTATACATATTTAGCATGTTATGAAAAATGTATACACAGGCCGGCTCAAATAGGTCTGGTGTCTCGAATGCAACGCCTTTGTTTGTCTAGCACGTCCCAACAGCAGCCAGCATGAGCTGTAGCTGGAGCAGGAGATGGTGCTGGTGCTGGTGCTCGTGATGGTGCTGGTGCTGGTGCTGGTGCCGGCCTAGCTGGGGCTTCTATCAGACGGCATCAGGCCCGCCAGGCTGCCCATTTAATGACAAAAGTTATGACGACAAATGACGCAGTTGACTTTCACTAGTTGAAATCAGAGCTCGGCTCTCGTTGTCGTCTGCCACAATGGGACTATGAATCATATTTCTTCTGCTGCTGCTTTACTGTTGATTTTCATTTTCATTCCCATTTCCATTTCCATTTTCGCATTTCACTTTTTCACTTTTGCCACTTGGGCTGCGTAGCAAATTTTTAAAGCCCATTTATCATTATGCAAATTGTTAATTAATTTTATATAAATATATATGTATATACACTCTCATAGATGTGGAGAAAAAATTAATTACGCATAATGTGGGCGCTTTTATGCGTGGCAAATAATTACGACACGGCACGCAGCAAAGTCGCTGCACTGGCTGAAAAAATTTATGTAAATTGTAATTTGTTAATCAACTGCATTTAGAGTAAATTGAAAAGGGGCAACAAAAACTTATCGCACTGCATATTCGGTTTAGTATTAAAGTTTTTTAAATAGAAATACATAATGAACATGGCAAGCTGGCCTTATCACACGCTGCGTACGGTAAATTGAAAATTGCAGAATAATAATTTCCCATGGCTGATAATAAGGAGTGTAATATTATATTTACAAAATGAATAGCAAATCGTTTAAGCGCACTTAAATCCATTTTATATTTGTGATAAATTGCAGACTAAATTATATACAGCTAAAATTAAGCGAGAATTCTGCAATCGGGCGTTGCCGACTGCATAATACTCATGCTCTAAGAGCTGTTTATGTTGAGATAAGAAGAAGAAGAAGAAGAAGAAGCTAAGCTCACTCTCCAAAATTAAAGAAAATACCGGTTTTTTTTTTAATAATGCCACGCCCCACGCCGTAGAGTAAATTTACATGAATATCCTCTATGGAGGACAAAGATTCCAAAATATATATTTTGAAAATATATATAAAATATATATATATATATATATATATATATATAAGTGATATAATAATTATTAAAGGAGTTTCTAGCTCCAATAGCGGGTAAATGTTTAATGGACAAGCGGACGATAAGACAGCATGACAAAGCAATATACTCGTTTCATTCCCTAAATGTGTATAGAATGAATTGTATGTCTGCTCAATTTGGTTTCTATTATAATTAATGTGAATGGAGGATGTTATCTACTATCAATATATGCTAATGCAAAATCAACTAAAGTTATTGATAAAAATGTTCTGAATTTGTATTCATTGCATTTCATTTGTTGCTGATTAACACGAACAACGAATAAATGTTTTGGCCACTTGCCAGCCTTTGGTTGCACTGGCTAAATGGCAAACAAGTGGCCAAAGTCTTAAGAGTAAGTCAAATAAACCTGGCTTAGTTTCGCCTGAACAGACTCAGAAACAAACAGAGAGAGAGAAAGAGAGAGAGAGAGAGAGAGAGTGAGAATGAGAGAGTGTCAAAGAGAGAGAGAGAAAGAGAGAGCGTGCATAAACTTGTTAGCCATAAATTAAGATAATATTACGCCACTTGCCGCTAAGCAAACGCCTGTCAATATTTGTGTATTGTGCATGTCCCAGCGATTTGCAAATCGCATCAGGCCAATAATAAATTGGCCTCAAACTCCAAATTGAACTAATAATAATGCTAAAGCACAACGGCAGACAGCCTCGTAAGGCTCTAGGGCACTTCTGGGCTTCGGATTGCTTGCTTATCGAGTTTTCTCTCAAAATTTATGTTTTCATTTAAGGTCAATAAAGCCACATGCACACACACACACACACACACGAGCTTTAAGCATTATTTACTGATACACAAGCCGAAGGCGAAAATGTGCCACAAAATGGCTGCTCGGCCTGGCATTAATTCAATTTTATTACGCATACGCAGCGTGCGCCGCACATAACGACATCGAGGAAATACAAGATGCACAAGAGTACACTTGTCTACCTTTCTGGCTCTGTGCGTATGCCTGCAATGCAGCAGCCGATGACTGCCCGCCCACCGCCCACTCCTCCTGCTGCTTCAGTAATTAATTAGCGTACTGCTTTCATAGTTTGGCCTATTAGATGTGCACTTCAGCTTCTCGCGAAGCCTAGATACATTTTCCTAAATAGTAATATCTTGAATTAGTGCTCATTAAGAGTCGAGAGCTCAACTTCAAAAGGCAATTCAATAATTATCTTCAATATGCCAGAGAATTGCAAAATTTATATTTATGTTATAAATATTTATAATTATTTTACATTCTTGTTTGATTCACGATAACAAAGACGAAACAAAGTCTCTTAGTCTTTTAGAGCAAGGGTGAGTTTTTCGGCTGATATCGCGGACAGAATGGAATGAATTTAAGGCTCAGCTCTTATATTGTATGATCTTACCATATATAAATAAACTGAAGAAAAAAGAAAATTATATATTATAATTAATATTAATTAGAGAATGAACTGTAAAGTGTTCATATATGCACACGTCTGGACAAATTGAAGACGATTCATTAAGAAGGGAAAATCTTTATGAAATATTTCAACAGTTGAATTTAGGTGCCACAAAAGTAACAGTCTCAGTTTCACTTATTTCTACTCTGCACTCTGACCTCTCTTGCTTTCAAAAACTAATGCTTTAGGTTTCAAAATAAATTTTGGTTTATTGAACTCTTTCATCTTTAATCGAACTCATTTTTTGGAGCAAACATGGAGTGGAACGCTTTGAAAGCGGTTATTTATTTTGGATTTTTAATATTTTAAGGCCGTGGCTGTAGGCGAGGCTAGGCCAGGCTAGCGACTGCCGCTGAGCTTTGTGCAATTGCTTTTCCCGGATATTGTTGTTAGTTTTTACTTTGGAGTTTGCATTTGGCGTTTTTGTTTGCATTTTGCGGCTCTTTTGTTTTTCTGCACGGCCTGCATTCAGATTGCTTTCGTTGTTATTATCCGTGTTGCTGTTGTTATTGTTGATGATGCTTGGCTGCTGTTGCTGCTGCCGCTGCTCCCGTTGCTGCTGCTGCCGCTGCTCCCGTTGCTGTTGCTGTTGCTGTTGCTGTTGCTGCCGTGTCCTATTTGTATCCTGTCGGCTGTGGCACCTCGCACACATTTATGTCTATTGGCGCGCGTCCATTTCCATTTCATTTCCGTTATTGCAAAACTTTTCGTATTAAATATATTTTTCCCTGCTTTGTTTCGCAAGCCGCGCGCTGCGATTGTTTCATTTCGATTGTTGTTGCTGTCGCTATTGTTGTTGTTGTTGCTGTTGTTGGTTTTTGCACTTTTGCAAAGTTGTTTGTTGCTATTATTTCTGGTACTTTATGCGCCCGCTGCCATTATTGCAGTTGTTTCCTTTATTGCTCTAGTAAGCATTTGCATTTGCATATAAATATATTAAATATATGTATGGAGATATATATACCTGTATTGTGCAACTTATCTGAGATACTCAAGAGTAGTTAAAGCGCTACAAATTCCAGCACAATTGACATGCATTTTGTTATAGTTGCCACAAGCCCAGCGCGCGCTGTTCACTAAGGCAACTCGTCCAGCAAATTTTAGCCTGATTAGCCAGCCAGCAATTGTTGTTGCTGCTGTTGTTGCTGCTGTTGTTGCTGCTGCAATTAGCATGTTGCACTGCCATAAATAAAATTAGCCACAGTGTACAAACATGGCCACACTACAGTTAAGCTTCGTTAGCAGCGATACAATTATTCTATACACTCGGGCCAAAGTCTCGTTTTGCCCCAATCAGAATCATCATTATGAGGAAATAATTCGAATATAATAAAAATTAGCTTGAATTTTGCTTGTAATATTTATTTTCTTAGGTTTCCTTAAATATGGTTTTTCATCGATTAAATCTTACTAGCGACAGCAGATTTAATTTTGTCAGAGATATTCGAAATATTGATAGAAGGAAGGCACGAACTCATGTAGCTATATCCATTATATGGTTGCTTCGATAGCATTTGCTGCGAAGCTTAACAAAAAGTTGATATTTTTTTAACGGGTTTTCCTGCGCAAATTAAACAAATGTTTTCGCATATTTTATGGTCCAGTGCAGCGTGCCGACCGCAGAATTTTCCGCATTTAAATGAATGATTCGAAATGTCAGCGAAATTCTCAACCGCAAATCACAAAATTTTTTGTGTTGTTTTTGAATAGTTTTTTCAGTCTTCAATTATATATATAATTTTTTTTGTCTGTTTCTTGTTTTTTCGTCTGCTCAAACTCAGAGGGATTATGGCATGGGATTATGGAAAGAAAGTCACAGTGGTTGCTGCTCTGACCTAGGATAGAACTGCATCCTTGAGCCAGAGGGACATGCGATCATCGCGAAAGCGCTTCAAGGGCTCGTTCAGGGTGTACATGCGCACCAGAGAGTGAAAGCGATTGTGCTTGAACTCATTGCCGGCTCTGAGGCGATCGCTGAGCAGCGCCGCCTTTTCGCCCAGCTCCTTTGAGGTTGTCATCGACATTTGCAGCTCTTTCTTCACGTAGTCGGCCACCTGTCTTATGGAGGCTTTGCTGCCGTCGAAGTGGAGTGGCTTGTCAGTCTCGTCAGCTTTAGACTTCACGGAAATGTTATCCCCGCCGTGATCGGCAGCCTTCGACTTGACCGAAGCACGGGAAACATTATCCACTTCGGGATCTTTAGGCTTGGACTTGACCGAAGCACGCGAAATGTTGTCTTCATTGATTTCCTTTGTTTTGGATATGGCTGAAACACGGGATATATTATCTTCATTGTGCTCTTTAGTCTTCGATCTGGCAGAAGCACGGGATATGTTATCTGCCTTGGGATCATTCACCTTGGACCTAACCGTAGCACGGGATATGTTATCTGCGCTCGGATCATTGGGCTTGGACCTAACCGAAGCACGGGAAATGTTATCTGCATTGGATCTAACGGAAACATGTGATATGCTATCTGCATTAGCTCTGGACTTGGCTGACACACGCGATATGTTATCTTCATTGTAGTTCTTAGCCCGTCTCACGGAGACTTTCGATATAAGATCTACGTCACGCCCAGTCGCCTTGGACCTCACCGAAACACGCGACATATTATCCGCCTGAAGTTCATTGGCTCTCGATCTTGTCGAAACGCGAGAAATGTTATCCGCTCTTGCCCTGTTCGAGGCGAAGGAATCACTCTCAGCTCTAAAGCTACTTTGATCGGATCTGTCGTCATGGGGCTGGGCCCCGGCACCCGATCGATGGTATCTTTGAGAGGCATTGTCCGCCCCGTTGCTTTGCCTTGATGTATTGAAATTGGGCTTGGCCGTCAGCGTGATATTCGATTCGGTGCGTTTGTGGTCGTGCGAGGACACACTCGCATTATCCTCATCCTGGCCAGCATTCGACTTGGCTCTACTCTTCCTCGATGGCGCTACTGATGGCTCCACATCCAGAACGGACACGCTGCTGACTCGCGAGGCCGCAGCGCCTTTGCGGACGGGCATTATTACGGTCATCGAGTTTCCGCCACGCCCCTTCTCTGAGAGCACCGCCCTGGACTGGCGGCCAGCGTTAATGCGGCCGTCATCAGTTGCAAAATGCTTGGCCGCAGCCATCTCCTCATTGATGGCCTTCGATATCGAAACCTCGCCCCTCTGCGACTTGGTAGCCCTAACATCATCTGGCTCAACGAGCGAGTCCTGCGAGACCGATCTGTTGGTATGCTGCTTTGGTGGCGGCCAGGTCGCATACACTGGCTCCGGATATGTTGTACTCCTGGGCATCTTGTAATCGTAGCGCTGGCTCTGGCTCTCGGGCGGCCCCACGCTGAACGGATTGAAGAGTATGCCCTCGTCATCCACAAACATCTTGGCTATGTGCTTAATAAAATGCTCTAGATATGCTGAGTATTTTCGGTTGATTTGGATGCAGGCTTACCTACAATCTAGTCCTGCAAATATTGAATTGAGGAGACTTGTGTGGATCTCCTTCTATGTGTTTCGAATACCAAAAATAATCAATTCCGTTTATCTATGCTTTAACGCATTTTCTTTTTTCTGCTATAAGACAAAATGTCTACACAATTGAAAATTTTTCAGGGAACTAAATGAAAAGAGTTTCAAATCAACTCGAAAAAACGTGTTCTAAATATAACGAACTGTTTTAGTTGACTGAGCTGCATACTTCAAATATTTGGAATGTTTGTATGGGGAATATACCCTGTAAAATATTGATTATATTGATGCATGATTATATGCATTGTTTCAGTGCAGTTTTTCTGCTTCTTCTGATTTCTTAGATATCATCTAGTAGTGTATTACACTTAAAAATGCCCAGTCAATTATTATTAGAATAATCATTAAATTAAATATATTAGAACTGTGATTGAAATATAATTTATTTCATATTCTTTTGAATTGTAGAGATGAGAAAGGAAAGTATAAAAAATCCAAAACTCTGCACATTACAGAGACAGACATAATAAATCCTTAATTAAATAAAAAAATAAATAAATAAATTAAGTAAAATAAAAATGAAATTCAATTTTTATAAAGCAGTTTAATAGAATTAAAAACAATAAATAAATAAAATAAAATAAAAATCAAGTCCAATTTTCATATAGCTCCAACAATTTGTTACATTAAGGTGAATGATCATAAATAAAATACACTTTTATAAGGAAACTCGTACTGCGCTTGGTATTGGTGAGGGATACATATTATATTTTTAGTCTCCTGCTGTCTAGAGCAACATAGTTTATTATGCCCAACAAAGAGATATACATATTTCTTTATCTGCTACTTCTGCGCATTACAGTCATTCTACACTCAGATCCATATTTCAGTGGTGTAAGTGTATAAAAATTTTAAATCAGTTTTTATAACTGCACATCAAACTAATAAAATGATTAGAAAGCAGAAAGTCATGAACTCAGCTTCTTGTGAGCATAAATAAACACGGCACTTTTATATTCTTTTGCCTTTGATGTATGTATCAATAATCAACGACTCTATATAAATCTCCGCGGATCCTCTAGCTAAAAGAGCAATATCTTTTTCTTTGGCTAGGAAAGAAATGCATCTAAAATTTCGACAAACTGCAGGAGTTCACAATCAGAAGAACAAAGAGCATCAGATTTCTTTTTTGTTAGTTTATTGTGATTAAAATCTGAAAGTAAATCATTCAGCGTTTGCTCTTTGGCATTTGGAATGCAGAATTTGTGTATGTATATGTGTATAGCATATATACTATTAAAAACTAGTAGACACACGACTTAAGGTTGTTGTTGTGTTTAGTCGTAATTAGCATTCAGGCGCTTGGTCAGCTCTGCCGCGTTGTCGAAGAGAGTTTTTGATATCTTTAATGTTTCGCTCAGATCCCTTCGGATCGACTCGGCCACTTTCTTCAGCGATGGCGTTATCCTGTTGAGCGTGTGCGATGTCCTCGATTCACGGGACTCTTTGCCCCTTAGCGTTGATTGAGATCGGGCAGCAGATGTCAGCTCAGGCTGGAAACTTGATCGGCTGTCCTGAAACCTCTGCGAAGCACTCACGTAGCTCGCATGGCCTCCTGCATGTTCACGCTTGCTTGTGCGTGAGGATGAATGCTTGGATTCACATCTGGGCTGGTCGATCGATCTGGTTTTCGATCGGACCGATGCACGTGAACTCTTCGGCTTGCCTCCTATGTGATAGTGCGATCCCTCAGGTATTTGCCTTTTGGAAGCGCTCATCTCCTTGTTGATCGCCTGCGAAACCGCGACTTTGCCCAATCTGGATTCAGTTCTGTGGAAAGCGTCGGCGCTCGACTTGGTCAAGGTGGCCTGTGATACGGATCTATTGGTGTGCTCCTTCGGCTTCGGCCAGGTGGCGTGCACAGGAGGCGGAAAGGATGGGGTGTCGGGGGCCGTGTAGTTATACGACGCTTTAGTGTCGATTGGGCCGATATTGAAGGGATCGAAGGGTTCATAGTCCTCGTCCATTAGAAACATTTTGGCTAGCTTCAAAATAATTTGTTTGCTTTGGATCGATCAATTCTTCCTTTCGCACATTTACAATGAACCCAGGACAAAATGCTGGAGCACAAGCCCGTTTTCTGCGTGTTGTCTAGCCAAAACTTTATTTTTGTTTAGGATTAATATTTTAGTGCATTTTTATCGAGCAGGATTTCGATAAAATAGTTTACACTACTATTCCACTGAAAATTTAAAATAAACTGAATAGAAAGTCGAAAATGGGAGACGACTATGAAACTGGAAACAACAAATTTCTCATGGCATGCTGAGCAGAATTATCAACTGAGTTATACTCCATATAAGGCAGATTTTTTACTGCCAACAATTAAAAGGAAATACCTTCCCTTCCATCAGCAAAATGTTAAATGAGTATAATTTTAATTTTAGTTTATTTTGAATTTATATTTTTATTGTCAAGTCTAGAAAATAGATTTGCCCAAAATTTTCATAGGTATATCATATATAAGTACAGCTCAGATCCGTTAGGCAGACTATGTGATGTTGCTGTAGGCCTCGAGGCGATTGCAGAGCTTCGTCGCCTTCAGGATTAGCGACTCTGCTGTCTTTATGGACTGAGCCAGCTCCTTCCTGATAGAAGCAAGGACAACCTTTAGTACAGGTTGGGCATTTTCACTGTCTGATGCAGGGCTCTTCACATAGAGATTCATGGGAGTAGGAAATTTGCGGATAATTTTACGCGCATTGCGATGATTTCTTAGGGAGGCTTGGCTTCTTGTGGTGGACCTTAAAATGTGGCATGAGACGACCGACTCTGCGGTCTTTATCGACGCCTCTAGCTGCTTCCTAATCGAAACGACGACCGCTTTCAGCAAAGCCGATCGCTTCGGAGCTCTGCGCCAGCGTCGATGAGTTCCTAGAGAGCCTGACGGGTTATCCTGACCTGACAGGTTATCCTCTAAGTTCGATTCACTCTGCTCGAGGACAGGGGAATTCGTTTCCGCATGAATATCTGTCGAGGACCCTATTGCCTGATAGGAGGACTCCTCCTTCAAATTCGATTCTGTGCGCTGAAGATCAGCGGAATCAATTTCCGCGTGCTCCATTCCTACAGAATCTTGGCCTCTTATCCTTAATGCGTGGCCCGAAAGCTTTTCCTTTACACTCGCTTCTGGATGCTCGAGCTGAAGAGAATTCTTTTCATGATGATGAGTTCCTAGGCTCTTTGCCGTGGAACCTGATGGGTGAGCTGACTCTTCATTCGGACTAATTTTCGAGTGCTCGCCGCCCTCTGCAGCTTGAATCGACTTCATTTCGATTAACTTCGCATATAAGTCATTATGTTGATCCCTCAGAATCTCTCTAGTTCTCAGCGATGTGGCTGAACCCCTTGGCGCACCCAGCCTGCCCCCCGCCGATGCCCGTCTCCTGAGCATCGTACTCCTTTTGCGGCAACTCATTTCCGAAGTAGCACGAATATTGAACGAATTGAAGTATACCTTGTTATCCATCATATTAAAGCGAAGATGGACTTTATTAAAATTTGAAGTTAGCCTACGGCAAATATCAGCACGTTGTGCACTCACAGTTTAATCCAGGGAAACAACTACACCCACGACTTATCTCTGAAAAGTATATCCAAAATATTTCTAAAAAACAAAATTTTGATTGAATTTCATAGCCCTGGATTCGAACTGTGTTGTGTGCCAAAGTCAAAAACGAACTGAATTCAATTGGCCTCAAAATGCTCAATTTCGAAGTTGAATGGAAATATTAACGTCTTTTACATGGAGTACTACAAATGTAAATCATGAAACAATCATGGTATATATATGAATATATATTTGTACGGAATGATAACGCCTACCAGTGTAAGCTCTTTATCATTAGAGAAGAACATGTGAAAAAGATTCAATTCAATTCATTAGATTAAACGCCTGCCTACGCTCTTTCGTTAGAGCCGACTCCTCCTTGGGAATATTTTAATTAAAAAGGCAAAGCAGCGACATTTGAGCCACACATATTGTAATCAATGTTGCAAAGTCTTCGAATGTACGTGCTGATAAGGCAGTTGCCAGACAAAAGGCAGGAGGCTCTTGACAATTTACTTGCTGCATGGGGCAAATTAATGAGTTCTTGCACTCACTATGTGTGTGTGTTTGTGTGGCAGAGTGTGCGAGTGTGTGTTGTAACTCTTTTGTTGTTTCATCTCTGTCAAGTATTTGTCAAGCTTATATATGTATATGGATATGTAATAGGCATTGCAATTAACTTCGGCACATTGTTTTGAAAGATATTCAGGGCAAACAAATGCCAGTTGAAAAATATTCATCAAGCTATTGCCACATGCAGGCTTTTATTTTATTTAGATGCTAAATCAGTTGGTGTTATTACAAATTCGGCATTAACTTCGAAAACCTGAAATAATGGCTAAGTACCAGAGACCTAATCCAACGAATTTATTTCGGCAAGCATCGGGCGACTGCACTGGCACCGGTATCTACGGCAATGGATTGATCTTTGGTCACCAAAGATATCCCTTTCAGGTGGATAGCATGTCAATGCAATCGCCATCAGTAAGCGTCTCACAATACAAGTCCCAGCCGAACTTGCCCCGGCACACCATCTCCAGGGCAGCAATACGGCGAGAGCGGCGGATGCCACAGCCTCGAGCAGCTCAAGCACCACAAACCTTGTCTCGCTTCCCGTCGCAGCAGCAGCCAATGCGGCAGGAGCAACGGCAGCAGCAAATGCAACAGCAGCAACAGCAACAGGAACAGGAACAGCAAGAGCAACAGCAGCAGCAGCAGCAGCAGCAGCAGCAACAGCAACAGCTGCCAACACTGCAGCAACAGCAGCTGCAGCTGCAGCAGCAGCTTCTTCAGTTCCAGCAGCAGCAGCAGCAGCAGCGACAGCAGCAGCTACAGCAGCAGCTACAACAGCAGCAACGACAACAGCAAATGTACCGTAGCTGGTGCAGCAATACACAAGCTTTTCCCAACAATCCATTGTCGCAAGTCTATAATTACGGAGCGAATCCACTCAGCTCAAGTTTTTGGCCTGGATACACTATGATCACATCCCCAGATAGTATACCTTTCGCCTTCGGCTTAGGTCCCACAGATGTTAATGAAATTACAAATACCATTCTTTAAGTTAAATATATTTATTCGGTTCTTTCGGTCTATTTAACTAACGTGAGTGTCACTGCAAAGCTGTGCCCCCTTAGCATAGAGTCAACTTGCTTCTTTCATTATATTTCCAAGATTGACCATCATCTGAATCATCTCTACTCATATATCATTGCCGCAAGCCTCGACTGAATTTCGTGTAACCCTTATCGCTTACACATCATCACAGCAGGATTCGGGCGTGCGGTGGCTGAGCGAGCGTCATTTAGTGGTGAATTTCCGTCTTAGTTGCCAACGAGTGCCATACGTGACATTTTTCAAATTCTGTTTTCAGCATTCCTTAATCGACCCACATACATACATACATTTATATATTGCTGTCTGTGTGTGTGTGTGTGTGCGTGGAAATGGAAATGGCATATCCGAATACGAGCAGCCATCAGA
Organism: Drosophila mayaguana; assembly: GCA_037075325.1. Classification (NCBI taxonomy): domain Eukaryota; kingdom Metazoa; phylum Arthropoda; class Insecta; order Diptera; family Drosophilidae; genus Drosophila; species Drosophila mayaguana. Next base: position 13,875,130 of record JBAMCG010000068.1, on the reverse strand, counting down.
CAACTACCTTCTAGTGGCTTTTGCTGTGGCCACGTGTGCCAGTGTCTGTCTGTGACGTTTTCTCATTTATAGATTTTTCTAATTATTTTCCCTCTGAGCAGAGCGTTTTGCAAATAATTAGAAGCGTTTTTACCTGTTATTTTGCCTTTGAAGTCTACGTAAAACCAAATACAATAAACCAGGAAATCCGTTCCTAATTGAATTCAATTATTTTTATTGTTAGCTTCGAAGAGAAATTCACAATCCAATTAAATTCAAATTAAAGTCTAATAAACCATAATTTCAAATAATCAATATACACATACAAAAGGAATTAAAAACATAAAATAATTAATTTTGTTTAATATTTGAAGTAATTAAAGTAATTTTTTGATAAATTAAAATATATTTATTTTGCAATAAAATTGTAAAAATATTTATATACATTAAAAATATATTTAATTATTGAATAATTGAGTGTGATTAAATAAATAGCAAAATATATTTAAAGTATTTAAATGAAAATTTGAGAAATCTTTGCGGGACGGACAAACGTTTTGCACTTGCACACAGAAATCAATTAAAACTTTAGCCCCAACTCATTTACATAAATAAACCAAGCTGAGCACAGCAGATTATCTAATAATTAATAGCATACGCCCGATGTCTTCGGCTTACTCTGCTTCTTATGTCACAGTCAATGTCTAATGCTGTCAAGTGTTCCACTTAAAAGGACTCAAAGCGAAAGTTGAAAGAGCGGCTCAAACGCACAGACGACGCAACTTTGTCTAATGATGATCCCTAAAGTCAACTTGCTAAAGTAACAAGAGCTCACAAGCACACGCACACAAGCACACACATACGCACACACACACACACACACACACACACATAGAGATAAGCTTATAGACACGGCTACTGCGTTGCTCATAAGCACACAATGGTATTAACGCCATAATTCGTAAGTTACAATACACACATTCACACACAGACGCACACACACACACACGCACACACACACACATGCATGTGCGCACCGCAAAAGGATTAAGTTATATTAAAGTTGTGAACGTTGCATTTTAACTAAGTTTTACACGCTGTGGCCCTGTGGCTGAGGCAGGAGCTGCTTTTGTGCCTTTGACACTTTTGGCTTATGGTGAATGCGAAATGGCGTCAATAAGTGCGTTGCAGCCAAGCTCCAAGTTGGAGCAGCCAAAAAGCATGCTATGCAAATTTAATGCCACATTATGCCCCCCAATAATAATAATAATAATAATAATAGTAAAAATAATAATAATAATAGTAATAATAATAACTTTACACGTATTTACCCTGCAGACTCAAGTCAGAAATATGACAACAATTTATACACTGGCATGGAATTTCACCCGAAGCACTGGCACGGCTCCTGCCGCACTTTCATTCGCCTGCTTTTACTTTGTGGCATAATAAATTTATAAAATTTATACAGTATTCTTGAAAGGTAGAAAGAGTATAAAGCAGAGCAGTTCATATATCGTAAGCCTTTGAAATCTTTTTGTCAGCATTTTCTATTCAGTTTATTGCATATTGGCTTAGGGGAAACTATTCTTATATTTATTCCCAATTTTTTTTTTTCGTTGCCTAGTTTTGGATAACAGAATTATGGTGAAATTTGCAGGCGGGACAGGAAATGTATATAATATTAACTAAAGTTGTTTGGTTACGGCACCAACTTTATTTTTTTATATTTTGAAAATACTATAAAGAAATCGCGTGTGTCTTTAGCTAGAAGAAGAAATATAATGGTAAATAATGAGAGACTTTTTAGTATATTATTAAGTCTATTAAGTATATCTATCTTACATATCTTCTCCTATATCTTATATATATTTTCCAATATTTCTCTCAATATTCCTTTTCATATTCTTATATCTTCCTTCCCATATGTACGTCCTATCTCTCCTCTTACTTATTTTCTCATTTCGTTTTCATATCTTCCCTCTCATATTCATCATCTACTCTTTTTCTTTTTCTGTCCTCCTATATTTACACATCTCTTACATATCTCCTCAAATCTGTCTTCCAGCATATTTCAATATTTTTTCTCATATTGCTCGCTTATATCACACACATTCATCTGTTACATTCTCTTTCCTCACCTACTTCCCCTCTTTCCTTGAGCCCCATGCAGAGTATTCGCTCTTCGGCTATGCTCAGCAATTTTTCCCTTACACACAGATTTTTTGCTGCAACCGCCGTTGACCCGTGGTGGTGCATTCTGCGTGAAGTTACCGGTCAAGTATTCATTTTCTACCTGTGCTCCTCTTCTCTTCAATTTCGTTTTTTTCTCTCGCTCTTCTGCTCTGTTGTTCCGCTCTGGCGTTATATATTTTTAACGTGTGCGCATTTTTATGGGCAAACTTTGCTGAAAGTTTTTAAATTTACAAAGCAAGAAAAAAAGAAAAACAAAAGGCGAATGGTCAAACACGAAAAGAGCTGCACGAAAAATGAAATCAAATAAATTGCATTTCTTCTGCTGTTAGTTTTGCGTATGGCTCACTCGGTTTATAGGCACTTGGTCAAGAATTGAACGACTGCATTTAATTACTCTCGCGCCGTTGAACATTGCTTCTGATTGTTTTGCTTTTTGCACTTCACTGTTCACTTTTCACAGTTCGCATTTCGCATTTCGCATTTCGCTTGCAATTTGCATTTTGAGCACTTTCGCTTGGAGCAGAGCTGAAATTAGCCGCAGCTCTTAAGGATTATTGCACTCGGCTGGCTCTGCAGCTGTGGCTGTCATAAACATTTTGGCGATTTCATCTTTAAGAATCCATATAATACTTAAGATCTCCTGCTTCAAGTGTGAAGCGTTCTCTTTATCCATTTACCGACACATGCTTCACGCCTCCGCCAGATCTAATAAAACTTGTGTGTGTGTGTGTGCGTGTGTGTGTATGTTTGAAAGCCATAAACGACTCAAATACACATACATACATAAATGCGGTCTTCAGTAGGGCTTTGCTTAACCCAGCAGAGTCAACTTGTTGAAGTGTTTACTGCTTGAGATGCCGCCGTGTTGCCATCTAAATACATAAAACATTTCCCCCAAATAAACTTTCCATTGCAAATAGCTAAACTGAGCAAACTCATCAAGCTTTATCTAGCTACTGAGCATAAACCAAACGCAAAGCCCGCTTCTGCCGTGTTCTCCTTTAAATATTGTTTTATGCCTTTTGAAATGAATTTAATAAAAAGGGTTAATGCAGAGGCACGCTTGGGGCATCAACTGAAGAGTATATTCCGCACTTAGATTGTGTAAAAAAATATATATATACATATATAAAATGTATATATATATCAGATCTTGCAACTTATTTTCTTTTACCTCAACTCTAAATGGGTCTAGGCATTTGCGCTCAAACCAATCAAAAGGCTTTCGATGTACGCAATGAGGTATGTATTTAATATATATTCCAAGTACTATATATATTCCCAGTGGGTGCTCCTAAGTTCCTTGATTATCATCGTCCACCAGCAAATTAACATCGGAGTAGTTGATTTTATCGAGTTCAGTATAGACGCGCTTGCACATGCTTATTTCGGGATACTGTGAGGAGCTCAATTTGCCATCATTTATGGTATATAAGTATATATATATATGCCATACCATTTTGGCCATTTTCCAGCAGTTTAGAGCCGTCTTATTGCGCCCCAGCCGCAAGTTAATCGTCGCCAGGAAACCCCACGAATCGGGTATATAGATGTCCACTTCTGTGCTGCGCGCCAGATAGACAATGGCATCCTCAAGGCGATTCAGCTACAGGGATTACATATTAAATGAATAAGATATAGGAATATAATATAATATATATATTAGTATAATATAAAGATAGCCTGATATAGTAACACTTCACTTACATAATACAGAGTCAGTCCCATGCCATAGTTGGCCATGAAGTTCTTTTCCGTCTTGGCAGCGGGCACGCACAGCTCGTAGGCCTGCAGGGCGAGCTCAAAGTCCTCGCAGTCGAAGCTCAGGCGGGCCAGGCGCAGATAGCTCAGATAGAACATGGCCAACGTGGACGTGTCTTCCTTATCAATTGTGAGCAGCTCCTTAAAGCATTCGATGGCGTCCAGGTAGCGTTGACGTGAGTACTCCACATTGCCATTGACGTGCGCTTGGTAATATTTCTGTTGGCCAACACAGGAGTAACTCCAACAAGACTGTCTCTTTGGCCATGGGCACATCGACTACTCACCATCATCAGGCCGCGCTCGCTGTCGTCTGTGGGTAATTGGCGCACTTGGAACAGCTCGTCGATTTGGCCCTGCAGCATCATCAGCGTGGTGGTCACCAAATACGTTTCAATGGGCGGAAACTCATCTGCGATCTGGTTGTACACGGTCTCGGCGAACGCGTAGGCGCCCAAATTGGCGAACGTCTTGAAAGTCTCATAGAACTTGATGACGTGCACACTCTTGTCCGTCAGATCGAATGTCGCGGGCATGAACGTCTCGTAGAGCGGCCGTGGCGTCAATGGCATTGATCTGCTGGACATTTTATAGAGACTTTCGTACTGCCAGCGCGTATACTCCATGCCCGGCAAATAGTTCTTCTCCTTGTAATAGCAGTAGAGCAGTATCCAAGCCTCGCAGTCCAATTTGTTGGCTTTGGTGAAGGTGCACAGCTTGTCAATCATATTGCTGTAGGCCTGGCGCGGCTTCTTGAGCTCGGCGGCTTCCGTCTCCGCCTCCAGTTCCAGCTCCATCTTCAGATCTAGAGGCATCTCCTCCATTTCCATCTCCTGCTGCAGCTCCGATCTCATCTCAATTTGATAGTCAATGTACAGCTTGAGCAAGTTGCTGCAAAGAGAAAAATTATTTCCGTTGCTGGGCTCCTGTACGAGCCTTCAAATACCCACACAAAGTATTCGCCATCCCAATTGTACTCCATCTGGTTGAGCAAGTAGGTCGTCGCGTGATTAAAGTTGAGAGTCTGCACGGAATTGAGGAACACATAGAAATTGAACATCATTTTACAGGTACAGGCCGACTTGAGCTCGGCGAATAGCTGCTTCGCCAGCACACAGTCGCCGACCATACACAGGTTGCGATGCTCGTCCAGGAGGCGACGCATGCGCTGAAGATCGTGCTCCTTGTTGAGCACACAGTTGCCCAGAGCCTCCCAGCCACAGTCGTTTAGGATTCGAACAATGCGTTCCATGAGATCCTTGTGCATGTGCGTTAGCATCTCCTGGATGGACAGATATCATTACAATGGAGAGAGCAACAGAGTGTGTGGAAGAGAGAGGCAGATAGAAAGAGTGAGGATGGGCTTACTCTATGTGCATTACAAGAGGGAACGGGAGACTTTCCCGAAAGTCTATTTTCTTTACAATAGAGATAGAGAGAGATAGAGAAAGACAGATAGATAGAGAAAGGTTTGCTCAATCGAAACTCCGTGCTTAATTAAGACAGAGATAGAGAGATAGAGAACGAGAACTCTTTTCTTACTTACCCGAAACTCTATGTTCGTCTTGGTAGGCATGCGCACATTGAAGTCATTGCCACAGATGTTGATGAGTAAGTTGTTCAGATTGTTCAGGGTGCAGCAGAAATAGTTGAGTCGCTCGTCCACGCTCGTCAAATCGTTCTTGATGATGTAGCTGATTACGTCTTTGATGAGGTCGTCAAAGCGTCGATACAACTCCTTCAGGATATCTTGACTGTTCGTCTCCACAAACGGATCAATTGTGAAGCAGCGACACAGCTTCCCCGCCTTCAGCGTGCTCTCATTATAGGTATCCAGCGAGGCATTGCGCGTGCTTAGAGTTTGGAAGACGCACAGCTTCACAATGGCAAACATGGGCAGGGCAGGAGCCTCTGCATTAGTCATTCGGAATGTCTTTCTATTGCTGCGCCTCTCCACCGAAGTGAGCACAGAGGCGAACCGGCAGCCATTTACTGAGGATGGATGAAGGCAATTTAAATATAATTATTATATAGAAACGTGTATTCATGCAGGATCAGTATTTTAATCTGCAGCTCTGGAGCTTATAGCTGTAAGACTATATCCCGATAAGCCGTGCATGTATTCCACATTACATTAATAATGCTCGAAACATAGAAGAATTTATACACATTGCTATATAGTGATATAGTCTTAATGAACGTAGATATATATTGTATAATTTCTTAAACTCAGGACTCAAATAAGCGGATTTCTGCCTCGCCGGAAAAGGCCACGCCACTATTTATCAAACGAGAATACACAAGATTATAGGAATATTACATTCCAAATTACAGTCCCCAGCTTGAGATAGACAGACGGACATTGTACCAAACAAATATGCCCATTTTACTTCGTAAATGAGTATAAAAAGGAATATGATGTTCAGGTGGCATCAGTTACGCCTGGCATATCTAACATTTGCTTACCATCAGGATACCCAAAGACGCTTAGATTTATGACGCCCTCATACAAGACCTTGGCTGGATCTGTATCGTACAACTGGAGCAGCAGCTCATAGTCATTGTTCAAGACGGCCGCCTCGAGTATGTTCTGCATCTCTAAAGTGAGGACATAGCGATGCATCGAGTTGCAAACCAGTGCACTGTCCACCAAGGGATTAATTTTTTCCAGCTGGAAGTCGACGCCTTGGGTTTTGAGCAAGCGCTGCAGTATGCGCTGAATGGGGACGCGCATACTCGTTTCCATTTGAGTATTGACCAGGCCGGGCTCCGCTTTCTTCAAGAGATCGCGCTTCATGCTCTCCCACACAACAATGGTGCACTGATTACTGATGACCTGGGAGCTGAAGCTGAAGAAGTCGCACAGTGGCAGCAGCTCAACGGGCTCGTCGTCCCCGACTCTCACGGAGCGTATGGCGACGCTCATGCCCAGGTCGGCGGCTCGAGTGTGCAGCTCCTCGGGCGCATTGTAGACGGACTCGAACGTAATGAAGAGCACATTGGAGAAGTGGATGTGCTTCAGAATCGGCAGGATGGAGTACATGTGCCAGTTGCTAGTGGTGGTTATCTTCTGGGTCGTTTCCGTCTGGAGCTTATCGTGGTATTCCGGATAGAGCATGATCTGCACGTTTTGAATGAAGCGTTTGCGCTGGAACAGCTGCAGCAAATCGCAATGGCCGCGCGACACAAACTCAAGCGATTCCTCAACATATTCGCCTTCATCATCCTCTTCCTCCAGATCGGCCTCGGCCTCGCCGTGGACGTTGTCCTCGCCCTCGGCCTCAGTGTCAACAGTATCATTCACAATGGCTGTGACCGAGTCCCCGCCAGCTGCTTCCACTGCCTTCTTCTCCGATTTGAAGAGCCACTCTGAGGCGTCGCCCCGCACCGTGTTCACAGTGATCAACTGGTCCTTGCGATGGCGCGGAATGCGCTGGTACAGCGTGACGACCAGCGGACTATCACAGAACGTATTCATATCCTCCAGATTGTCCTGCATGATGCCCATCGCAAAGGCCGGCCTGCCCAGCGCGAATTCGCTCTCATAGATGATCGTCTCCTGGGTGTAGTGATCGCACATCTTCTGCAGGGTATTCTTCGCATGGTGCAGATGCAGCTCCAACGGATACGAGACCACCGGCATGTTCAGTATCTCCTTCAGCTGCAGGTAGAGGAAGACCCGTTGCGGAAAGGTCTTTACCTCTTGACCTGCTGCCACAATTGAGCGCTTGCTCCCGAGCAGCGAGCGTTTCGATTTGCGCTTGGGCTGGACTTTACCCGACTTGCGAGTCTCCATTTGTTGGGCCTGATCAAATTATTATACGGAATAATTCCGTCTCTTTAAGTCTAGCCAGGTCCTACACGTGTGAGCTCATTTCCTGTGTTTACTGCGTATCTAAAGTTTTTCAGCTTCATCTAGAAACACTTTGCATAGAGTGAGCACTATAAATCTGTAGCTTGCCCACATTTTTCTTACATCATGCGATCTGCGTAATGAAAATTAAATATTTAAGTACACCCACAGCTACTTGGTCTTGGTCCTCATATATATATTTAGAATGTGTTTAGGTATTACATAAGGTCGGCTCGCACTCTCTCGCTTACACGTCGAGCACGCACTTGTCAAAAATGTAACCGCAAAACAGCAACATCAACAGCACGTACAGCGACAACAACAACAACAGTAACAACAACAAGACTGCGAAAATGCATTTTGGCCAAGGCCAAACCAGCAGCAGCATCAGCAACACCACCGGCAACAACAACAACAACCACAACAACAACAACAACCTAGACACGTACTTGAACCTTTTTGTCCAACACTCAACTCTCGACAGGTGTTTGTAGTTGTAGTTCTCGTCATTACCATACGCAAGGTATTCCAGCTAAATGAAGCTTGTTGTGACAGCTTCCGAATTATATAACATGAGGGGTTCAATTATGTAACTTCATATAATACATATACTATTTTTATTATAGTTTACATGTTTCTAGTTTATATATATATAATATATAATATATAGAGTTCTTTTAGTTGTCAAGGCATATATTTATATAATTTATATATTATATATTTATATATTCATTCATCATTGTCAATTATGGTCAAACGTTATTAAGGTTTCTTGTTGCAATTGAACCCAAAATTGTATATTTAGGTCTCATAAAAAAATAAATATAGATTTATATGTACATTTGATTACTTTATAATCTTAAAATAATTCAATTTATATAAAGCTCATTATTTTTTTTGTATTTTTATTTTATTATTATTATTATTTTTTAAATTTATATATATATTAATTTGACAATTCATATAAATTTATGACCTATTATTTATTTGATATATTATATGTTATATATTATATAAATATATATTATAATTATCAAAATAAAAAAATAATATATTTATGAAATTATATTTTACCTTAGTTCAATTTGTATTCCAATAACCGAGGGCATACCTAATTCGTCAGGGCTTTCGGCTCCTGCGGCTGTTTGTTTTTGTATGTTTTGTTTGCCAGGTGGCGAGTGCTCTAAAATCCGCTTTGACAGCTCGCCTGTCAGCTGAGCCCAACCAAAACGGTCGCTTGTGGTGCGGCATGTATGTGTGTGTGTGTGTGTGTGTGTGTGTGTGTGTGTGTGGGCGTGTTTGTAGGCGTGTGTGTGTGTGCTTGCTGGCTGGTTGTTTACTATTTTGTTGGAGCTCCAAACAACATATGCTAATGACTCTGCAGCCAGTGCTGGTGCCGTCACAGTGGGAGGCATGGGGCACTGCAGCAGGCCACTCAGCTGGAGGCTTTCAGCTAGTTTAAGGCCAACTGGGCAGCTGGGCCAGAGCACACCCACACGCACACACACACATACGCACATTGGCTTCATCAAAATGAAATTTGCTGGCAAACACATAACGTAAAAGTACTTGGCAGGTACGCATCAAGCTCAAAGGCTTTAAAATGCGCTTTTAGTTGCAGCACTCGCTTAATGTGGCTCGTATGCAAATCAATGCTTCGCCCTAGCTTCATCACGCATACGCCATGCGGCACAGCCTGTGCACCTGACGCAACAAAATCAATTAGACACTTGCATGCGAGGCATTTGCAATTGCACAACATGGCCAGCAGAACAACAAGCAACAGAACAACAATTGCAATTTAATGTGCTAATGATAATGTTGTTAACAATCAACTTGTCTAACGGCAGCAGGAGGAGGAGCAGCAGCAGCAGCAGCATCAGCAATGCAAGTGCAACCTCAAGCAATTTCTAATCAAAATCTGTTAGTAAACGTGAGCGCAGCAGCTTATGTGAAAATGCCAGCAAATCTGTTCAAAGCAGATCAAGTTAATACCAAAATAGCTGAGCTCTGCGAAAACAGAAACCGCAAAAACCGCACATAACTCTACGCTGAAAGCTAATCATACGCGCACATTCACACTCACACACACACACGTGTACAGCAGAGGTTTCTCTGATAAAAACATGTGCGAAATATGTGCTAAAAAATTTCACAACAAAAAACTAACAGCTGTGTCGCTCCGCCTTTGTCGCTGTGCCGCTGCGGCCTTGCCCGAAAGTATGCAAAAGATTTTGCAGCCTGAATGAATTTAACAAAGCTAACGTTAAATTTACACCGGCTGCGGGACTTGGCCGGGTCGGGGCCTGGGGTGTTCAGGTTTTTCGGCTGCTGGCGGCATGAAATTTTCATTTGAAATTGAATATGGGAAAAGCGGCTGCTCGCGACGCCCGACGACAGCTGCTGCAATTGACAATTATTATTATTGCTCAGTGCGAATGAAAAGCCGCACCGCACAGCACCGCACCAAAGCCAGCTGGCAACTGGCAGCCTGGCAGCCTGGCAGTTGGTAGCTGACATCAGGCATCAGGCAACATGGCTTGGTATTCATATGATGGCCGTGCAGCTCATAGCCAAACTCCAAATTGCCTCGTTCGCTTCAATAAAATCCAATGTACGCATTAAAATCATTTAAATTCTATTGTTTTTTCCTTTCGTTTCACATATGCATTGTTTTTATTTTATATCCCCATTTTTCTTCATCCTTCTCTTTTTATTTTTGACGCCCCCAGACACAGGAGATGGCCTGCCGGGGGTGGGGCTCGCCCACAAATGCCACGTAAGCTGTTTTCGTTACGGCTTTTGGTGATATCAGCAAATGCATATTTAATGGCTTACGCGGCGTATGAGCAATGCGAGATGCGAATTATCTGCTGCGATATGCTTTTCGCCCCAAAATTTAATGGCTCTCAAAGCGCCGTAACTCAATGCAATTAAATCGAGAAAATCTAATGAGTTGATTTGTGTGTAATGTTAGAAGCGAAAGCAGTTTCGATTTTACTTTTTGAAAGGGATTTGTGATGCACAGCCTGGAAATATTGATGAATATTAAAGAGTTTTCTGGAATATTGATAAATAGACTTGAGGCGATTCAAATTGAATTAATTTGAATGAATCCAATTAAGAATTCGACAGTTCTTTTTCCTTTTTCAATATTTAACTTTTTTATTTATTTATTGATTTTTTTTTTTCAAAACATTTCTCACAATTTCTTGTTTTTTAAATAGCTCAAACTTCTCTTTAAAGTTCAACTTCATTTTAGTCAATTAATTTCAACCAAAATAATATTTTCTCTATTCTCAAGCAGGCATCCACGCCCTTTATTTGAGTTTTATTTTTGCACTGATGCAGAAGTATTGTTCGCCTTAACCTAAAGCCTTTATGTTTGCCAAAACGCCAAAAACTCCAAGCGACGTTTGTACGCTGCCGCCTGCCCGCGCTCTACTGCTGTCAGAGTTCTGCAAATGCTCAGCGTCAAAAATGCGAGTGGAGGAGCCCAGACAAAGGGTGAAGCTGGTGAATTGAGGAACGCGTCTGGCTTGTTTGCATAATGCGGAGCAGTCAACAGCCAGCGCACACACAAAATCCAACTCACACCACACACACACACACACACACACACACACATATACACATGGTGGTAGACAGACAGGCACACCCAGCCGCCCACAATTGTGACATAAAAATGCTGCGGTTTTTATTTTACAATTCCATACGTTGTACTCCTGCTCAGGCAAGGAATTTTACGCTGACAGCAGCGAAATCGTTTTGGTAAGCAAAAAGGATTTTCGCTGTTGTTGTAAACGCTTTTTGCGTTGATTTGTTCGTTGATTTGCGTAAAGGCGGTTGCTGCTCCTGCTGCTGCTGCAACAGCAGGCGCAAAGTCGCGTTAAGCAAATGTAAACAGCAAATCCCTTTGCCGTATGCCAGGTCGCAACGTTATGGCCAAGTTTTTCATTTGTCGCATTTATAAATTATTTAAAGTGTCGCCCCCCGCCCCTGTGCCCTCTGTGCTGCTCAACGCTTGAGGCAGTTAGTCACCGTTGAGTCTCTCTGTGTGCGATGAGTTGATGTATGCATCTGCCTCTGTGTGTGTGTGTGTGTGTGTGTGTGTGTGCATCATTGACCTCATGACCCCAAAAGGGCGCTCGCACACATTCAACATTTATAGTAGACAAGCTGGTCCAGTGACATGACAAAACCATAAACAGTGGCTAAACAAGGTGCTTAAATTATGCCACAAGATCTCAAAACTGGCTGTAAATAACAAGCCAGACCGGACAGCAGCGAGTGCCTGGGGTGGCAGGAGATGGCGGTGCTGGCGGGGGTAGTCGTGGTAGTCGTCCCACCATTCATATTTATGGCTGTAGATGAGTGTGCTGTCGGGGTCTACACTTCTCACACTGGCAGCAGAAGCAGCAGCAGCAGCAGCAGTGACATACGATGGGCATGCGTCGCCTGCCACAAAATGTTGCCACTTTGGTGCCCTCCTGCAGCTGCGCCCTCATGTCCTTCCTTGTCCTGGCTTGTTGCTAGTTGTTGGGCTCACGCTTGGATGACTTTGGTTTTGAGCAATCAACGCTCAACTGTATGTATGTGTGTGTGACTGCGAGTTTCTCTCTCTCTCTATCTCTCTCTCGCTCTCTGAATGTCTGTGGCAGCTGTATATGTTTACTTAACGCTATTCAGTTGCCTGTTCGTGCTCATATATGAATATCAATCGCTTTTGATGCAGGCACTGATGCAAATGTCGCTCTCAAGCAGCTCTCAAGCTGCACGACCTCAGGTTACCCTGCAATCACAATTGTTTAAGTATAGATTCACGAATTTAAGTGTGCTAAAAGTTGCCAGAGTAAGCAGTATCTATCTTCATAATTATCTTATAAATCTAGCTATAATTTTCTATCTATATACTTCAATTTAATATGCTTAATTACAGGGTATGAGGCGCTGTTCATTGCTATTCAACTGCAGATTGTGTGATTTGATTTAGTAATACACGAAATCCAATTCGGTTTATTGAGCACTGAGCTGAGAGCTTAAAGTTGCGCAAAATGTTGAAAATTATGCAGCATTTGATTGAATCTAGTTTCAAGTACAAGCTTAAGCTCATCGAGAATCCAATTAAGTGAGTTGTTTAGTTTGGGTAACAAGTTCATCGCCTCCTGCACCTACTCAACATAAATAAAGACAGCAACATAAAATACTATACTGCATAAACTTTAAGGTCAGCTCTTGATTCGCATGTCAAAAAAGGTTCGATAAGTTCTTGGGGCAACTGGAAGGAGGCGGGACGGGTCTTGGTCCCAGTGCTGAGGGCGGCTGGCACTTCGGCTATTTGAGTGCCGTCGGTCTGTGTTTGCTTACCTGGCTGGCCAGCTTGTTTCCTTCCTGTGAGTGACATGGCCCCATCGACACGGCAAAAACAATTTTAATTAAAATCGGATTTGGCTTCGACGATTTCCTGAAATTTAATTGCATGTGGAATGACATTTGCTTACACTTGAACAGTATCAAATCTTTGATCTCAAGACGGCTCATGTAGCTGTCAGCCAGTTTATACGTTGTCTGCCACGAAATAACAAGAACAGGTAGCTCAGGTGCATGGCATGCACAGTCGGTAATCTTGGCTAAATAAATAAAATAATAAAAATTCATAAATTATTGCTCGAGCGCTTCTTGACACACGGATGTTGGCAACCGGAAGTGAGTGTGGATGTCGCTGAGTGCTTGTGTGTGTGTGTGTGTTTGAGAGTTTTTCTTTGTTCACACTTGAGCGAAGTATTAAATGGCAGTCTAACTTTTTATATAGTATAAAGACTTTTAAGTTGCATAAACTGAAGAATTTTGTTTAGAATTCCATTTTCTATAATTTATAAATAAAATGAAGAATTTTGTTTAGTGTTTCATTTTCTATAATTTATGAATATATTTTGTTATACAGACTAAATTTAGAAAAACTTTTACGCCGTTGCAAATTTTGAATAGAAATTGAAAGTTGAAGCCGGACACCTTTTGGCACTTCCGGCCGTATGGCTGCGTCAGATTCACACATCCGTATCCTTTTCCGTTTGAGGCAATAATAAACAGTTTCCGTCAGTTGTTTGACATATCTACAAGCTGAAATCAGTTTGTGTGCTTAATGATATGTATGAACCTAGAGCAAACACGAACCCTTTCGCCGCATTGACAAAGCCCGAGCCGAGCAGCAACTGTCGCTCTGTCTCCCTCTTTCTCCCTCTCGCTTTGCCACGTGCAGCTGTGTTCGCTCTGCGTGCGAGGGTGGGCGGGGCAACGTGCCACTCCCTGGTCAAATATAAAACGTCACTGCGGTTATTGCTTGATTAATTTCCGGTCAAATGCCCAGAGACACTAATGACTATTTAATGTTACAATTTACACTTTATTGATTTGTAAGTGTGTGCGCGCCTCCATCTCTGTCACTCTCGTTTCCCCCCCCCCCCCCCCTCTCTCTCTCTCTCTCTCTCTCTCTCTCTCTCTCTCTGCTCATCTGGCTGTCATTGTAAACAGAGCATTATGTTGTCCTCCGCAGGCTTTAAGCTGCCTCGCCACTTACAGCGAGATGAATTACCAGAACTCCACGAAGACAGCTGACCAGTTGACAGCATCAAGTCTCATGGATTCTATTCCTATTTCTGCTACTGCTTGTGCTCCTTTCAAGAACAGCAGACATCAAGTGAGAAGAGCTCTTCAAATCGTTTACTCCTTATTGGTATTGTGAGGTCACATTCGTTCACTTTTTAGTAATTTGAGTTATTTTATTACAACAATTTATTTGATTAAATTGCATTGATTAAATATTGACATTTTAATTTAAATTAAAAATAGAAAAAACGGTTTAATTAAAATTATTTTTTATGCTGTTGCTCTAATGAAAGTTTTATAAAAAAGCAAAGAAAATAAAAAACATTAATTGTTTTGTCTCTTTTTGTATGCATTTGAATTATGACATCGGCCAGGGTAATAAATTTTCTTGAGAGTACATAATAATAATTATTTTTATTTTTTTCAAATTACATATAACAATATTAATTAAAATATTTTAAATTGCATTTACACTTGAAGTTCACAGCGCGAAATCGCATAACTTTTTTCACTCGATAAATTTTATATGTTGAGTAAGAAAGCCTTAGATTAAGCTAAATTTCATTTAATTTATTCCCAATAACATTCCTCACTCTCTCCCTTTCTCTTTCTGCTCCTGCCTTAGATTCTGTGTGGTGTATCATCATAAATAAAGAAGCAGCCTAAACAAATAGAGATATTTCCAACAGCTCCTCGATTCTTATTTCAATATACCCCAAGCAGAGCAACATTTTACTTAGTTTACTTTGCTCTAATTGCAGTTTTTGCTCAAGTTAGAGGCCCAGCTTAAGCTGCAAATCCCTTTCAACTAATTGGCATTCATTACAATCGCATGTAAGTCTGTTAAAACTGAGACATTACATATATACATAACAATTGCTAAGCGTACGCTCTCCTGCAAATCCTAAGCATGCTGTACAGGACGATTTAAAATGCTACGATAACTTTTGCACACGGCTCTCATGCAGCTGTTGCCCCGGCTATGCATTTTTCCGACTGAATGCAACTGCCACAGAATTGGAGAGAGGCAGCTGAAGGCCTGGCTTTGCATTGCGGTGCCTGTCACAGTCGGAGCTAGCTCTGGCTTTGGTGGTCAGTGGTCGTTGCGTCGTTGCGTCGTTGGCAGCAGGCAGAGCTAATATTTTGCTGAATTATCTCGTCATATTTGAAGCTGCAATTGCTGGCATGGTCCATGGCCCGAGGGCACAAACATGCAAATAAATGCTTGCTGAACTCCAAATTGTAGTATGTCAGAGCTCAAATTGTGCCAGCGTCTGGCCGAGCTGGATGCTAATTCACAAGAAATGTTATAGGGAGTGAGCGAGAGGGAGAGAGAGAGAGAGAGACCCAACTTATATATCTATGGAAGCAGACGTCGCTCATAGTTCATCATGGCGAACATTTGGGTTTCATATCACGTATTTTATTACATCGTTATTCATGACATTCGGCTCGAGCCGTATGAATTTCAGCAGGAGGCAAGTTTCTCAGCGCACACACGCGGCTCGCTGCTCGCTGCTCGCTGCTCGAGCATATTCAAAATGCAGTTCAATAGATTTCCAGTACCATAAAATAAACATTAAGTTGCTTAAGCAGTCATAAGACTGGGATAGCAGCTCTATCCGAATTGAGCTGAGCTGTGCTGAGCTGGGCTGAGCTGGGCGAGCTGTGCTGGGCTGGGCTGGCACATAATTAAATTGATTTCAACGAGATTTATAGCCATATAAGCAGTAGCGATTTTTCGCAAATTGAAAAGGGCTCGCGGGCGGGCCTATTAAGCAATTTGAAATGTTGCTAAGCAAATGGCAGCATAAATTGTCCAACCATAAATTATATGCCGGCTATCAAGCAGCGCACTACGCAAGGGATGTGTGCAAAAGTTATTGCTCCATGAGTTTAGGCATTTTAAATATTCACATTCAAACGCACACACACACACGTTCATCGAAAAGCAACTTTATGCCAGCATAGCTTAGCAGAAACTTAGAACTATGTGCTCTTAGCCTGTGTGTATGTGTGTGTGTTAGTGTGTGTTGGTGTGGTGTGTGTGCGTGTCTGACTTTGGTACCTGCAAAGTCCGCTGACAGCATAAAACTTCCTGCCCAAAAATACCAAAGCAAATATTTACATATAATCCATGTGTGCGAACGAAACGAAACTTGGCCAAGAACTTAAGTTAAGTCGGAGCAGAAATAAAACAAAGCACAACAGCAACGACAACGACAACAGCAACAACAACTACAACTAGTAAAACGACTAAGAAATTCGAATAGAAATTATTCCCGGCATTTTAATAAACAACATGAACTGAAAAAATATTCAACAAACTATTCGTATATCGTTTTGTTTTAAATAAATTGCCAAGTGCTTTGCATATTCCATTTCGAGCATAAACAAAATGTCGGATAGCAAAAGCAGTTCTAGAGGTGAATCGACATGTGTGCATACATATGTCTGTATATATATATATGTGTGTGTGTGTGTGTGTGTGTGATTTGTGTTTTGCGCATAAGCTGAGTAAAAGCTAAACTTGAGCTTCAAATGGAAAACAATCTGAGATTTGAAATCAACTACCATGCAATGCTCATAAGCAATTCAACTCCCACTCAAGAAGAGAAATTACAATAAATTAAAAACCGTTTGAAATGGGATAAATATATTCCATTATTGTTATAGAGGAGTACCAGACTGCATAGTGGTGATGATCAATTGAAAAGATTTTGCTTCAGTCAGGGAATTTATTGAACCGCCAGGACATCACAGATGACCAGAAACATCAATTTGATGTGCACTAAATTGATGTACAGATTATTAAATAATTAAAAATATATATATTTCATGTATAATCCCCATGTTTAGTGTGCATAAAATTGCTGTATAAATTGTCCACTTATATTAATATATATAAAAAAAAAGTAAATTATTTCGTGTTTCATCCACATGTTTACTAAACATTAAATGACAAATTTAATTTAATATTTTATCAGCTAAAATCTATTCAAATAAAATTGATATATATCCATTTTTCATTAATATTTTTTCTATTTTTTTTTTTTAAACATTAAATTAATTAATTAAATATTATTAAATCATTTTCAAGTAAAATGTATTTTCTTTTAAATTTATATTTAAATCAATTTCAATTCTCTACAAAAGGGAATCATGTTAAATCCAAACTAATTCTTAGCTGCTTTGCCATTTAGTTTTCCTGCTTAATTTAGAGCGAGAATTGCGCAAAAACTCATTTAAAATAAATAAAAACAAAAACCAGCAGCAGCCCGACTTGAAGAGCTTAAACTGTGGGCAACAACAGCTAATTACATGGGCGACCTAATTTTATGGCAAAGTGCGAAAAAAAAAGAACACGAAAACGCAAAAATGTAGCAAAAGCAAGTTTGAACGGGGCGCCAATAAATGGCAACGGGGCCAAGCACCTCCAAAGCAAACAAACACAGCGAACCACAGGGAAATGCGAGCTCACTCCACTTGTGTCTGTGTGTGTGTGTGTGTGTGTGTGTGTGCTTGTTTTTGCTAATTAGCGAATAACCGTGTTTAGATTGCAAACACTCATGCCAGGGAAAGAAATAACAGACGCCGGCAAATTAATTGCCAAACAAGTGAGTGCAGAGTTGGCAACTGGAAATTGCTGTCCCAGCCATCACACTCAGCCGAGGCCTAATACCCCACACACAGAGTGAGTGAGTGAAGGAGATAAAGAGAGAGAGAGAGACACATGATCGTATAATGCTGCAATTCGCATTTCTGCAGCAGCGCGGAAAAAATTCCTGACCCTCAGCAATGACAGTGGACAGAACGCGTCACCAACATGGCCAGAGCTGCGCTTAGTTAATTAGTTTAGCAGCACTTTGTGCGGATGTGCGTGTGTGTACATATGTGTGTCTATATCTGTGTCTGTGTGTGTGTCCGTGTCTGTGTGTTTGTGGAGTTGTCATGCCTTTGCCAGTGGCCTTCCTGTCATTTGGCATACCAGTTTTTAGCGGCTTGGCAGGCTTTAGTCCTTTGGCATTGCGTGTGTTTGCTGTCAGCAACGCATCAGCATCAGCATCAGCATCAGCATCAGCATCCGCCTCGCGTTTTTGAGCCCGGCTGGCCAAATGGGCGCTTCAATTACAGCGAAGCAAATGCTGCCAGCAGCAGGAGCAGCAGCAGCAGCACCGCGCACTGGCTACAATACAAACCCAACCACTGCCCCATTATTTGCTAAGGACCATCCACACTGGACTTTAAAGCCGCTTAGCTGGCGTGCATCGCGTAAGCCCCGCGAATAGATTTGCTTCGAGTGTCGACCGGCAAGGCTAATTAGGATGGGACGAATCGCAACCGGCAGCCCACGGGCCGCAGGAGCGCCTGACACACGCTAAACGGAAAAGACGGACACACACAGCCAAAGGGAAGGAGACGAGCACACGCAGATTGCAAACAGCCGAAGGAGAAAGCTTTGAGAATTTGTATATATTTTGATATATATGCGCTTATCTGTGCGTGTTTGCGGAGAGACTTTTCGATGTCTATTTATGCACTTTTAATACATTCTTTATATATTCATATTAATATGTTAATAAATTGATCAAGATTTATTTTCGAAGCTTACTTGGCAGAATGAGGCAGACAGGCTTTTATATAAAATATATGTATGTACATAAAGTAGAGTAGAATAGAATAGGAAAAGCTAAAAGATAATGGAGTTTTATTAAAGTGAGAGAGAAACAGAGAGAGAGAGAGAGAGAGAGGGGGGAGATAGAGAGATAAGAGAGAGTGAAAAAAACATTTTGACTGAAAGATAAAGATAGAGATTGAGTGAGAGGGAGAAAGAGAGAGAGAGAGAGGGAGAAAGATAAAGAGATTAGAGGCCTAGAATGAGTAAGATGCAAAAGTAGAGAGAGGAAAGAGTGTAGGGGAATTGGATTAAAAATAGAAATAGATATCAGAAATAATGGAAAAATGTAAGAGTGAAACAGAGAGAGAGAAAGATAGAGAGACAGAGAGAGAGAGGGAGAGAGAGACAGATACACTGGTATGGGAAACTGGCAAGGCAAATAATCACATTGATTGCAGTCGGACCCGACTATATGCATAACAAATGAATGAGCATAGGCAGCCTATTGCACTCGGAGCATTTGAGTTTGTTTTTAATCCTTAAGTTTTGATCATGCTATACCATTCACAGAAGAAGTTTGTTAAAAACAAAAGAAATTCAAACATAGATATCCAATATATAGAAATAGCCGTATGATTTGTGTTGCAGGGAGCGCCATCTATTATTTCTATATTTACATTATATCAGTTTCTACTTGGCAAGTCCGTGACGTGAAATCTGGAAGTCAGCATTTACTATTGCTGCTGTTAGGCTTTGTGCTAGAATATTGCAATACAAGTTAAGTTAAATAGTTAAATATATAACAAATAAATATAAGCAAACAATATTAAATGAAAAGGCGCTCTTCCGCTCACATCTATTGAAGAAGTTTTCCTCTTGAGTCATTGCGTAAGTTTCTTAAATTAAACAGAATATTAACAACAGCTTGGAATAAAATTTATAAAGCTTTATCAAAGGCTGCTCAACTCGTAACACCTAAAGGTCGCCCAAAACAAGAACAACGACAACAGCAAAAACTCGGCTTATAGTGTGAAACTTTTATGTCTTAAGCAAACATTACCTAAAGCCCCATTTGGCCACCGTCCACGCCCACGCTCACACCCACAGCCACAGCCAATAGCAGCAGCAGCAGCAGCAGCAGCAACGGGGACTAAGTGATTCCCTGGGGTGTATTTTGAAGAGAGCTGCTAGCAGCTAGGAGCTAGAAGTGGACCAATAGCCCGAGCCAGGCCCAGGGCCCAGCCTCTTCACTGAGTAAGCATTAAAAATTGATGAGTTCTTAATTTGTGTTGCGCTGCTGCTGCTGCTGCTGCCATATTGAAAATAGATTAAGTTCTATTATTTGCAGTCATGATGTGGATTAGCACGGACACTTGAGGAAAAGGACGAAAGTTTCGTTGCCTTTATAAACGTCATCATTAATCATGCTGACAAGGGCCGCTTGGATTTTCATTTTCCTTTTCATTTAATGCCGCTGCCGCTACCCGAGCATTGCCAACAATTTCGCGTCTATAATTTATGTATCTAACTTGCCCATATCCGAATATATATATATATGCTATATATATAAATATATATATATGTATATATATACCTAGTTCAGAGCTGGCCCCGAGTTCCCAAGCACACACACACACACACACACACACACACACACACACAGTGGCAAGATTGGTTCCAGTTATTTATGCGTCGCGCGAATCTAATTGCAATTTCCGCACAGTCGCAAAATGTTGCAAAATTTATAGCAGGAGTCGCGTGCAGCGCGCCTACTCAATAGAATTTTTCAGCACACACACACACACACACACTCACACTCACACTCGCAAACTCGCCCATAGAGATTGACAAATTTCTGGTTAGAGCTGGGCTTGCGCGCGTTGGGTTTAAAAATTTATTTATGGTAATTTCGTCAACAGAATCGCACGGACAATCGCATTCGTCAGATTTTCGGCTGGCATTTTGTCAAAAATTTGCACATGCTAAATTTAGCAGATCGTCCACGATTTGGCAATTGCCGTACGTACACTGGGATTTGCCGTACAGGCAAAATTTGATTGCGAGTCGCATTTCCGGCTCACTAGAAATTTAATTAAGAATTTTATTTGGTTTTATTGACTGCAGCATTCGCAGCTAATTATCCAATTTTAATTAGCGCGTGATTTCACTCCCTTTTATTTTGTTGCTTAATTTATTATCAATTCTGTTTTGTATCTCTGCGCTTTCCTTTGCAATAATATATTTATAATTAGCTCGGCACGCATTTAATTTTGAAATTTAATTAGTGCAAACAAGACTGCGGTTTGTTTATGTATTCATAACGTGACACTGCCAGAGCTCTTCCACAAGCAGTCAATATGTATAAACATAATGTTATCTGCTGCCAATGATGAGCGATATAATGCGCTTGTCGAGCATGGTTTTAGTTTTTATTTAAATTTTGTATTGGTAAAAACTGAATAATTTATTTAGCTAGCGTGTCAGCATTGACTATGTCCAATTAAATATTTACCAATGACAAAGTGCACGGCGTGCCTAGACTAACAATAAAAACAGTTAACGAAAATCAATAAAAAAGTAAATTATATATATAACTGCATTTGACATTCTTTGGGTTTATTATGTAACAAAAATTGATGTAGAGCCTAAAATGTATATGAATATTTGATAAGGAAACACACGACATTCGGACGAGCAGCATAGGCCCGATTAGCTTAATGAAATAATTGCGAGATATACGGATTCGTTAATGAGCCAAACCAAACCAAGTTGACTTCCTGCCGCATGTCGCTCGCTTTTGGCCCTTTGAGACTGACTTTCGCACACCGAAAATACAATAAATGTCGAAAACTTTCAACGCCACAATGAGCCATTGCATGTGGTATAAGCCTTATTTATTTGCTGGCCATAAATAACGCTTAACGCATCTAAATCTTGAACTTTGTGCGAATGTGCTGGCTGACTGGGTGCTCCTGCTCCTGATGCTGCTGCTACCGCTGCTGCTGCTGCTGCCTCCTGCAGACGGTTTGAGTTGTTTACCCGGCTAAGGCTAACTCGACAAGGCTTAAATTGTGGACACGACTGCCGCGTGGGCGGCTCACTTTAATACCAAAGTTAAAAGTTAGAAAACAATACAAGAATCTAATGTTTTTATTTTATTTTATTTCTTTGTTGCGTGCGAGATTTATGAGCGTCCTTTTTTGCGCTCCTTTGCACGATATCATTTTGCCAAATGCTTTCAACTAGATGTGTTTTTTTTTTCTTTTTCTGGTCTTTATTGTTTTTCAATTCAGCATCAAAGTGAAAGCAGCAATATTAAAGGTGAGCCCAGCTCTCTAGTTGCTGCCCTCTCCGAGCTCAGAGTCGGCTCCAAATACTTCCAGTCCTCTGGCTGCTTATTTGGCTATACTCTTTACAGGGTATTTTGTTGTCAAGCCGCCCTCCAGGAGCCTTAACTTGTTTAGATGACTTGTTTTTGTTATTGTCTCGTCTTGGCCGATTGCCTGGGTTGTTATGGCAGCGATAGTTGCTATAAGAATGCAGGCACTTCACTCACTCTTTCCCGCTCTCTCCCTCTATCTCTCTCTTTCTCTAGCCCTCTCTCACTCATTCAGATGCCTTTCCTAGCTGTCATGTTGCGTTGTTGCCAGCTGAAGGCTGCCAGATGCCAGCTAAAAGTTGTACCGCCCTCGCAGCAGTGATGATACTCACACACGCACACACACACATATACACAGCTCACACACACTGCCTTAACCTTAACCAATGTCAGTTTTGGCACCTACAACGCTTTTGTTTTGTTTTGGCCTGCGCATATTTTTGTTTGCCAGCCTAAAACCAGAGCGAGTTAGACTGCCGCTGCCTCCAGGGGGCGGGGCAGTAAATTGAGGGGTTAGCATAGCGTCGGTCCAGTGCCCCTGTGTGTGTACTTTACACACAAATTAACATATAAATTGATTTTGCACTGCAAAGTGTTGAGCTGTTGTGGATTGTCAATGCGGTTAGCTGAGCAGGGGGCGTGGCGGTGGGTGAGAGGGGCACTCAGGCAGGCCTCAAATTGCATTTCCATGTTCCGTGTGCATCTTAAAAACTACCTCGACTTTGGCTCAATTACAGAGTGCCAAAATATGCATAAAAGGTAGAGAAGATACATTCAGCGATCGGCCGACTTTATAGAAATTCAAGCAATTTTATGATTGGATTTCATTTGTGCAGCTTATGGAATGCAGTTCCAGCTGCCTTCTGTGACTCTGTTGTTGTTGGCTGGCAATCCTTTCAGCCTGGTCGGCTGTGCTAGGTCTGCCTCGCTGCAACTAGGTCAACTGGAAATTGTATCAAGTGTAATACGTTTACCGGAAAAACAAGGCAAAGCCAGGCAGCTTAGACTTATTACTGCAGAGATAAGATAAGTCTGGAATGGTTATCTTTAAAATAACCGCAAAATCCAGGCGATTCTTACAGCTAGCAGCGGGGGGAGCAGGGCAGGTGCGCACAGGCCCCGATATTTATATGTATGAGCTGGCCAAGTTAATTACACTTAATACCCAAGCCAAAGGTGTGCGTGTGTGTGCGTGTGTGTGCGTGTGTGCTTGTTTAATTGTGTGACCAGAAAGCTGTTTGGATATTTGTGTGCAGCTGCCACAAGAAACTGACAGCTTGTTTATTTGCGGAGCTCATGTGGCAGGTGTTGTCTCTTGTCTCTCTCTCTCTCTCTCTCCCGCTCTCTCTCTCTCTTTCTCTCTCTTACCCTCTGTGTATGTGTTTGTCAAGCACCTGGCGAAATATTCAAGAGCAATAATGGCACAGCCGAACGCGAAAGTGTGCCAACAACAGCTGTAACTGATTTAAATGGCCAATGGAAACTGAAGCGAAGCCCATTGAAAATTCTATCAATTTGCTGCTGCTGATGATGACCAAATAGTGCGACTCCAATCAAATTATATATACAATAGTATATATATATATATATATTTATATATGTATTTCTACGCCCTGTCTATGATGCTTCGTCTTTTGTAGCGCTGTTTGAGCTGCTAAACTTGTCGCCAGTCAGCAAATTGATTTATCAAGCAGCAACAGCAAACAGAGCCACATTAAAAATTGACATCCAAACAAATTGGAGATGACACAACACGTGTATATTCATTGGGGACATAGCAGGAGTATGCTTGAGCCTGGCCAGCATAGAATTATCCCTTACAAGGCAGCTGAATGAAAGTGATCGACTAGGAGATACTCTGAAAGTCAATTGAGAGGAATTTCTACTACAGAGGTTGGAGTAGACGGAGTTATATATAGAGATCCAAACTCACATTGTCACACACACACACACACATCTATATTTTTTAATGTATGTCAATTTAACAAAGTTACAGAATGAGTTCTCACATTGTCACACTTTTATGCACACGCACATCTCTACCTATTTACATATTGAATATCTGTAAATTGATCGAAATTGTAAACTTTTTCATATATCCTCTATATTTACAAGTAAGCCTCAACTGATAAAGCTTCATCAAATTTTGAGCTAGTACTAAAAAATGCCAATATTACAAATTATATAAAATATTTCTGACACGAAATGCAAAATTTAGAGACTCAAAAGAAGTACGACACTTGGTTTAAAAACTGAAGACCGGCAGCTTCAATAGGTTCTGCGTGGCTTTCTTATATACCGGATAGATACGCGGACGGACTTACGAAAGGTCCGATAGACGAAAAGTCCGACGTACAAACGAAGTGATGATCAAACATTTATGTTTACACTCCATGGGGATTGCGTCTCCTCCTGCCTGTCATCTCTAGCTCTTATCGTGTCCGATCTCAACGCATTCATACATGGAGATTTATACATATATATCCAAGGCTAGATGGACTCAATATTGTTCAAGAATATACATACTTTTTATTTGATTAAAAAAAAATTTTTTTTTCATTTTGTTTCTTGTTCAACTCCGCCACGCCTTAATCTACCCGTTACATTGATTCCAAGCAAACCTCAATTCCCCAATTTCTCATTTTGTATGGGTTCAGGGCATAAAAAGCGAAAAGCACAAACAAAGCGAGATTGAGGGAGAGGGAGAGTGAGAGTGAGAGTGAGAGTGAGCGAGAGCGAGAGTCACTTTATTGTCAATATTTTATGAGTCTGAATTAATTTTAAAACATTTCGACAGCTGACGGCAATCTCGGCTCCGATCTCACACTTTTCATTGCCATTTAACTTTTCTAGTTTGACATATTTTGCGCATTCTTTTGCTGCCAGCTGGAAAACTTTTTTGGCAGCAGCTTCCCGTGCCTCTCCCTGTGCCCCTCTTCCTTGCACTCTCGTCTTTTGGCCCATTTTATTAGTTATGCAAATTAATGTGCGTCCATGCGTGAATGGACGTGTGTGCATATTTAATTTTTAATAAATTCTCTACGCTCCGCTCGACCACTCACATTTATTTATTTCTCTCTGCTCCGAAATGAACTTTGCCTCCATTGGCACTTGAGTGCCCAGGACTTTGAAGTTTTTTAGCCTTGTTTAACTAGATAAGTACGCATGCTGTTCAAAGTGTTTCGCATAATTGGATAAGTTTAAAGAGCTTAGCATAAGTAGCTCACCGGTGGCCCAGGCAATTATGATGCCCATTTGCAGCACGCAGCTTGGCCATGAATTTCAGAAAGTGTAGCGGAAACTTGTTAAAATTTCGATTTGAATAATGCATATCAGTTTGGGCTGACCTCTGCTCTATTTATGAGTGCTCATGCTTGCTAATTTAACTGGCTGTTAGCCCAGCTGGCGAGGTCTTCATCTAATGCTCACTTCCTAAACACATACGAACATTTTATAACAAGCATTAATTTTGGTTAATAACTTTATAAAGGCAACTCCAAGGCATGCGCCTGGGCTGGCCTAGCTAAGGCTCACACATGAGCATATCAAACACTCGTGCACGCATCCGCTTGCCCCTAGTGATAGAGAGAGGGGCGGAGGGAGAGAGCTAGCTATAGGCTTACCATTTTTCACACACACACAACGCCTAAGACCCGGGGCCTAGCCTAAGACAGTGGGCCTTTGCAGCCGTTAGGCATAAAATAGAATTGAAATAACCATACGATAAGCTCAATTTGTGCGCAGCTTTAGTGGCGCATTAGCCATACATAAAGCAAAGATAGCCGCCAAATAAGCTGACTATGTGTGCGTGTGTGTGTGTGCGTGTGCGTGTGTGTGCGTGTGCGTTGATGTGTGCCTCACTTCCGCATGTAATTGTAGTTACAATGTCACAATCACTAGACCATATAAACGCAAGCAAACAAGGCTACACAGCAAGTGGCGAAGACAGCACACACACACACACGCAGGGGGGCGTAAACAACACACTCACACAGACACACACATGCACATGGCGCTCGTCCTGCTGCTGCTGCTGGCTTTTGTGTGCGCTTTTAAGTGGGCACTACTCGCCCACTTGGGCGCTTTATTAGCAAAGTGAAACTTAGACAATGCTGTGAGACAGCGCTCGCCCACACACACACACACATACTCGCACACACACACACACTCAAAGGAGCAACGGCTCAGCCACAGCATTGCCTTGGCAATATTTACAAGTCACTTGTTTTTATGCCTACATTAATTATGCGCGCTTTTGCCTTTTGCCTTTTGCCTTTTGGCTTGGTTTTTCGGGCAACTTTCTCTTGGCTTGTCTTTGATTTTGATGCCATT
This sequence comes from Drosophila mayaguana, assembly GCA_037075325.1. Taxonomy (NCBI): domain Eukaryota; kingdom Metazoa; phylum Arthropoda; class Insecta; order Diptera; family Drosophilidae; genus Drosophila; species Drosophila mayaguana. The sequence goes on along the minus strand of JBAMCG010000068.1, from coordinate 13,848,406 downwards.
GCCACAATTCCTGGCAGGCTTTGGCTTTTGGTTGAGCTTTGCTTTCTGCTCCGCCAGAACCAGGTTCTGCGGTTCTGCTGCTGTGCTTGTGTGTGTTCGGTTGGTTGTCAACACGGCTCCCACTCACACTTGATCTGGTCATATTTTTTCTTACTTTAAAGCCCTGGCTTGAGGATTCTTCAATAAATTTTGGCACTCATGTCTGTGGTATGTGCCGGTGGCAACTCGGCAACTCGGCAACTTAATTGGATGCCGTTCAAGTTGCTGTTGCAGTTCTCTACACTTGCTCTGCCTCCCCCCTCCCCCCTCTCCCCCCTCTCCCCCTCACCACACCCCCTCTCTATCTCTCCAGCTCTGCTGCTGTGGTCATAAATGTCAGCCAGGTCGAGCTGCATTAACTGACCCAGTTGAGCTCTATCCTATGGCCCCTGCCGCTACCCCTGTCTCCTGCCCCTACCCTTCCCCCTCCCACTCCCACTCCCCCACCCCACGTTCGTATACACGAGTGCCTTTTAATGGGATTATTGCGCAGTGAAACGTATAATGCGTCAGCCTCGACACTCTCTGCGCTTTGCAGCTGCTTTGAGCTCTTGGCAAGAAGTTGCAGTTTCTGCAGCTGCTGCTATCTCTGCCCGGCCCTCCTATCAAGTGTGTGTGTGTGTGTGCACTTTTTGGCAGCCGCTGCGTATGCGTAATGCGTGTGTATGTGTGTGAGTGCAACTGTCCCATGCATATATGTATGAAATGCTTTCGCATTGCTTACAGATTCCTTTTGGTAACCGCCATCAATTTATACATATATACATTATTACGTCTTAATATTAATCTGTATTTATTGCATCACTGCACTGGCCATTAAAATCTGGCTAGGAACTATGTGGCTACTCTCTACTATACATTATGGGAGGGCTTCGAGTGCATTCAAATAATATTAAATGATTATGTTGCATGCCTGAAATTGATTTTCCAGCTGAGGGTCGCCTCGGCCGGCTTTGCTCATTGTTGACATACTTAAATTGATTCAATTCCAGGCATTATCCAAGAATTTTCATTTGCTTTCTGCTCGCCGCCAACTCTTGATGAATATCACAAATCACTCCGCACTTTTCCATGCTTCATTGCGTTTTTCTGCTCTTCCGCTTTCCGCTTTCCATTTGCCATTTGCATTTTCACCGTCATGCGCCATTAGGAATTTTTTGGCCCGCATTATTCTCCAACTGCATTGAAAGCAGGCAAGAAGAAAATGCAGTCGCAGTAGCTCGAATATTTAAATTGAAATTATTTGTATTTTTTAATTTTTATTAAATTCTTCAGTTTAATGCGTTTTTTATTTGGTTTCATTTCTTCTTAGTTTTTTACAATTTGCTTCATTCATAATCGTTTTTGTCATTTAACTTATAAAATTAATATATTTATATATATTTAGCTTAATTTATGTTAGGTGTGTATGTGTGTGTAGGTGTCTATGTCTCCCTGTGTGTGTGTGTGTATTGTTTATTGTGTTCTCTCTCAATTATTAATGCTCATTGTTGTTTAAATGTTTTGATGTCACGTTTATGGCGCTTCATATATTTATTTATTCATAAACGTTTTCCATTACCTAATTCTAACTTAATGAATAATTTTTATTTATACAGCTAAAATAGTTTTTGTAAATTATGGGCGTATTTTAAAAGGTTTTTTGTTTTTCTTGTTTTTGTTTTTTCTTCTCTTTTCGCACAAATTCATTTTTTGAATATTTTTGTTTGTGTTTGCTTTTAGAGTGTTTATAATATTAGATTTAGTTTTACATTTGCTATGCTAAAATGTATTTTTCTTATCTTTTTATTTTTATTTATGTATATATTTCAGTATTTGGATTTCGATTTCCATTTAAATTTTCGGTGCATTTTGCCAACTAACTCACTTGGTGAAATTAAAACTAAATAATTTGCTATATACGCAGCTGTAAGTGTGTCTACCTGTGTATGTGTATGTGTGTGTGTGTACCCTTTTTTACAGCTATGATTTCCTATATATATATTTATTTCATTTACAATAATCAGTAGTGTGCTTAAATGATTGCTTCTGCATTTCTTTCAGCTCAATGCAGTTTTTAATTCTGTTTTCCTTTTGCTACTCGATTTTAACTCTTACAACATTCGAAATTTGCTTTTCATATTCTGTTCAACTTTTCACCTTCACCGTTATTTGTTTCAATCTTGAATTCATTTATGTACACAGAAAATATTTTAATAACTTGAGAGAATTTCTATTGATTGAGAAGCTACTGTCTAACTGTAAATCAAAACAATGTGAAAAGCTATGCATGTATGAAAGTAACAAAACCTCTTAAGTTCATAAAGTCAAAAGCAAACAAACTATGAAGATATTTGGTAAACTAAAATTATATTCTGTTAGAACATTTTTACAGATCAAATTTTTTGTTTAAAGTTAACTAAAATTTATGTTTTAATTGGATGTAAAGAAAACGTATTCTTATGTGATTTTTTCTTGAACTTTTATAGCTCGTTTAATTTGGACTTTAAATATAAGTAATTAATTGAATTAATGGAGAAGCCATTATATTAAAAAAAAAAATAATCCATATATTATGATATTACATAATATAAAAATTTAATAATTTAAATTAACGCAAGTTATTAAAGTTATGAACAAAAATTTTAAATATAAGTAATTAATTGAATTAATGGAGAAGCCATTATATTAAAAAAAAAATAATCCATATATTATGATATTACATAATATAAAAATTTAATAATTTAATTTAACTCAAGTTATTAAAGTTATGAACAAAAATAAAATAAAAAAATAAATAAAATATCTATATATAATTCATGTTAAAGTTGTTTATTGAATGCAAATTCAAGATCAGAGAAATGAATGAACTAATATTTAATTTCTCTTTATCTTTATGTGCTATTAGAATGAAATAAATGTCATATTGCCGCACAGTAAAATATATATTGTTTATGTAAAATAAATAAATAAGATTCAATGAATTGCTAGTGAGAGTTGTATTTTTTTGTAAAATGCATATTAATCATAGCAAGTATCATATTCAAAAACAAAGAAGAAAAAATTTTAATGTTCTTTAGAATTTTTAAAATCTCTTAAAGCTTTTGCTCAAATCCTTCACTTTGCCATTATGAACGCACGCTGTTGCCGTACTCAAATTACAGTATTTAAAGATTATTTATGTTAAAATTAAGCAGTTCTTAGTGTCTATTTAATATATTATTTAGTCCTACTTATTTACGATATCTACGCTGCTCTGTTACCCGGAAATACCTGTGCTAGTTGAGTGCCAGTACACCTCGTCAAATTGATATAAGATGGGATGCTCACACGCCGACAAAAACAGCAAAGGAAAAGGGAAAAATGGGGAAAAAGTTTATATGTCAAAGTCGAATAAGGAACACATTAAATTATTTAAATGCAGCCTGGCGCTGCTGTGTCCCAAATTAAAATTTCATAAACCAGAGCAGAATGCGAAAAGGATGCCCAAGCCCTTAATGCCACTCGCGATTTGGCCGAAGCACTTGCCACTCCTGCTAAGATGCTGTGCAGCCCATCCACTTGAGCCCGTTCTCCACGCTCGAAATCCTTTGTGTCGCTGAACAGGTGTCGCCATGCCAACACACAACAACAGCCCACGAAAGCGCCTGGAGCCACTTGAGTGTGGAGCGCGCTGTGTTGCCTCCTGCCCGAGCAATTGTTGCTAGCATGAGACATGTGGGCACCGCCGAGTCAATTGTCAGCTAACAACGCCGCCAAAAGCAACTCAATCGGCAGGAAAACAAACCAACAAAAGCCCCACAAAACAGTGACAAAATGTAGGCATAGGCCCAGGCCAGCTTGGCACTTCTCCTGCTTTGCTGCTTGTTTTTAGGCATTTTTTTTCGCTCAGCTTTTTTATGGCTTGAGTGAGTGAAAGAGAAGACCGAAAGAGAGAGAGAGCGAGCGAGCAGGCAAGCAAGACGCTGAAAAGTTTATATTAAATGAAAAAGTTTTTCAATTACATCAACGGAAATAAAATGCTGCCAGCTTGCCACTCGAGGCACGCATAGGCACAACAGCAAAGAAAAAGGAGTCTGTCCCAGCAGCAACAACAACAACTACGACAACAACACCAGCTACAGCTACAACAATAACAACTGCCAAAGATGAAGTCAGAGCTAGGGACGAAGCTCTAGTCTTTTGTTTAGCTGCGCATCTTTGTTTTTCGGCTTTATTAGGTTAGGCCAGCACTCTGCCCTTTTGCCATACCCTTTGCAAGGGGCCCAGACAACTTTGTCAATAACTTTGAACTGGCCCGAGAGCCAAAATGAATATGAGGTCATCAGGATTAGCCTGCAATTTGCATTTGTCGATGCTGTGCAGCAAATGGGTTTCCAATTGAACTAAAAATCCATTTCGGAAACAATATGCAAATCGAGCAAAAGGAAATTATTTAATTGTGCTTGCTTTTTGCCGTTTCTGATCTCTGTTAGGGCATTTTGAATTCGGTTTGCTAAATTGCTTTCACATTTTCTTTTTTTTTTTTCAATTTTTTCTTCTTTCTTCTGCTTCTTCGTCTTCTTCTGCTCAGTTGGGTTTGGGTTATTCTCGTCTTTTGTTTGACTCGGCGACTATTCTGTTTGCTTGCTGTGGGCAACAAAGGATACGGATACACGTATACGAACACAAGACTAATTCTATTTCTGTGCGAGTGTGTATGTCTGCGTGTGTGTGTGTGCGTGTGCATGTGAGTGTTTACAGAGCCACAGAATCGTCTAAGGCAGCATCCTGGCCGGCAGCAGCGCCGCGTTGTCAAATATCGCTCGTCTCCTGCGCATCACCCACGTAGCCCTCGTCCGGACTGTCCGCCAAGGGGCCATTCAGCTGCTTTAACTTCGCTGCATCCGTCGACTCAGCTCCGCTGCTGGCCGCACACTCGGCCTCGGCCATGGCTGCATTCGAGCCGCTGGGCGACGTCTCAGTCTCGTCCAGCTCGGGTATGGTGGCGCTGCCATTGACCGCGCTGCTCTCCAGCGTGGGTGCGGGCGTTGCTGCTGCTGCTGCTGGTGCTGCTCCTGTTGCTGATGTCGCTGCTCCTCCTGCTGCTGCTGCTAGTGCTGGCGGCGGTTGGCCGAGGCTGTAGCGCAGCGGCTGCGCATGATAGCCGGGCAAGCAGCTGGGCCACTGCTGAAAGGCTGGCAGTGGCAGATCGCTGCTCTTGTAGCCCTCGGGCGGCGAGGGGAACTGCTGCTGCTGCTGCTGCAGCTGCAACTGTTGCTGCGGATAGCCCTCGGCTGTGAAGCGCACATTCGGCAGCTGATACTTCTCGTAGGCGACGGCGGGCGCACGCTGCACAAACTCCGCCTCCATGCTGTACCGAAGGCTGGCATTCTGTGCGGCTGCAAATTGTTGCTGCTGCTGTTGCTGCTGCTTGTGAGCGCGATTGTGTGGCAGCGTGCGGTAAAAGTTCTGCTGCGGCTGCTGCAGCTGCTGCTGTTGTTGCTGTTGCTGCTGCTGCTGGTGATGCTGCGGAGCCGCGGCCACCTGCTGCACCAAATGCGCACTGCTGTAGTCGTAGGCATAGCCATCCTGGCCCAAAAAGCAAACCGGATTCAAATGCACATCCACCTGATGCGGCGATGTGGCTGCCGCCGCGGCAGACGCCGAACTCAGCACTGACTTCAGTTGCATGCCGCGCGGCAGCGTTGTCATCGCGGCAGCAAACCGCGAGCCCATGCCCCCCAGCATGGCATGGGCATGGGCATGAGGCGAGGCCGCCGTCAGCTGATAGCAGCCCTCGTACTGTCCGCAATCGCTGGCCGTTTCGTAGTCCGCGGCGCCATCGAGCGAGACGGCCGTCTTCAGCTTGTGCTTGACACTTTCCGCATCGTTAACCAGGTCGGGATTCTTTTCCGGGTAGTTGCGCAGCGATGCTGGCGGCGAGCAGTAGGCGGCGGCCAGACCATTGCTCAGCAGCAGGGGCGGCGAGCCGGCAGCGGCAGCTGCTGCTGCTGCAGCATTCATCATGTTGACGTTCAGCTGCAACTGTTGCTGCTGCTGATGTTGCTGCTGTTGGTGCTGCTGCTGCTGCTGCTGCTGCGAGTGTGTATTGGGCGTGGCGTACAGCAACAAATTCTGCTTCATTTGGCCGCCGAGAATGAGGCCGCCGGCGCTGCCGACGCCAATGCTGTCGGGTCCGCCGGCGCTGCCATTGCCGGCCTTGGTGGGCGTCAGATTGTCGGCGAGCATGAGGCCGGCGCCGCCATTGAGGCTGTCGCCGTCGTTCAGTATGGAGGCGCACTTCATCATGCCGGTGTCCTGGCTGCTGCCGTTCGTAGAGTCCGTGGCGCCCGCAATGCTCGTCACCTGGTCGCACTTCTTGCGCTTGGCCGGCTCGGCGCCGCGCTTGCACTTGACCACAATCGTGCAGAGCAGGACGACGAAGATAATGGCGCCGCCGGCGCTGCTGGCCACAATGTAGTTCATGTAGTCGCGCGGAAAGGACACCTCATTCACCACCGGTGGCTCCTTGATGATCACGCGCAGCGTGTAGTTGCTGAACGTCGTTCCGGCAATGTTCTGGCCCACGCAGGAGAAGGTGCCGTTGTCCTCGGCGCCCACATTGTAAATGAAGATCTCGCTGCGCTTCTCCTCGGCCCCGCTGCCGCCGCTCTCGTCGATGTAGTAGTACATGTGCAGATTGTCCAGCAAGCTGTCGTTGCTCATCACCTGGCCGTTGAATAGCCACAGCACCTTCGGCTCGGGTATGGCGCGCACCAGGCACGTGATGGACATGTTGCGGCCCTCGCTCACCTCCGTGTAGCTCGACTGCGGACTCACCTCGGGCAGGCAGGCTAGCTGCGTCCGCTGCAGTCCCTTGATCGGCTGGCCCTTGAGCCGGGCCGGCTCCATGCACTTGGGCTCCTCGGCCAGGGGCGTATTGTGGCTGACCAGCCAGCCGTAGACGTCGAGCAGGCGGCAGTCGCAGTTCCAGCGATTGCTGTGCAGGCTGATGCCGTGCAGAGACTTGGGCAGAATGTGTGCGCCCTGAATGAAGGCGATGCGATTGCCGTCGAGCCGCAGCCACTCCAGATTGTCCATGCCCACGAAGGCCTCGTTCTCGATGCGCTCCACCTGGCAGTTGGACAGCTCGAGTGTGGTCAGGAAGGACAGGTGCCGGAACGCCGACGTCTTCAGCTCGCGTATGGGATTGCCGCTGAGCGAGAGGCGCATCAGCGAGCTGTAGTCCTGAAAGGTCTCGCTGGGCACATGCTGCAGCGCATTCTCGCTGAGGTCCAGCTCCACCAGGTTGGTTAGGCCGCGGAAGGCCTTCTCGTGTATGCGTATCAGTTGGTTGCGCGACAAGTAGATCTTCTGCAGATTGAGCAGATCCATGCGCAGGAAGCGCTCGCTCTGCAGCACCTGCAGCCCGTTGCCGCTGAAGTTGAGCACCTGTGTGCCCGGATCCATGCCCTCCGGCAGGGCCGACAGCTGCTGCCCGCCGCACTCGACTGTCTGCTTGCCGCCCTTCCACTTGCAGACGCACACGTCCGGCGGACAGGCGACGCTGCAGTGCAGCAGCCATAGCAGCAGCAGCAGCTGGGGTAATAGTAATTGCAGTAGGCGTGGCATTTTCTTATACATTCCTCTATTGAATTGGCTTTGTCTTGGCTTTTGCTTCTATTTTGAGTCGTTGTGCGACACTTGGTCACGTTTGCATGTCAAATTAGTAAATGAAGGTGACGTTTCTCGGGCTCCTCGTCCTCTTCCTCTTCCTCTTTCGCTTCCTCTTTCCTCTTTCTCTTCCTCTTCCTCTTCCGCGTCACGCAAATAACATTAGCGACATCCAAGCGCAGTCGCTGGAATATAGCGTTGATCTAGCTACAGCTACAGCTACAGCTACGGCGGGAGCTACAGCTACAGCGTCTGGTTTAGCCACTCAGTCGCTGTCGTCTCGACTTGGCAGCAGAATCACGTTGCCTACTCGAGTGTCAGGCAATAAAAGCGTTTCCCGCTAGCCCGTTGCTTCTGCTTCTGCTGCTGCTGCTGCTGCTGCTCGTGGGGCTGGGCCGCCATTATAATCAGAGTGCGAGTGCTCATCATTGTGTCCACGTCCACGTTGCTGTCATTGCCGACTCCTGCTCCCACTCTCCCACTGCTCCTCACTCCTCGTCCTTTCTCTGTCACTCTCACTCTATCTCTAGCTGGCGTCTTTTGTATTAATTTCATAAAAATGCCAGCCGCTTGATTTTTGCTTGGCAGCGCCTGTAAGTAGGCAATGCTTTTGTTAGTGCCGCCTCTTGGGTCCTGCGGCTTGGCTCCGCTTTGCTTTTACTCAACTTTATTCTACTCTAGCGCTCTTCTCCTCTTCTGCCTAAGCCCTTCGCATTATGGCCGTTGACTGAAAAGGTTTTTGTCCTTAATGAAATTATAACGCAGTTCACTTGCTCCTGTTGTTGCTGTTGCTGTTGCTGTTGTCTCTGCGGCTGCGGCTGTGGCTGCTGTTCTTATTGTTGCTGTTGTCGATGCCTTGCCGCATGCTCCGCATTGTGTATGCGACACGTGTACTGATTTATGCAATTGTTTTTGTTGCTCTGCCGCTGGTTAACGTTGGGCTTTCCCGTTAAGCGCTGCAAGTAAACGAAGGCAAGCAAAGTAAACGGTTAGCTTTTATAGCCATTTTTTAATTAAGTTCAAATATTTGCTTCAAAGTTAAGTGAAAATATTCAATTAAATTTATATATGTATACTGTATATAAATATAAATATTTTTGTTGTTGAATATATGGCTTATTAACATATACTTATATACATTTTAAATCTAGTTAAATCTACTTAATGGAAAAAAATTAAATAAAAAAAAAAAAAAAAAAATATATATATATATATATATATATATATATATATATATATATATATATATATATATATATATATATATATATATATATAAATTCATTAAAGTTAACTTAAACTTGTAACTGCTGCAATTATAGACAAATATTTTCACGAATAAATTTTATAGATTTATAATTTTATACGAAAAAAAATATATAAAAATATGTTTTTATATTATTATATATAACTATTTTTAAAATATAATATTATATTTAATTATAGACATATTAAATATATTCTTTATAAAAAATACTATTTGTATAAATAATATATTATATTTAATTATAAATAATATAATATTTAAAGCAGTTTTGTCTTTTTAACCTCTATCCAAATATTAATTAACATTCATGTTCCTTGGCAATTTGATTTATTTTACTTATTAACAGAAGTTAAGTTAAATTTACTTCAAGTTTTTTCTGTAATATATCAAATGCAAAGTTCAGTTCAATTTGACATTTCAAAAGATGTCATTTGTAAATATAATAATTACAAATTTTATTTTATTGCGCCCAATATTTGTAAACAACAAATGCAAAGTTAAGTTACAAGTAGCAGCATAGTGTTTGCCTCTTCTGCAGCGTGTTTTTTACAAACATCCATTATAAATGATAAGTTCGTAATGTTTGATTGAATATTTAATACTTGCTTCCATGTTATTTTGGTTTTAGCTGCCATTATTTGGCGCTGTTATTGCAATAATTATACTTTTTTATTCACTTGTCAGTACGCACACACACATACGCACACGTACACACACGCACACACACGTATGTGAGCTGGTTTTTTTTGCGTACTTTATTTATTTTTATTTTTATTTATTTGATTTATTTTTAATAACTTTCCGCTGACAGTTGGCATATATTTCATCGAGCTGCACTTGATTATTAATGTACTTTAATATCTCGCACTCGATGCGGAGTGCGTGTGCTTGTCCATAATGAATCCGCCGTATCGCTTTCAACTTGAAAGTGAAAATGCAAAAGCATGAGCCGGATAATATTATATTTCATATCCCATACAGCCAATATTCAAATGCGCGCAAATGAAAATGAAATCCAAAGCGAAAACGAAAACGAAAACGAAAACGAAACGATAATACGAAGTGGAAATCGTCCAGCTGTAAGAACCAATTCCATTCAATTTGTTGCCTTTAATTGCATTTCATGTTTTGTTAATGTCGCGATCCAGCCCGAGGGGGCGTGGGGCGGGGCGACTCGGCTTGGGGCTTATTATAGTATCTCATTGTGCTGATTGCTTGCTCATTATTGGCCTTTGTATGATTTGACAAGGGCACAGCTGTAGGCTGGCCATTAAATTACCTTTGGCAACGGCAGCAAGCTGACATTTATATTTGCGCAAATTAATCAAAGGACATTAAAGTGGCAGAAGACAAGGACAGGACGAGGAAAAGTAAACCAAAATGTAAATAACCAAATGCCCAGACAATCGAATGAAGATGGCAGCTATAAATCATGCAACATATTGCAATGTAGCCAATTTAGGTAAATAACATATAAATTACACTGGAAATTGAGCCAACTGCAAGTAGATAATCAGACAGAGAGGGAGAGAGGGAGAGAGAGAGGGAGAGAGACAGCCCTCAAAGGAAATTGTTCGAAAAACAAGGCAAACAGCAATTGTGTTATTCGATCCGGCGGATAAGCGAGCAAAGCCAAAGAATTTTAGCAAGCCACGCGCTTCATTAGCCACCCACAACAAGCGGAACTGGCTAACTGACTAGCAGACAGACGAACGGACGGACGGACAGATGGAAGGACTGACTGACTGATAGACTGACAGACTGACAGAGTGAACGTTGGCTGGCGCCAATGCAAATGCGTAATGGATACTTGGCAATGCCATCATTTCCTGGGCTAACAAATTGACTTGATTTGCTTTCGCCTTGGCAACGACTTTCACCTGAACTGAGCCTTTTCCAACATTATTAATAACCAGGTATTAATCTGCGCCCTGCCGTTGTCTATGCGCAGCAGCTGCCTTGGCTTTTAGCCAAAATGCTTGGCGCTTAGCTTGTAATTGTTGCTCAGATTCCAGGCTAACTTGCTTGCCGGGCTTGAAGAATTCATGAACTGTGTAATTAATGAGTTATTATTGCATATCAGCGCTACGCAGCAGCCACAGGGAAACAATTGTAAGCGGCCAAATCACGTCAATCAGTTACGCAATAACAAATTACTGTAAAATTATATTCTTAATGCTTGTCAATAATTCACAAGGCTTAAATGGATATTGTTTTGATTATTATTATTTTTTACTTAATCGCATATATTTGTATAGATTTTTTCGCATTTTGTATTTCACTTGTTATGCATTCCACATTTGCAATTCTCGCAAAAGAGCTTTACTCAACTTCCTCCCTTCGTTTTCGTCCTTTTGACAAAATGCGATTAAAAACATTTTTGGACGAAAAAACAATTTGCGCATGAAATATAAATGTATAAATTATATCGGAATATATCCATATTGAGCATTCTCATAGTTGATTTTAAATTACTTTTCCCAAACGAACGAATGGCCTTAAATATGCATGAATTCCGATTTGAAAATTGCTTGTAAACGAAATGAAAATTCACATACAAAAAAGAAAAAAAAAAAAAAAAAAGAAAGAAAATGAAAGAAAATATCAATTGGTAAATAGATACAAATATTTCTGTTGCTTGTTGTCGGTTGCTGCTCAGAAAGGACATTTCGTGTGAGTTTATGCTGAAAGAAACTCTAATTTAATTTATGCTCGCACAAATACAAGACATTTCTCATTTGGCAGCCGTTTGTACACATTTTTGACATTTTCATTTGTCAGTTATGAAACAGAGAAAGACACACACACACACACACACACACACACGTGCTCATCCAACGACGGAACTGTGCGGAGGAATGTCTCAGCTTCCGCTCGTGTCCTTGTGCGCTCGTATCCTTATCACAAAATGATTTGATAATCAAGAGCCAGCCAGCAGTTGAACTATATGTCTGCATGTTGAGTCGTCCCTTAAAAATGCCTCCTGTTGTACAATAGAGCTGAAGCAGCTGAGTGAGTGAGTGAGTGAGTGAAGGTTGATGCTGGGTCGAGACATCGGCAAATCATATAGATTTGTACCTTCCTTCATTCAGCTAGACAAAGCAACTGCCTCACTAATAAATAAACATTTCGAGCATTTTATTTCCATCTCTCATAGCATTTCATTGAGCCGTGGCCCATTGGCATGTCCTCTAAACTGCTGTCATTGAAAATAATTTCAATTTCTTGTCGTCAGCGAATTGGCATTTGCCAGCAGACATAAGCAATTGTTTTTCCCTTTCTGGAGGCTATTGGGGATGGAGATGGGAGGTTTTCATTGCGCGTTAATAGGCAGCGCGATCTGGTAACACGCGGCGTATGCTTAATGCGCGCCAAGTGTCTGTGGCAACGGCAATGGCACGTGTCGCGACTTTGGCCACGCACACAGCGGCTGTCTACGTATTTCAATTATTTTTCGTTTCTCGTTTTTTGATTCTCTTTATTCAAAAGCCGTAGCGACTCAGAGCAAGCTGTTAATTTTGCTGCTCGCCTTGCGGGGCAGGAGCAGCGCTTAAGTAATGCCGAGTTCTTGTGGCTTCGGTAGATTGGCGAGCTGCACAGCCGGCTAAAGTGCCAGCTAATACGCTTAAACTTAATTAAAAACTTATCAACAGCTGCGGTAAACAATTTCGCTGTCTGCAGTCGTTTCCTCTGACAAACCAGCCCCAAACTGCTTCAACCACAACTCCAAGCCAGCGAAAACCAAGCAACGTGACGACTTATCGCCACTCAAAGAGATATGCTAAAATCATCAGAGAAAACTAAGAGCAGCTAAATCCATTGCCCATCAATGACAGCTAAGCTGCTCTCGGCCCAGCCAAAATTGTATTTGTTTTACATAAAATAAATGTGTCAAGCAATTAGCAAATGCCAATGGCTGCAATACCTATTCAATTCATTCATTGCCATGGGACCAGTCTTTGAGCAAGTCCCAGATATAAGTGCGCCTTGAGAGTGCTTCAGTTGCTAAACATTCTATTAATTCTATTAATTATCTAATTAATATTTAAGATTATGTGTAGAAGCTAAAATGATGGACTTAAAACGGAAAATACATATAAACACTTGAAACTTGAAGTGAAACAATAATATATATAGATATGCCATATATAATAATACCTAATGCATTATTTATTTATTTATTTATAATAATTATAATACTCCTTCATGCCAATCTCCCAATTTATCAAATTTGAATAAGACATAGCTGCATTTGAGTAAAGGCCTTAAAACCTAAAGCTGCTCTGAATCATGCTTATCCTTCACCTTCAATGTGAGCTTTCGCTTATCGGCTCTCTAAGAAGACTTTTTGACTGCTCCACATATAGAATTCATTCGCCTTACATACCGAATTTAGCACTCAACAATTTCTATTTGTATGCAAACATCAAAAGTAAAATGCCAGCTCGGGGTTCTTCAATGTTTCAAGCAGCTATTAAAGCCTTTAAATAGCTCCTTTGAAGCTATTTGCTTTTGAGTGGCAAAAGTGCTTGGAGAATTGCATTAAGTATATGCAGAAGTATGTAGAGTTCCAAGTAGAATATGCTAGAAAAAAAACATACACATATTCATTTCAATTGCACAGCTTTGAAAGGGAGCAAATGCTTTTGTAGAGAGCAGAGCATGGCCAAGACAGCAAACCAACAAAGCAAACCATTAATACCATATAGGTAAAGTTCTGGTTAAGGTTCGTATGTTCTTCTAAAATGCATTCCATCCGCATGAAACTGTTTTTAGTACAAGCAAATTCAAGTAACACCTCAAATGCAAATGAAGTTCACAGCGAAAAACGAAATTTGATTGACGAGCAGGTGCCTGGTGGCAAAAAGTTAATTTGTTTTGGATTTATAAATATTTATTAGGTCCTAGCGCTCAGACATGCGTGTTTGCGGCAAGTTAAAGCGACTGCGACTGCAATTTGGGCTCCTGCAACTTCAAAGTGGCGTTGCAAACATGTCGTAACATGTGAAAATTAAAATGTACAAGACAACTTAAGCGGCATTCTGCCCAGACGGGAGGGGCAGAGCTCTGCACAACAGCAGGAGCACTTAATTTGGCATGTTGCTCCTACTGTCTGAGTGCGCGTGTCTGCGTGTGTGTGTGCTGGCGCTGGCCAAGGTAGCGTGGCAAGAAAACAACAAAAACAACAATAACAACAATGAATGAAGCCAGGTGCAGCCACAGTGGCGGCAGGACAACCACAACAAACGAGTGTCCTCCTTCAGCGAGCACACATTTTTTACAACCCATAGAACTTATACTCCTAGTGGCTGCCACCAGGTAACTGCTAAAAAATAAATAATAATAAAGATACAGAAACAGCAACAGAGCGAGGCGGCAAATAGAATTACGCATGCACTGGCAAAAGCACAAAATATGCATAAAAGATAAGCTGCTGCAGAATCTGGTCGAAAGAGGCAAACCCAAATGCCACAATGAAAAAACGAAGCGACGCAACAGCAAAATAACATAAACAATAAATACGCAACTCAACAGACTGCCAGATGCTCTGCAATAAATTCTACAAATATTTTGCAGTGTGAGAAAATGCGAATAATTTGCAGTTAAAAGTGGGAAAAACTTGGCTAAATTTAAATTTGTATGTAATGAAAAGGTGATTTAGGCAAAATTACCAGCTGAATTTACTGAAGTAAATACGAGCTTAAGTTCCCATTTCCACAGTGCTGCAGCTGATTTTTGCTAGTGGAAAGCTAAGAAGAAAATTGTGTTTGCCTTTGCAGTGCGAGAAAATTCAGTTGCATTGCCTTATGAAGAGACAATCAGCTCGTGCGTGCGTGAGTCGACAGTAGTCTACTAGTTTATTGTTTGATCTAGCAACAGTGTACCTATAAAGCTTTCCTCTTCAAGATCTTTCAATTAATCATAAGGCTTTCCTCCTCAGTATCTTTCAATTTGTTGAAGTGGAAGCGATGTAGCTGCTGCATCAACTTTTTCATAGAATAATTTGACTTTGCAGAGAGTTTTACCTCAATATGTCATAGAATTTTAACAGGAACTGATCGAGCCGCAGTTTAGGCCAAGGAACACGTCTGGTGAGGCATTTGAGGTACTTCAGTCTGTGTAAGAAAGGTGAAATAAAGGGCTGAGCTTGAAGAATCCTGTCTTTTAGCTTACTCTCACATATTGCTCGCCTTGTATATTACAATACAATCAGAGAGGGGCTAAGTTGCTTTATTTATTTCAGTTGTCTAGAACTGTTGAAAATTTGATATAGAATACAAAGAAAAAACTTCGAGTGGAGTAGGCCATTAGATATCGAAACCTAACTAAAATCCAAATATCATCCAAAGAAAAAAAATCAATTGGAGAGCAACAGATTTATTTAAATAATTTTAAATAGTTTAAGGTTCTTCTTCAGTTCAGTTCAGCTCAGTTTTAGTTTCTTGTATATGATAGACTTCAACTTGCAATATCTCACTCTCTCTTCCTCTAACTGAAATATATTTACCCCTTAGCAAGCTAGTGCAGGGTATTCACGGCCCACGAAACGTTGACATAATCGCTTCGCACACAATTTTATGTTAATTTCTGGCTGCCGCACGCGAATATGAATTTTGCAAAATGCAACAAGCAGGTGGACACAGTGCAAAACACGTCGCTCGCGTTTTCACTTAAAAAGATGCGTACAGGGCGCCTCGGCAGCAGCAGCAGCAGCAGCAGCTGCTGCTGTGCACTTTAAAAAAGCTGCTCGCATCTCTGCCGCCGCCTCTAAAAGAAAATCGGCTAATTTTACTGTGCGAAAAGAGAAGCAGAGGCAGAGGCAGAGGCAGAGGCAGAGACCAAGGGAGATGAAGCAAAAAGCAAAGCAAATGCTTCACAGAAATACATATACATACATATATATATATATACATACATATATATATATATATTTTAGTCGTGTGCACATACGTATTACACTGAGCGAAATGGGCACAGCTCTAAAATTTTAATAGCTCACACATTATAAACGCAAATAAACGGCAAACGTCGCTCTCGTCTACGTCTTCGTCCTCATCTTCGTCTTCGTCGAGGCAGCTGCCATTTTGTTAGCGACTCTCTCAAAGGGAATTTGAACTTGCTTTCAGCAAGCATTTGATGTGTGCTGTAGTGGGTGCCAGCAAACGTGTATGTGTGTTTGTGTGTGTGTGTGTGTGTACACACATATTTTTATTTGCCCAGCAGCTTATGTTGTTAGCGAGAAAGAGCATGGCACCACTTAAAGGAAAAAGTTCCCTGCCAAGTTTGCCAGCGTCCGGCGGCCGGCCTCAGTTGTCTTTTGAGCAGCTTTAGTGCCTTTAAGTTGCACCAAATTAAGCATACTTTTAGGCACTCAGCGTCTTATTATGATTATCATTAACTCCACAAACATACACACACACATATACATAAGCCCGGGTCTATGTCGCTCTACTAATGTTGCTCTGCACCTGCCGCTCGAAACTTCTCCGTTTTTATTTTATTTTTTTGCCCAAGGTGTGCTCCGCTCTCGAAAACTTTTTTCATAGAGCACAACAAAATATCAAAATCATGACATTACAAAAAAATACAACAGGAAAAAACTTTTTAATTGCTTTATAAGTTTACCTCTCGCCTGATATTCAGATTATGTTCGGCTGACCAAGGCAGCTGTATCAGTTAAACAAGTTGATTCCAAGCGCCAGTTGGCCGATGAAATCTGAGTCGAGAGCAATGCAGATGAGCTTGTCGACACCAAATACGAGTTGATTATCATGCAAAAAAGTTGAAAACTAATCTGCGTCAGCTGATTTATATAATCTTAATACGAGCTTAAACTGGGCGAATATTATGAAAATTCTTGTTTGATATTAAAAATATACTTTTAGTATAAATACATTTTAAATATATGTAAGAAGTTATAATATAATTATAAATTAGATATTATATAATTTTATGTATAAATTTTGTTTATAAAAAAAAGTTCACATACATTTTTTTTGCATCAAACGTATTTTTAAATTTTTTTATAAATTTGTAAAACAATAAGAAATAATCAAAATAATATAAATACATATTTAAGAATTATTATATACATTTTTTTAATTTTATTACCTTTTTAATAAATATATTATTTATTATTATATATGTATAATTTGTGTAATTATATTTGTATTTTAAAATAAAGGTTTCTAAAGCGATTATATATTTTATCACGAATATTGTTATATTATTTTGTTTTATATTTTTTAATTTACTTATTTTTATTTAATATTATTATTATCAACATTTTTTATATTTAATTTAATATTTTATTTATTATTATTATTATTATTATTATTATTATTATTCTATTTATTTATTTACATATTTAAAATGATCAATTCCAAATCTAATTCTCTAATTCTTCATGCATTCACACTTTTTAGAGGCTATAAATACTCTAAGCATTTTAAAAGGCTGCAGCATCATTAAAGCACATTCAAATTTATGGCAACTCAAGGAAAACCCGAAAGCATTAAGGAAAGTTTCTTTGAGGGCGAAACTCTGCAGTCCTTGGATAATGGCAGCCTTTAACTGAGTTTGGTTCATGCTTGGCAATAATCTTCAATGATTTCAATTTTATTATCGTCGTCTAATGTTTAATTATGCGCAGGCTGATGATGTCTGATGGGTTTTCCTTTTGCCCTTTCTCACTCTCTTTCTCTCGCTCTGCCACTGTCTCGCTCCCTCTTTGGCGCATAAACATAACGCAGTTTATATTTTATTTATTTTATGTTACTTTCGTTTTTTTTTTTTGCCTTCCCTTTGCCCCTTTTGCTCAAAAACCAATCATAAAACCCTCTGGCAAAGCAGGCTGCCAAACGTTTTTATTATATGACGCCACACAGACACAGGCACAGACACGGGCACACCCACACATGCACATCGACACTCGTATGCGGCTGTGTAATTTGCCATAAAAAAATGGAGCACAGCCTCATAAGTATTTGTGCAATTTCAGAGAAATTGTCAATTTGCGCCCCAAGCTCGTAAGTCTAAGCCAAACGACATCGGCTCGTAGAGCGGGCAGCAGCAGAGCAGGAGCAAGCGCCAGACCCAAAGAGAAAGCAGAGCTCTAGCTCTAGCACGCAAATACGCGCTGATATTTTTATAGCTATGTGTGTGGCAGTCTGAGTGCTCGTGTTTCTGTGTGTGTGTGTGCAAATCGACTGTTAACATTTAACGCTACAAATTTAACCGCATTTATGTATTTTGGATGTCGGGCTCTATTTGATTTTCATTTAATTTGGCGATGCAGGCGACGCAGCGCTCTTAAAAATTGGCATAACAATTACGCCGGAAACGGACAAAGTGTGTCGGACGCAGCTTTATATAGTCGGAGCAGGAGCAGGAACAGGAGCAGAAGCAGAAGACGAAGCATGCTCCCTCCGGTTCCGGACGGACTTTACGTGCAATCTGCAACGCTGACAATGAAACTTCAATGGCACATAATTGCTGTGCACACACACACACACACACACAGAGAGAGAGAGAGAGAGAAAGAGTGAGAGGGGGGGGAGGGAGAGAGAGAGAGAGAGAGGCAACAGAGAGACGCGCGCTGGGCTGCTGCCAGGAGCTGTCTGAATCGTGTATGCTGAATGGATGAGTGGAAGTGTGGAAGTGGAATGGTGGATGCGTGGAAGGGTGGGTGGAGGACGTGGGTGGACTGACTATTGTGCACTAGTGCAACATATCCTTGCAACTAACGCTTCCGTTTCCGTGCCGTGAAGGCGACAACTCTTCGACTTTTGCTGCTTGTTGTTGCACTTATTATTGTCGCTGTCGCTGCTTCAGTTGCTGCTGTTGCTGTTGTTGCCGTTGTTGCTGTTGTTGCCGTTGTTGCTGTTGTTGCCGTTGTTGCTGTTGTTGTTAAAGGCCACTTCTGGCCGCCTTTGTTGGCGCTCGTCGTGTGAATGAGTGCAATTAGCAGTGCCAGTTGCACTCGTTTGCCGAGGCCCTGCCAAGGGGCAGGGAAAATTCGCTGTGCGACGCTGATCTGCCGTAAGGGCAGCATTAAAAATGAATTCCGCCGTGTCTGTGCACACAGACGCAACGATTGGGCAGAGCGAATATATGCTTAAATATCTATTGTTTGCTTTAAAGCGCGTTAAATTACAAAAGTATGTGTGAGAGTGCAGACTCATGAGACTTGTTTGTTTTACTTAAATGCATTTTAATTATAATTGAAAAGAGTTAAAAAAACAAAAAAAAAAAAACAATTTTTCCCATATTTGCGTCGGCAATTACAATATTTCCATACATATATTAAAACTTTAATATTGAAATCTATTCTGCAAACTACGTTAAATATTTTTAATTTTATTTTTCTGTAATCAGTTAAGCAAATATCAATATATTATATACAATTGTTGTATATTGTGTACTCGGAGTTTTATGCTGTGCATATTATTGTCATTAATCTTTTAAAAAATATATACATGTTTAATAGCTTTTATACATCAATTTTAGAATGTTGTATGTAAATATATATATTTTTTGCTTCACGTTTCCTGGGGCCATTGAATGAAATATGAACTTGTTTGAGTATATTTTCGCACTCTGCACTCCCATCGTGCTCTCCATTCAAGTCACAAATGAACAGGAGCCAGAAGCCCTCGGTAGATCGCTCGTGCTTTACTTCTGCTCCCAGAGAGAAATAGCGAATTCAATTATAAGCAATAAACAATAATAATAAATTTTTTTCATATATTTATTAGCTATTAAAATGTAAATGTGTAAAATAAATAAAAGTGGATTGATGTACTGAAGCTCAAACCATCCGGCTATGGATAGTTATTCTTAATACGTTTACTGATATTTTAGTATAAGACAGATTGCAAAAAAATAAAAATAAAAATAAAGAATTAAATAAAAAAAAAAAATATATATATATATATACATATTTTTTTTATTTTTATTCTTTTTTATTTATTTCTTTATTTTTATTTTTATTTTTTTGCAATCTGTCTTATACTAAAATATCAAATATATATATATATATATATTTATATATATATATATATATATATATATATATATATATATATATATATATAAATATATGAATAGAATCTAAAATAATAGAAATAAAAATTAACTAAATACTTTTCTGTGAATAAATAAATGAAAAAAAAAAGAAAAAAAAAAATATATATATATATATATATATATTTTTTTTTTTAATTTTTTTTTCATTTCTTTATTCACAGAAAAGTATTTAGTTAATTTGTATTTATATTATTTTAGATTCTATTCATATATTTATTATAATTAATTTTTATAGTATATTATATTATATATTATTGCCCATACGTACATATATATATATTTGATACACCGTTCTATTCAAAGAGCCTGAGTTTGATTTCTATGTCAAATTTGCATTGTGCTGAAATTTGTGCGCTTGAAGAAACGTTGATTAAAATAACATTTGCTGGCTCACACTGAAGCCGAAGTGCCTTTGTGAGCCTTTGAAGTGCGCCTGCTAGCTCGCCCGGCAGCATTTTTTTGGCAGCCTAGACCCGTATACGTGAATGGGCTGGACGGGCGGCTGCTTAGTGCGTGAACTGGGCAAGTAATAAAAAAATAGGCCCAGGCATATCAACTGTGAATGGACGTTTGTGTCACGGACTCCTGATGCTTTGGGCCTTTGTATGCTGCCTGCGCCCTGCAAAGTAAATTTTTCGACTGCTCTTCGTTTACCTTTTGGCTGCTCGGCTGTTCAGCTGAAGAGCTGAAGAGCTGAAGCTGAAGCTGAATTGCCATTTGGCTTTTGACCTTTCGATATAACTTAATTTCGTTTTTGCTAGACCGCCGAAGCACAAGGTGGATTTTCGAACTAATTAAATTAGGCTGAGTTTTTGCAAATTTCATTTGCCAGCATATTATGAAATTTTCAAGCACGTCTTTAAGGTCAAGGCGACTGTTATGTGGGCTTAACGGCCCTACTGCTTAGCATCTAAAGTGCTTTCACTCTGGATTTACCGTCAACGCAATTAAGTCCTCTGGCCTGGCCTTTGAACCAACACAGAGCATGGGTCTTGTCTCCTCTCCTTCCTCCCTTTTGCTCAATTCTCGCATTTTTTACTGCTGCCTGCGCATGATAAGTGTTCGCTCAATTATTTTGCCATTGATAATTACTGTTGGTTCACTGCTGCAATATCCCTTTAATGGATTCACTTTGACTCTGCCTTATCCTGCTCTACCCTGCTCCACTCTCTGCTCTGCTCGATTCTATTATAAAATGCCATTTAGACCGCTCGCTCGACTACAATGGCCAATCTGCTGGCGATTTTCTTTTAAATCGATTCTCAAGTGCTGTCTCAACCTTTGCTTCAATATTTTCCTCGAACGAGAACCTATTTTATTCTCCGACTCAATAGGTAAAGGAAAGTCCAGAGAAATTGTAAATTAAAAGCGGTTGAATGGGAAATGAGGGATTGATGCAACATTTTACGGAAAATTACAGAATGAGTATTCTAGGAATAAAGAAATGTTTTATTTCTTAAAAGTGATTTGTATGCAGGTATTTTTTTTTAAATTATTGTAAATGCAATTACGTTAAATGATATTATATGTATGTCGAGATAATTGTATAAATATTTCTGCTTTATAAATAAATAATTTGCTGTAGTTAGGTGGACTTTTCTCTTGCACAGCAGCAGCTTGCGTTCAAAGTAATTCTCGTGATATATAAGAGGAATTTAGCTTTCAGGCAGCTGGGGTCTTATCTGCTCACGTGTCACAGGCATAAGTACGCCTCCCCCTCTCACTCTCCCTCTCTCTCTTTCTCTTCCTCCTTCTCCCTTCAGCTCCTGCCTGAACTAAAAGCAACGCGTTTTTGCTTGTTCTATTGCCGTAACAAATCCATTTTACCTGTCAGCTTTAACGCGTAAGCAAATGTCAAAACGGCTGCTCGCTAGCGCAGAGCTCTAACCCAAGATACCTGCATAAACACACACACACACCCACACACTGACATACATTGTATCTAAGTACTTGTGCACACACCTACACACACACACACACACACACACTTACATCTACATATATATGCACATATTTAGGTATCTGGCTATATGCGCGTTGATATATTGCCAAGTCGCAATTAGAGCGCAGACCGCAGAATGAAACTCTCTGGCTGCCATGTAAACAAGCCACGCTGACAACAGCAGCAGCAGCAACAACAACAACAACAGCAAAATATAAACGACAGCAGCGGAAATACATTTTTGTGCAAACAAAATGAAACAGCGGAGCCAGTGAAACACTTTTACAGCATGCGGAAATTTGGGAGAACTGTGAGTTTTGTTTAACGAGCCAGAGGCGAGTTAGATTCAAATTCAATGAGTGAAAATCAAATTTCCACGGCCCAAGTGCAGGCGTCTAACTAAACGCATGTGCAATCCACTCTAGGGGTGCCCAAGATTCGTCGGGGATTGACTTTTGAGCACAATCTGTCGCTAATTAGTCTCAGTGTCCAGGTTCGCCAACATGCGTGACAATCGCCTGGGGCACAGATCAAACGCTTTGCAAATCCGTTTCGTTTCTCTCTTTTTATCGAGTATTTTTTTGTTTTTTCTTTCAGCTTCCCCCAAGAGACGTGGCCGGTCCTTTTGCAGCCCCAAGTGCTGTAAGTGAGGCGTGCAACAGTTTTCAGCGACCTTTCATTCGCCTCGCCTTTTCATTCGAATTCATATTACACGCGTCGCGCTGAGATCAAAGCATTGTGTGGCCCCGCCCCTGGGGAGCACCGCCCATGAATTCGCTTGTTTTTTTATAATACAAATTCTTTGTTACATTTGCAATTCTTTGCGAAACAAATTGATCTGACAAAAAAAAAAAAGAAGAGAATTTTTAATTAATGTGCAGCTAATGTGAGACTAAGCGGAAAAGGCAACGACGTAAGGTTACTTCGTTAGAGTGAATACAATGCTCAACTGAGAGATGAGTTATTATTTTTAATATTTAATATTTTTTCAAAATAAAAATAAAAAATTATTTGTTATATTAATCATATATATTTCTAGCCATCATATTTATAGTCATCATATATATTTATATAGTCTTTCTATGCTCTTTGCAGATCCATACTTTAGTTGTTTCTTAGAGCTGCAGTGATCTTGTCATCTTGCTTAACGTTTTCAAAGTTTTTATAGCCGTCTACAATATACAATGTCCACCATGGCCAACCTGTCGGGTTTTGGAATTGTGTTGTCAACGAAAATGAGCTTTTAATATTGATAATAGTTAACAATAGAACCTCGATTTATAATAAATAAATAGAAAATAAATACAAATTCAATTCATGTAATTTTTCTTTTTTAATCTTTGTTTTACTTGAATTTTTGCTTACAAATATTTTCTGTATTTCTTAAATAATTTTATAAATTATTTTAAAACATATTTAATCTATATTCTGATTAAATTCCTTATAAATTCAAGAGCTAAGCTAAGCAATTAATGATTGCGTAATGGACACTAAAGAATGCCATCGCTGCGAATCTGATAATATCTGTAGAAAATTTGCTGTTAAATAATCAATAAGAAAAACTGCAATGGGAATGGAAGCAGGCAAATGCAAATGTGTAACACAGTATGGCAAGCGGGCCACGCCCATTTTAGCATATTGCAATATGCAGCAAAACACATTTGAATAATGAGTCTGGAGCAAAGCAGTTCTGCACTTCTGCTGGCATTGTCCCTAGGCAACAGGGCTGGCGCTGGCACAGCTGCCGCTGCCTCTGGCTCTGTTTTTGGTCACTGACATTTTGGGATTTTGTGCGCAAATTTGAGTTTTAGTTTAAGCATGCAGTTGCAGCTTACAGCAACCACAATAGTTGTAGCAGCAGCAGCAGCAGCAGCAGCAGAGGGCGAGAGAGCTGCTAAGTCAGCTTAGGTTGTGTTTTGCTTTGTTCTGTTTTGTTCAGCTTGGAGCTGGCACAAAAGTTTGCAATCCAATGCTAATTATGCCGCACGGACCTGGAACTCTCGGTTTGGCTGCCAGACAGTTAGTTAGTTGGGTAGCCGCTCAGTTACTGTTGGGTTCGAAAGGCAGCTAATTTTTGGCAGCTGTCAGCAGCGCGCCACATAAATCCCTCAAAAGTCAACAGCATTTTGCCCAAGTGGCACATCAATTCGCGTGCTTGTCAGCCACAATACACACAATGCAAACAGCACACACAAACACACACACATACATAGCACACACACAGAGCTAAGATACAGAACATGACATATAGCGGGCACACATCATATTGCAATCGTCAGTTGTGTCACCGCATGCAACGTCGCTTATCGCTCATCTTTTTAATGATTGCAACAGCTCCGCGACAGCCCCAACAATAATCCCATCTGCTTGCCAGCGGAACCCCAACCCCTATCCAAGTCCCAACCCCAACCCAATTCCATGTCTGTTATGCATTTTTCATAACGCAATTCGTGTTATTCACGCGCTCGCGTCAAGACGAAATCTTTCTCATTCTCAAAGCGCTGTGTCATGACGATGACTGCTGTGCACAGTGGTGTCAGAGCACATTAAAATTGAAATCTTCAAATTCAAATTGAATCAATTTTGAATTGAATATGGTTGAGCAAACAAAAAGAATTTTTGCATAACTAAGTAAACATTTTAAGAACTTTTGAAAATAAATATTATTTAATTATTTATTATTAATAACTTATTATTTAATTTTATTATGTTAATTAAAATCTGAACAAGCTTCAGTTCAGACAAGAAAATGTAAACAATCAAAAAAATCTAGAAAAATAATGATTAGCTTTTAGACTAAATTTTGTATGATATATTTTTAGAAATAAAATAATTTTGTAAAGAAAAAATATTCGAAAAGAAAAATAAAATACTATAGCTATTAATTTAAATTCTTCATGCATAAATTCTAGTGTTTAATGATCTATATTAATTATTTATCCACTGTTGCTCTGACATAAAAATTGCCGCATTAATCATCAGTCTACATGTCACTCATGTTATTTTTATTATTTTATATTTTGGGCTGGCGCAGGAAACATGAACTTAGTGTGAAAATCCAAAATCCAGCAGGCAATTAAATTCAATGCAACCAAAAGCAACAACTGCAGCATCAGCAGCAACAACAGCAGCAACAACAGCAGCAACAACAGCAGCAACAACAGCAACAACAGCAGCAACTCCCCCTTTTTTGGAACAAGTGCAGAGCGCATAAATCAAAGCGCAGCGCGTTTGGGACCCACCCGGAGGGGACACGCATCGATTAGGCAAAGTCTCACGCGCCGCCTCATTCGAAATTGCCGCCGTGGGGAGTTTATTTTTATCAGCCACAGACGCACAGACTCCCAGTTCCAGTTCCAATTCCAATTCCAATCCCACTCGCACTATCCATGCCAGGCAGGCGCGACATGCTAAATCGTCTGCGCCGTATTTAAAGCAGCAGCAAATTAATTTATTTTTTCACGCCGCTTTCTTGGAGTTGCGCATTAATAAGCAATTAAGAGTTTTTAAATGGAGCTAGGCTGCTGCCTTAATGGACTCACTTTGCCTCCTTATTCGGACTTCACTAGTCTCTAGCTAGCCAATGGAATTTCGTTATCGATACAATTTCTCTTAGCCGAGTGGCAAACGAAACCTCAGCCCTGAGCCTACGCTCGCTCGCTCAATTGCAGTTGCTGTATCGTATTTATGACTCTCAGCTCGTTGGCACTTCAAGCGAACAGCATAAGCCGCTTATCGCCGGACGGTCTGCCGAGTGAGTGAGAGGGGGAGAGACAGAGAGGGAGCGGCAGCACCCTAAAGCCGCTTGGCAATTCCTGGTATTGGCCAAGCTCCTGGTACTCGCACAAATTAGCTGCTCTTTGTATGGACTTGTGTATGAAAATGTTACAGTGCGCCCACATAGAGCCCGATATAAATACAGCTTTGTCTGCTCATATCAAAATCTGAGAGTCATGTCATTTTTATTAAATGTTTATATATTTTGTGCCTAATAGTTGCTCTAATATTTAATAAATAAAATATTATAATTAAGATAATAATATCATAGACCATAGATTTTCTATATTCACCTTCTACATGTGCGTGTTTCCGAAGTAAAAGCTGAAAATAAAAGAAACTTCCATTAGATAACACAGCAAATATAAATTCAATTAATAACAAGACTTTGATTTGTATGAAGAGTCGAGCTGAATAAGCTCGTCGTATTGTAGAAATAGTTTTAGTGCCAAGAAAAGTTGATAAAAGCCGGCATCAGCGAGGCTGACGTGCAGGCAGAACGACAGGAGAGTCGAAGCAAACACAGGCGAAAAGGGGCGTGGGTGGCTGAGCGGATTGCTGTGGGCGGTTTGAGTGATGGCAGACATTGAACACGAAAAAGGAAACTGGAGCGAAGACATTAGCCTGAAATGACAGCAACAAGATGCAGGATAGATACTCAGCTTATGGCTCTGTTTTCCAACTGTACAAGCAAACAACAAATGACAGTCTGTCGTGAAAGTATGCGCTGCCGAGGTGCAGATGAGCCCGAGCTCTGTGCGCTCATTAAAGCAGCTCTGAAGTTCTCCACAGTTGCCGACATGCAGTTGCTGCTCCACATATACATAAATATATACATGTATGTTTGTAGTATATTGAAAAACGCTTTTCTGGCCCAAGGACATGCACACTCACACACACAGCACAGTTACTCACGCACTCATTCGACAGCTGTTTAGTTTCGCTAGCTACTCGTCTCTGCAATATGCAGAGAATTTGGCTCAAATTGAGACTTTCATCATGGCCTCTGGCAGTTGGCGGGGCTTTTATTTTCCATCTGCAGAGAGAGAGAGAGAGAGAGAGAGAGAGAGAGAGAGAGAGAGAGAGAGAGAGAGAGAGAGAGAGAGCGGCCAAGAGAGTCTTTTGGCCAAATGCCGTTCGTGCCAATGCCTCAGTTTAAATATTTATGTAAGCGCGGAATTTCATGAGAAATATTTCGCGATTGCTGCAGCAGCACGAGCATTTCGCCTTTATTATTATTGAACTAGGCCAGGCCAAAACTAGCTTATGCTAAGCACTCAAACCCCTCGCCCCACCCACAGCTGGCTGCACTCTGCCAATAAAATGGCGAAGGAGCTGTGTATTATTGTTGTTCAGCTGCTTGGCATTTGCGAGTTTGTTCAGCTCTTATTGGGCGGATGATGGAACTGTTCGTGCCGCAGCCAGCAGCTGAAATGAATAAGCGTTCAATGTAGATATCATGGCCAACAAATAGTTCTTTAACATGGCAAAGCAAGTGAATTCAATACACTTTAGCTGGCAGTTAAAACTTATAGAATTTATAATGCTTGGCCAATCTCCTGGGCCACTTATTCGCCATTAATGCGAGCATGTTCAAGGCCCCTGAGTTGGCATTTCGAGGCCCACACAAAACTCAATTGCGCATGCAATGGCTCAAAGGGCTTAAGTGCGTATAACATTCAATTTGCGTTAATGGCATTAAATAAAGTCACACGCACAAAGACACCCGCACACACACACACACACACACACACACACACAGGGAGAGAGAGAGACCCACACAGACACTATCAGCAGGGCCTACAAAACATTATGTTACTTGGTTTCACCTTTGAAAACATTTTCATTGGCTGGCCACTTAAAAATAATAAAAAAATAAAAGGTTGCGCTGCCAGACTTAAGCCTCTGGCGAGGACAAAAAAAAAAAAAAAAAAAAAACAAGGAGAAGAAGAGAAATATATACAGAAAAAAGCACAAGTATCAACGTGCAATGGCTGTTTTTTTGCGATGTTCTTAAATCGCATTAAAAATCATTGGCACATGCTGCTAAGGCACAGAGGTAGGAGGCGGAGGCCGGTGGCAGTAGGCAGGAAGTGGGAGGCAGGAGGTGGAAGGCGTGGGCGAAGCCACAGACAAAGGCGTGAGCTGTGAAAGGAAGGAAAACTACGACGTACGTAAAATAAACAACAACAGTTTCATTTTCAGTTTAAAGCGGGCAAAAACTTGCGAAAACAACACAAATTTACCAACAGCAAAGCCGTGTGGCGCGCCCCCCTCGGGGCGTGCCAACAAATCAGGCAAAAAACAGGAAAACGCTTTGCCGACTCTGAGCTCAAAAAGTTGTACTTTAGATAAAGTTACTGCTGCTGTTGCTCCTGCTGCTGCTGGTACTGCCGCTGCTGCTGCTCCTGCTCCTGCTGTTTCTGCTGCTGCTGCTACTGCTGCTCCTGCTGCTGCTGTTGCTGCTGCTGCTGCGGCTGCTGCGGCTGCTGCCGCTTCTGCCGCTGCTGCTGCTGCTCCTGCTGCTGCTGCTGTTGGGTTTTTAGCAAACATATTCGACATGCAATGCACGTACACGGTTCAACACACTCACACAGCAGAGCAGGGACTTACACCTGGCTAAAGTTGGCTGTGATAGACGCATTCAATGCGCTTGTTTCTTGCTCTTATCTAATATTTTTGGTTTGGTTGTCTTTTACTTTTCTTCTTTATTTTCGTATTTCTGTTTGGCCTGATTTCTGGAGCTTCTGCCCACAGTTTGTTCGCACTTTGAGCGATGCGTTGCTCTGTGGCATGTTTATCAGAAAAAAAGAATAAAGACAAAAGTTGACAGCAAAACGAATTTTAAATACCCTTGCGAGCAATTGACTGTAGATGTAAGATCTCGCAGCAAAATCAACTTGAGTTTCGAATAACTAAATATATACATATTTATTAATCATACATCATATATATAAATGTTGTCTCCTTCAGCCTAGTCCTGCCATAGTACCCTATCTAGAGTATAATGTCACTTCAGAGCTGAAGCATCTGGCCCCAAAGTCCCTTGAGAAGGAGTCGAAGTGTGGCACACTTTTAGGCAATGCCAGCGCCTTCGACAACATTTTGTGTGTTTTACTTGCATTTTGTTGTGTAAATTACACACACACACACACACACACACACAGAGACACACGAATACATACAGAGCCGCACACACTTGCTGCCAAACACATTCGAATAAAATAAAGCACAAAAACTTGGGCACTTGGAAACTGTTTTGGATCTGTGAGTCGTTCAGTGTTCGCTTTCTGTCTAGTCTCTCCCCAGTCTCTCTGCAGTAATAATAATAAAGGGAATTGTTATTGTTTTCTATTAATTTGCTTTTGTTATTTGTGTTGTTTGCTTCCTTTTCCTTTTCTTTTTCTCTTTTTTTTTTTTTTTTTTTTTTTTTTGTTGTTGGTTTTTACATCTTGCTGTTGCTACTCAACAATGTCTGCATTTGATTTGATTTGTTTTCTCTTCAACTTCAACAAATAGATTTATTTTGCAACTGAATTTGAATAGCACTCAAAAACTGGCACAATAATATTCGCCAACAATTTGATTTAATTAATATGAAATTGTTTCTGTTGCCTGTAATCACATGCAAGAATCAGTTACAAAACTAATCAAAGTCCTCGACCGACTTTTGATGAAGACAAACTTTGAGTTTAATATCAGCCAAAGACTTGAGGCACAGCCGAGGGCAGCGGTTGCCCTGCCGGAATCGTATTTCACATAAAAATGAATAAGTACACGCTGAAAATGCTCGTCGAGCCGCCTGGCGCCACTGGGCCATTGATTTGTCAATGTTTACAAACTAATATGCCAAAAGTTTGTTCGGGCAACAAACGTGGGTCAACGAACGCTCCCCATTGATATTTGCGTTTCGTCTGCAGTTTATGGCCCAAGGCAATGAGCCGCAGCAGGAGCTCGGCAGTCTGACTTAAAAGTTGCCTCTATAAATAGCACATGGAGTTGATTGAAGAAGCAGCTGCAAATTCTACTCAAGTTGTCATATTGTTATAGCCAAAAAGCCAGGCACGCAACTGAATACAAGTAGTGCTTGCTCTAATCCAAGTAATCCTCGCATTAAACAGAAGCCAGCAGAAGTAAGCCAAGACCAAATGTGCTCGTAATAAAAACTAGCTCATCTTGTTCGCATTCACATTCACATTCACATTCAGATTGAGATTCACATTCACATTCACATTTTCTATGGCCACTCTTGGCTGTGAGACAACTCGCATATTCGTCTTTCAGCCAAGGACGCGCTGCCAGCTGCCTTCATTACCCACACTTTGTCGCACATTTGGGGCTAAGAACAGCAGCCACTCCCACAACCACACCCCACCACTCCCCACCACAGCACAGCACAGCAGCAGCCCATTACAACTACTTAAGGTATGTAAATAACGCGAGCGCTCAAAATAAGCCAAGGCAAATCATAAGCAGCCAGCGAGTAGCTGCTAGCCAGCTAACCCCATTCTTATTATCAGACCCAGCACCTGCATCCGCCCCAACTACCGCGCAGAGCATTAGCATAATCGTTATGGTTATGCGCGACGTGTGCATAATGGCCAAGAGTAACAGTTGAGCGCGAGCTGGGAGTGAGAGCTGTGAGCTCTAAACCAGCGACACGCACATATAAACTATGTTAAGTGCGCTGACATTGTGATATATAGTTTCCTCTGCCCTCACTGCCTGGGCTTCGACACCAGCTCAGCAGGTTTGACGCCAGTTGCCAAGAATATTGGATCAAGTGGATGCTGCGCTACTCAAACTACTTCTCTTATGAAATCTTTGGGCAAGGTTTTCAGTTGGGATTTTTTATGAAAAATAATTATATGTAAATAGTCGAAGTTTTAATGAAAAATATTTGTATATAAATATAAATTTAAGAAAAATCTGTTTAACTAAAAATTCTTTTTATTTTAGTATCTATCATTCTATCTATAATTTTTTCTTTATATTTAAAATTAAAATGTATAACTTATCTAACATTTAGCAACCAGTAAAATATTTACAAATACTTAACATTTTACATATTTAAAGATCAACTTTAAAATTTAGCATTTCGCAAGCACCTAAACATTATAGACACAAAAATAAAATAAATATATATTTTAAAAATTAAATATATATCTTATATAAATTAGTTTCAATTGGCTTTGTCAAAATTTGCACTTGTTCAGATATTTCTTGACTTAATACTT
Source organism: Drosophila mayaguana (assembly GCA_037075325.1). NCBI lineage: Eukaryota > Metazoa > Arthropoda > Insecta > Diptera > Drosophilidae > Drosophila > Drosophila mayaguana. The sequence goes on along the minus strand of JBAMCG010000068.1, from coordinate 13,817,421 downwards.
ATGATATTGATATATTTCCAAAACATTTATATATCTTTCATATATTTTAGAATAAAGTGTTACAAAAAATAAAAACAAATTATAATGATCATAATGAATAAATAAAAAAGAATAAACAAATAAATAAAATAAAGCTGTTAAAAATCTGTGAAATTTAATTATACGAAAATGTTTCTCACCTTTATAGGTTTTTACTTTAGTTTAAAAAAAATCAAAATAAACATAATAAACATTCTAAATTATTGAATATTTATTTTATAAAAAAATTATGATTTCATATTTATATTTTATATTTATCTATATTTTATTATTGTATATATATATATATTAGAATATAATAAATTTATTATTTAATATATATTTTTCACAAGTATATATTTATTTTACCCTATGCATAGGGTAAATAGCTATGTTAAATTATATTGATTATTATTAAAAATTGATATCAAATTTTCTTTGGAAATCTAATGGCAATAAAAATTGCCTTGTGTCTTATAAAAGTGTCATTCAGCTTCGCTAACATTCATAGAATTAATCAAGAGAATACTAACTTAAATTAAAATTATAATTAATTTATATACATATTAAAATCTAAATTTTTCATTGTAAACTTTCTGTCTCGCCTTGAAACCTCCTTCTAAATTTGAAAGTGTATCAAGAATCTGTGTTTTGCTTCATTTACTTTCTGGCTAGCTTGTTTTTACTGTGGTTACCCAGTGCAACTCGAGTGCGTGGTGGGCCTTCAAGCTCGGACCGGGCGCGCTGTTTGCTCAGGTGCGCATATTAAGTAGCCGCCACATGTGACGCGCTCTGCTGTGTGTGTGTGCGCGCGTCTGTGTGTGGTTGTGTTTTGGGGATGCTATTAGCAGCGACCAAAAAACGAGCACACACACACTCGGCACACACACGTACAAACATAATAAATAACCAAGAAAAGTAACAACAACAACAACGGCAACTCGATGGCAGCTTAAGAAATCAAGAGCCTGGCAGACTCGAAGCTAAGAGGACGTCTAGAGCAACACAGAAAGAGAGCGAGAGAGAGAGAGTGAGAGTGAATGGTGAGCGAGTGAGATCTCTATGTGGCATGTTTAAGATTCAGCACGCATAACTTATAAAATAAAAATTAAAATTCCAATTGCAAACCTCAATAATAAAACACTTTTAAGTGCCGTCACTGCCGCAGACATATCCAGAGCGCAAAAAATATAAGAGAAAAAAATAAAATAAAAATAAAGAAGAGAAAAAGGTAGCGACGAGGCCAACGTCGCCAATCGTCGTCGTAGGCGCCAGGCTACAGCGTTTTTGCCAGAGCCAGACTGGTAAGACTGTATGAGTGCATGTGTGTGTGTGTGTGTGTGTGTGCTGCGAGGAGCCACACAAGTTTATTAAAAATTTCGCCAAAAGGCATCTATCAGTTATGAGGCGAACCGGCGCAGACAGTGCGCGACTCATTTCAATGAGTTTCGTGTTTTTCCTTGCCTTGTCTCAGTTTCACTCTCTCTCTCTCTCTCTCTCCCTCTCTCGCTCTCTGGCCCTCTCTCTCTCTTGCACTCTCCCACTCCCTCGATCCTTTTATCCCTTAAGCATTCTTTCGCTGTTTGTTGTTCCGTCGCCTTGGCCGTGTGGCCGCCCGAACTTGTAATTGGCATTCCGCACGCTGGCCGAAATGAAAATGCTACGTGCTTTCATTTCACGTTACGGCATTGGCAGCAGCAGCAGCAGCAGCAACGCCCAGCTCGGATAAGTCACAGGCACACGGCCTGAACGGTCCATTGACCAGGGCCCAGCAGTGCCACTGCCGCTGCGGGTAAAACGCTGCTTATTTACAGCGCTGGGCTTTTTAATTTTTTACGTTGCGGGCATACAACTTACTCCCTCTCCCGCTCCCTCTCTCTCTCTATGTGTGCCACACACTGCTTTAAGTCGAAATCTGAGACGTTGGCGCAAAGAAATCACAGAGCTCTCGCATCCTCAAGGCACACGCGTGTCTCACGCAACGGCGACTGCGAAGGCGAAAGGGTGCGGCCGCCCCGTAGCGAAAATCAATAGCCCACGCATATTGAACTGCTGCGCCTCCCACCTCCCTTGCCTTACGTTCTGCCTCCCCCCAGCCATTGTATTGCGTAATGCATATTCAACGAAATATATTCCGCTTTTTTTGGGGGGGAGGCTCCTGAAATTGACAGCCAGCAAATTTCGCTGTCAGCCTCATGCCTTGTGCGTCTTTCGATGGTTTTTGCATTATATTGCGGTTCCTCCCTGCTGCTCTCTTCTTCTTCTTCTTTTTTCCCGTTAGTGTGTGTGCGTGTGTGTGTGGCATAGGTGAAAATACCCACATGAGCTCCCCTTTGAGATGCGCTCAAAGGACCAAGAAATTATATTCCTTGCAATGATTTTTCAGACAACTCTTTGAGTCGCTGTTTTAAATGCACTTGTATTTACAAAAAAAAAAAAGTATTATATATATAGAAGTACATATATAAAGGAACTTTCAGCTTCAATAATAATCGTATTGAAACAGCGGACACAATAGGATTTTCTGCAAATTTACATGATATGCAAATGTTACATTTTTATTTGTATTTTTTCTATTTTATTTTTTACTTTTTTATTTTTTACTTACTTATTTTTTACTTTTTTATTTTTTACTTATTTATTTTTAACCTATTTATTTGTTTTATTTTTTATAAATTTGATATGTTTATTTTCTTTAATATGGGATAATTTTATTCTTGTATCTATTATTATTTATAAGGAGGGAAAATCAACAAACTCGGAAAAAGATTTGACGCAATATGTCTATAATATCTATTTGAAGGCACGGAATAAATATTCATGATTTATTAAATAAATTTTAAATATTTTAAAGATTTCAATTTAAAATGCAATTTAATTATTTATTAAACAGAAAGACTAAGCTATTTCGTCACTCAACTGCAGATTAATTAAGTCCGATAACATAAACTCAAATTGAGGTATAAAACACATAAATTAATAAATAAATAAATTATTTAGATGCCAGAAATTTATACAGGGTATGCCGCCATCAGGCAATCTGTATGAAATACTTCAAATTTCATGATTTCACGATTTTTAAGTGCCAAATATAAAACAACTCGGCGCCCGCTGCTTTTACTACACCGCGAATTTAGTATGCCCAAAGTAGCCAAAGCACTTTGGCCCGCTTTAAAATTTTGGTGTTTTTTCTGATTCTGCATTTATTTTACTGCAAATAGAAGATAAAGAGATACGGAGCTGCATCATAAATGAGCAACAATTGATTGGGCATCCTTTAAAAAAAGCTCCTAAGGTTCTGTACACAATTGCATTTCTATCTTCCGTCAGCTTTTGTTTATCTTAAAAAATTCTTCAATTATAAATAATAGATTGGACATGATTTATGCCAGCTAGATCTACAGCACAGCCAAAACTGTTCACACACTTCACAGCCCATTCATCAAACGTTGCCTGCTGGCCTACTCCATTACGCGGCGGGTCTGTCTCATAGAGTTTGGGGTCCATCTATCATTTCATGCCGTCGCAAACCTTTCAGGCGACCCATTTGTACGCAAACATGAAAATACTTGTGAATTTTTAAAGAAATTTCACCTAAATATGTGTGGAAAGCTCGAGGCGCTCGTTGAGTCATCAAATTTATGAGCACTCGTCGCACTAACTCATAAAAATGGCATCTATAAAGCAACATTTGAGCTCAAGAAAGACACAAGGCAACACTTTGCATGCGGAAAGGATTTAGCCAATGAGACAGAGGCAGAGGCAGAGGCAGTGGGCGTGGCAATGTGGTAAAGGTCTCCAGCTGAATGCTTAAGCCGGCTTGGCGGCTAACAACGGGCGTCTCCCGAATCCGACCTCGCACTTAAGCGTTGCTTTTCCGGCTGCCTACACAAACAGAAAGCAGGAGAGAAGCAAATGTAGCAAGAGCTCAAAGTCTTGGCTGGCTGGCTGTGCAGGAGCAGTCATGTATTTACTCAACTCGACTCAGAACGCAATAATATATCATCTACAGTTTATCATTGCTATGACGCCAGCCTGAAATTATTATCCAGCAAATTTATTGCCAAACAATAAACGCGGACTGCATGCGAGTGCGAGGTTTCCAGGCTAGCTGGCTGTGCGACCAGGCTTGGCTCTGTACCAACAGCCAGTACAAGCAGCAGGGGCAGCGGCAGCAGCAGCAGGAGCAGAGGCAGCAGCAGTTAAACAACAACATTTACAATGACAGCCATTTTGACGGGCCTCAATGACAACGAACAGAAAACCCAACAAACAAAACAGAATCAGATAAAAATAGGAAGTGGGAGTAAGAGAGAGAGAGAGAGAGAGAGAGAGGGAGAGTCAGAGAGAGGTTCTGGGCAAAAAATACAAAATATAACACATATTTTTGTAATCAAATGGATGACATGTTTATACCCTGTAAAGAATTAAGTAAGAGTGATGTATGTCAAGCTGAAAGAGAAAACATGGTAATTCTAGAAACTAGAAACTATTTGAATTAATTGTAATAAATAAATAACAAATATATCTTTAGCTAAAAATTGTATATATCAACTGTTAATGCCAGATTTCATTAACAAGAACGGCTCCTCCCATACATCACCAGCAGCAGAACCTGGAGCAGGAGGCAGTATTATGCGCAGTTAATAGCATAACTCCCATTCCAGTTCTCCTACTGGCTCTGTTGGCAGCGAACCTTCACTTTTACTACTGAATAGGGAGACGGAACATACAAATCAAATATCCCTCAAGCGCGAGGGGCCATATGTTTGAAATGAAAATAGGAAAATATAAAAAAATTTATTATATATTAATTTCAAATATTTTTTTAAAATAAATAAATAGAAATAATTTATTAAAAAATTAGTTAAATAAAATAATAACATTGACAAATAATTTAATATATATTTTAAAAGTAATTATTTATTATAAACTTTAATATACTAATAATATTATTTATTTAATATATTATTATTTTATTATATAATTTCTATAATTCTCTTTTATAAAAAATATATTTTTTCCTATTTAAAAAATTTTTAATCATATCAAAATTTTGTGTTTTAAAAATACATATAAAATTAAAAAAAAAAAAAATGGTAAATTTAAATTGTTATTTTAAATACTTTTGGAAACAAAAAACTAAATATTTTTATACTCCATTTTTGTACTACATATTTTCCAATAAATCTATTCAAATGACATGATATGCCACTACACTGTTGCCTTTTATTTATTTTTAAAATTTTCTAGCAATTCATAAATATCAATATTTCAATAATTCATAAAGAAATACAGTCTGTATAGATTTATTTGCCACAATGGTCGCTACATTTACAGGGCATGCAGTAAATACGAATTGTCAGAGACATAAATATATGTTGTATGTATATATATACATATATATATATATACATATGCAGAATGTTATATATTCATAGCAATCTGGAAAGCTGTCACAGACTGCGTCGAAGTTGACGCGCGCATATTTTTTATTATTATCCAAAGCAAAAACAAAAATTTGTCAGTCCGCCAGTCCGGCAGTCCGACTGGCCGGATAGCTGGGCCGGGCCGTCAGGCAACTAATGCCAAATCAAATTGCTCCTGTCCTGTCAAGTTTTTTGCGTAACAATTTCTTTTTATATTATTTTGCATAGCCGAGACATATAACAGAAGTTTGCTAAATTGTCATCTGCTGCTGGCCTCGTTTTGCCATTCGCATGCCATACTCCATGAGGGCCAAATATGGATATATATATATATATATATATATATTTATATATGTAGATGTAGTAGCATAGCATATCCAGCACTTTACGAGCGTGCTTTACCCTTTGCCTATGCTTTTACGACAAGCACTCACATCATGTTTTCAAACGTTCCTCACATAGTTTGTTTGGCTTGAGCATGAACATTTGGCTCTCTGCGGCTCTCTGGCTCGAACGGGGGCCGGGGGACGGAATTGCCAAACATTTTGCGCATAAATGACAAATGCCTTTGATGGCATAAAATATGGCTTTGAAAATTGTTTTGCAGCATATAAAAAGGCGTTGGCTCCGTTGACATCCACATGGACAATGTGGACAATTGTGGCACGCCACCCACACCCAGCCCCACCCACAGTGCCACTCCCAGTTATGTGACATGAGCGATGAAGACCACTTCCGAAAATGTGTTGATGGATGTGAAATTCTTGTGATTGCAGTGCCCATACACAAATCATATGCGATTTATAAGCCCAATCTACAAATGCAGCGACTGCATGGGATAAGCATAAGCTATTTTTAGTCCAAAAATATGATAGTTTAGCTAGATTTGATTGCCACCAGAATAAATAGGATGTTCTTTGTGTCAAGTCAATAAATGTTGAGTTTGGATTGGCTAAGCATACACTGAATGCAATTAATGTGTGGAGGTGAGACTGAAATCATATATTACAATTTATTTGTAAAACTGATTATATATTTATCAACCTGGATCGAGTAAGCAGCTAATTTATTGTACTCCTAAAAGACTCCGCCACTGATTAAGTTGAAAAATACTTAAGGGAGGATATTCCTATAACACTCTTCAGTCAGTTATCCTCCCAGAAGTCATTCTCCAATTCAAATGCTTTATATATCTTTTATATGTATTTTCTATAAAATTTATATACGTTTTACAACATTTATTTCCACAATTTTGTATTTATTTCATTATACAAAATGTGTGAAAATAATACAAACAAATATATATAAATATCACATAACTTAAACTTGATATAAAATTGCTTTTATATTCTAGTCAATACTTAGAATTGCTTTAAGCCAATTTATGCAAAGCTAATTGACAGTCGCGACGGCACTGTGAAGTTGTTATCGAGTGTTGAAACTGAAACTGAATATATATATATATATATATATATACTATATATATATAGTATATATATATATAGTATATATAACACTTTTCATCTTAAACGGCGGATAGTCTGTTCCTGCTATGCTTTCAATTCAGCTTAAATTATTAAATAAGATTGCCTTGAAATCACATTACCCAGCAGCAGCAGCAGAACCTGAAGCAGGAGGCATCGTGTTGATTTCAATTTCGCACTTTGGCGCATGTTTCGCATTAATTTGCTCAGCCCATATGCGAAATGTGACTGCGACTTGCCATGCGCCCGCTCAATTGACTGACAATTGACTTGTCAGAGCATCAATTATAACTGACAGCTCCTGCTCCAACTTTCGCTCCGGCTCCTGCTCCAGCTTCAGTGCCGGCAAAGCCATTTGCATTTACAAAGCGAGGCAATAAGCTTAAATGTAAGTTGCCTGTTACGTTTACCCACAGACGCAACCTGCCAGCCCACCTGGCCTGCCCGCCCACCTGCCTCCTGCATATTGAATTTGTACAAATATTGCCAATAAATGCGCTTGTGCGAATGGACGCGTTAAATATTCAATGGCATAATGCTAATCATTTATTGGGCGCAAAATTCATTAGCAGCACGTTACACAGCCAACAGTCACAAGCTGTCGCTGTCAGCGAAATAAAAAACGACAAAAGAGAAGGAGAAGGAGAAGGAGAAGGAGAAGGAGAAGGAGAAGGAGAAGGAGAAGGAGAAGGAGAAGGAGAAGGAGAAAGGAAAACAACCTCAATACTGAGCAGCCTACAAACCGACAGAGCTGCCGAAATGCCTGACAGCCGACGGGAAAACTAATACTAATACACAAATACAACCACACTGCTGCGCCCACCCCCCACCCTGCAGCTAGCCGCCCGCCCATCGACACATTCGCTGTTGGCAAGCAAACATTACAAAATTTTGATTGTATTTCCGTTTCGTATGCGAACACAACAACAGCAACAACAGCGACAACAGCAACAACAACAACAAACAGCGACAGCAACAGGAAGTTTAGCTTATTTCCGTTTGTTTACCTCTACGCTGTACCTTGATTAAATGTCAGCCTGTGGCAGGGGGCATTGGATTTGCGGTAATTTCGCCATGCTTCCTCTTTCGCTGTCCCCCTCTCGCCCTCTCCCTCTCTCTCTCTAACTCTGCTTGGCAATTTAATGTTGAAATGAGCGAAATAAAAGCAAAAAATAAATAATTTGCGCTTTTATTTTTGGGTGTTTTTATTTTTTATTTTTAATTCTGGCTAAGGCTGCATAATGATTACACATTTAACTAATCATTTGGAGCAGGAGAGATTTTCTGCTTTGATTTGTGCTAGGTGAGCTAATGGCATAGCAAAAATGATAAAAATAGAGAACAGAGTGAAAAAGAAGGAGACTAAGAGAGAGAGAGAGAGAGGGGGAGAGAGATTAACGAACAAATGGCGCATAGCAAAATATAAGTCTTATAAAATGACTCCAATTGATTCAAAATTTCAATAAAATTGTTATATAAATCTCAGACAAATGGCAAATCCCATTTACTATTCCAAAAGCTACGCCTCATCAGCAGCTTTAACGCCAGCCAAGTTCTGGCAGCTCATCTGTCCAGCCTAGTCAGCCTAGATCTATGACACAGCATAGCTGCTAAGGCAACAACTATCGCCTGACTCAACGCAATTTTAACCAGTCCAAAGCGCAGTTGTGTTTATCATAATATTTTTGTATACAAATCATATACGAAAATGGCCCACGCCAGCTACAGATCAATTAATCAGGCCAATTGAAAGGACTCCTGCTGCTGCTGTTGGCAACAAATTGACTTTATTATCACTTAAATGTCATGACAGATGGCTACCATAAAAGCGAAGCAAATTATTAAATATACACGTACATACACAGATATAAATATATATACACTTGAAAAAATGAAATTAAATTTGATTTCTGATATTCAGCTGAAATTGTTGTGAAATAAAAATCGTTTATTGAACAAAATACAATTTATTGTAATTGAATAACTTGCGTTTATCTTATGGCAACACTGTAACTTACAGAGCTATGCATAATGTGCAGTTATTTATGACTGTTAATAAGGCCGCGCAATGCCGGTTAACTGCGAGCAACTCAATTCGCAAAGTAAAGTCGTAAACCGCAGCGCAAACAGCGCTGCATATGAAATATATATGTTAAATTCTTGTTTATATTATATATATATGTATGTGTTTATTGTTTCTTATGAACAGCTTTAAAGCGCACATTCTTAAAGCAACATCGCCGGCTTTAAGTGGCATTAGCGCTGCGATGCGATGCTGCAGGCGCGTGCCGCTAATTAATGGCCTGCAATTTGTGTGGACGCGCCCAGAAAAGTATGCTATGGAAATTTTTCTAGGCCAGCAGCAAGCATTTCTCCTCATTGTTGTTGTTGTTGTTGTTGTTGTTGTTGTTGCAGTCTGTTTGTTTGTTTGCTGGGCAATTGTCGTCGGAGCGCACAATGTTTGTCGGCGCATGCTTTGCCATAATTTATGTGCGCCCAAAATGCGCTGCCATTTTTTTCTATTTGCCTTCAAAGTTGTAATTCTCTTGTTTTAGAAAAATGTTTGCGCCGAGCATGCCACATGCAGCATTTATTTACATGTCTACATTTACATATGCCACACACACACACAGAGACACACACACACACACACGTACATATATACAGTCTCTGTGAGTCGCGCAATTGGCTTTTAATATTTCGTATTAGCAACTGACGCGAATTTCCCGTGGCCATAATATATTTATGCTGAGTGCCAGAGCAAAATGTATACAATTCGAGTGTTGTTTAATTTATGGCTAGCAGAAATATGCAGCTGCTCAATTGCAGACTTTGTCTGCTTATTTATTTATGTCACATACATTTTTGAAATCAAATCCAGTTGCATTCGCAACAGTCAGCAAAAAAACACAAACAGAAAGAAACAAAATCAACGAGGAAAAACACGAAATTTACTCTGACATTTTAGATGGGCTGCCAACACGTTTTTGATATCAAAAGCCTCTCCAATCATTTAAGCCACTTTGCCCAAACTCTAAACCATTTCGCATGCCAATGGGCAAAAGCACTAGAAATGTTTCACTTTTTGGCAGCGATTTAATCGCACGTTTCCATTCATAATTCAGTTAGAGTTGGACATTTATGCATATATTTATATACGTATTTGTATATATATATATATATGTGTATATGTTTATGTATATGTGTGTGTGTGTGCTTCTATTAACATGCTCATTGAAGCGTTTCATAATGGAAAAAACTGCTGTGTGTGTATCTGGCAACCAAACACATTTGGCTTCAGCATCAACTCATTTTCACATTAAAGGACGCCAATGTGGCGCGCTGGCAAAATGCCAAAAATGAGAGCAAACACACACACACGCACGCACACCCACACACGTGTAGCCGGGTCTGGTACATATGTGCTGGGACCAGAAACTTGCTGCTACTACATAGCTTGCAATAAATGTATGCTGCTAGCATGAGACCAACTAAATTATCCCTAATATGAAGCCGCTGCGGTGGGCAGAGGATAACCGTATCGCAGCACACATATACCTATGTGTGAGTGTATGTGTGTGTGTGAGTATGTGTGTGTGTTAGGCGTGGCAAATAAACACATCGGCTAAAATGCTTTTTACTTAAATTAACAACTCGGAACAGCTTGCTTCGATTTCGGGCGCCCAACTAACGTCAAGTCATTAACCTAAGCATGTGTATGAGTGTGCGTGTGTGTGTAACTTCAGCCTAAAAAAAAAATAAAGCTCACGTATAGAGCTCACAAAATGCCAAGCGCAAAATCAATGAAATACACACAAGATGCAAAAAAAGAGGCGAAGAAAAGGACGAAAGCAAATCGAAATTGATATGCTCTTGCTGGCTTAACGGTAAGAAGTATCATAACATGACGAATAAGAAGCAGCACTTCAAGAAGATAGTCAGAGCTGTAAGATATAATCTGATAAATGACATATATGTATATGTGTGTGTATATATATATATATCAAATTACATAGATATATCGGTAAGTTTTCACATTAAACATCTGCAATGAGGCTGAGCTCCGAAAAACTTTCTCAAGTTCGACTCCTGCTGCCTATTATAAGCTCACTTTATGCGTTATACATTCAAATCGAATTTGAGTTGAGCTATTCAAGCTCTCTGATGCTGCTTATGGCATTTTCATTCAAATTTCTGTGACTGAGTGAAACAAATCAGCTAATAGCAAGAAATCTGTTTACTTTTGTAAATGTGATTAAAATCAAACCCAAAAATATCTCATTGGCCATTCAATTCCATGCTTAACTATGATAAAAGAGCGCTGCAGTCTCACAGCATTCAATCAATAGACTGGCCAAGTTAAATAAAGCCATTGTAAATGGCTCTGCTCAGATTTGTTATTTGTAAAGTATGCAAAGTGTGCCGAGATGGGCTTAAAGCGAGCCCAGTTTTACGCAGCTGTTATGTAATGGAAACATAGCCATTGAAGGCGAGTACCCTTTATCGCCAGGGTATAAAAATTCGAATGCTGCCTGCGTGCCTCAGACTAACTGGTATGGCATACTTAAGCAATCGGAGCAAATGTTTTATCGTCACTTTGCCACACACTTACACACGCGCACACAAACTCTCCCACTTATGCGTGAGTGTGTGTGTGTGTGTGTATGCTTGGCATACAAAATGGCGCCAGAGTCCTTTTCGCCTCTCGCGCAGCATCTTTTGCCTCAATCTCAAGCGTCTCGAATGGCCATCAATGCAAAGCCCCAACAAAACACAGGGACAGAGACAGAGACAGAGAGAGAGAGAGAGAGACAGAGAGAGAGGATTAAAGAAAACGACGTAGCAGAAAAGCGACATATCATGCTGTTTGAGCATATATTAAAGCCAACTCGACTTTATGCTAAATTCAATTGAATAGTGCTTCAAATTTATAGTACGTATATATATAATTAGCGCTGCTTGGCAACCCGGTTCAATGGGCTACAAATAATTCGCCAGCAGCTCGAGCAAAAACAAACAAATAAATTGAACGAAAAAGAGCAAAAACTTTTCCGCAAAACACAAACAGTTACAAGATGAAGACGATGAAGAAGGCGAGGAGCAAGAAGCAGAAGCAGCAGCTACAGCAACAGACCGAAATCTTAAAAGTTTACACTGCGCAGTAAGTGAAGCCGCAGGCTAAACGAAATTTGGGGCCGCAGGAGTCTGTTCGGGGCGCTCCACGTCTGACAATAGTCAAAGTCAAAGTGGCGATGGCAACAAAGGCTCGCCCTTCTCTAAATTGCCCCCAAATTTATTAATATTGTTTTATATAAACAGCAAATGCGCGAAAATAAAGCAGACTGCCTGGCTCTCAGGCTCTCAGGCTCTCAGGCTGAAGCAGCCAGGAGGAGGCGGGGCAGCAGACTTTGCCTGATGATGCAGCCCCTACTATAAATCGTGTAAGTGCTTTAGCTCAACTCGGCTGAGTTTTCATCAGCCATCACTACACGCAACAAAACATGTTTAAAGAATATAGGAAAAATAAAGGAAAATCTTTTACAGTGCCGGCACAAATATTTGCCCAGGTTACAGCATAAGTCCTCTCGAAAATTTGATTTCACATTCAATGCAAACTTTCAATTTATTTTATTGCAAATAAAAATCGCATGAGTTTATTAAATAAATAAGAAAAATACCTAAAAAATAAATATATGTTAAATAAATTTTATAAAATATATCAAATATGTTTGCTTTAAAATCTGATTCAATTCAATTATGAATATTAATTAAGTATATGAAATGCTATTCGCACGCACAAAAATAAACAGAATATGCCAACAAATATTTTGCAAGTTAAACAAAAATAAAAAGGGTAAGGTTAAAAAACAAAACAAAATAAAAAAAATATAGTTTTTGCTGCTGGTGCATGTAAATTTATTCATTGAAGTGATTGATGAATAACTAATAAAACTCAGATCTGTTTTATATCTGTGTGATTTAATTAAATAAAATGCCTTTCCGTTTCATTGTTGATTTCTTATTTGCATACGCTGCGAGCCATTCATAAACACTCGAAGCGATTCATATTTATTGTTTCCGCTTGACAGTGCAGCTGCATGCAATAAGCGCATGTCCGCCAGCTGTCCATCTGCATCAGCATGTGCATGAGTAAATCAAATAAGTAACAAATTACATTTTTAACATTTAAATCAATTCAGTTTGACTTGCGCTGGCCGCTGGGCAACCACAGAAAATGCAGAAATGGACCCAAGGCTCATATATGGACAGCAACTTGCATCGAATTTAATTAAAAAGTGGCAGGCGATGCTAAATGATTGGTTCTGGCTGTCGGGGAGGGGGAGGGAGGCTTTTTGGGGTTGGCTTAGCAAACTTAAGTAAATGAAATGCCAAGCAATATGCCGAGCTGGTGCTCTTCAGCGACTTAAGGCAGCCCCAGCAGCGAGGGAAATTGTCTTTAAGCTGGCGACACAAAGCTAAACAGCAATAAAAGCTGTGGGGTTGTTACGATTGTGTGTGTGTGTGTGTGGGGGAGTGTGTGATGCAGAGCGAGGGTGGCTGTGGAGCTACAGGAAATTTACATATTTTAAATAACTTGTGGGGCGCACTAAAGAGACTCTGGGCTGACAATGGCGACGCCAAGACAGCTCCAATTTATTTGCAATTTGTTTGAAATTTATATCAAAGGCATTCGCAGACACACACGCCCACACGCGCACACACGCCCACACTCACACACACACTCACGCACACAATCCCAATCACAATCACACGCAGTCGCACTCCCCATGCTCTCATAATTGCACTCATAAAATGCGAACAGCTCAGCGCCTCGATATTTATGCATATCTAACTGCACACAGACAAACAAACAAATTATGTACTCATTTGAATACATATTCTAATGCGAATCACGTTGACAAAAATTCTTTGAAGCGTGCAGAGCGAGACAGAGAGAAGGACAGAAAGAGAGGGAGCGAGGCACACACATTGCCCAATTCGAGCTACCTTGACTTTCGAACTGTGTCTCAGTCATCCAATCAAGCAGCATAGAGTCACGCTGCTCTAGGTGGATGTGTATCTGTGTGTGTGTGTGTGCGTGACAAGGACACAACTTACTTTGGCACTCACATACACACACTCACCCACACACACACACTTGCACCCAGGCAAAGCCGATACCCAGTTAATCTATCAGGACATGGCACAATGTGTAGAAAATTAAATGTGCGCCCCTCCAGCGGGGCAGCAAGTCATGTGTGCGGTTGTCCTTCGAGCTCTTTATGCCTGCGTCTGTGTGAGTGTGTGTGCCTGTGTGCCTGCGTGTGTGTGTGCTAGTGTGTGTAATGTAAATGCAAACTAAATACACAACAGGCTGAGCATTAAGTCGATTGCTTCAAGGCCCTTAACGCGCACCACACTCTCTTTCTCTCTCTTCCACACTCACAATTCCTGCCAGCTCCAGCTCCAGCTCCAGCTCGGGCTCCTGCTCCAGCTCCTGCTTCAGCTTGGCGCTTTGTCATTACCTATGGCAGACAAAACCCCTGCCAGAGACTTTGCCTCATGTGTTGTCTGCAGCTCCCACTCACTTAATTCTCGCTTTTGCTGCCACTTGAAGTGTAAATGAGTGGCTCACTACCCACTCCGGCCACCTCCGCTCCCCCGCCCACTCTCTATCTATGGTGTGTGTAAATGCTGAGGCTGCTTTTTAATAAGCAATTTACTTTTAGCTTAACAGCGCTCAAGTGCCGCCGCCTGTAATGAAATACGCGGGCGGGCCTAAGCAGACAGCTTACAAACATACAGCTGCACACATATACATATATACTCACACACACATAGATGTATACACACATATATATCTCTCACTTTTTATATAGAACGAACTTGGCAACGATAATTAATTTTTTGGCTCGCTTGCGCCCAAGTTAAGACCTTCAGTTTTTTTATTCATTAAAAATAAATTAGAATGTTTCTATTTACTTAGGTATGTATGTATGTGTGCATATATATAGGCGTCTCACACTGTGCACCTTGGCCTCAACAGAGACTTTGCCAAATTACTCACAAGTACTTAATTCATCATTTTCTTCTAGCTCCATCGATTTTGTTTCCCTTTGGTCTATGCAGAATTAACAAAGATTTTACACTGCAATCAAATTGTGACTGTTTATGATAATTTGCCAATAGGCTTAGCCTTTTTTAAGTAATTCTATTATAATATCTCAAAATTAAATAACTAAGGTTTCTTGGAAAGAATTTATTATTCCAAAATTATTTAATAATGCCGCACAATTTGTCTGCTGAGCAATGTGATATTCGCTACTAGATGAGAATTTCCAAGAAAATGCTTCATGTCAAAAATCTTTTCTTTTTATTTTCATAATACTTTTGGCAACATTCGAGGTAAGCTCAATGATGTTTCATATGAAATTCATATTTTTATATGCAAATTGTATTTTATATAAAATAAAAAATTAAATTAAATGGTAATAGAGTTTTATTATACATATCTATATATATTTATTTTATGTAAACATTATTTTGTATATAAAAATTACTAAAATAATTTTAGAAAAAAAAAAATAATAATAATAATAAAAATAATAATAATAATAATTGTGTAATAATAAATGTACATATTTATATATAATACAAGACTTTAATTTTTACTTTATATAAAAACTATATTTAAATGAATAATTAATTCAGTTTCAATGATGAGTTGCAGCTGAGCAGAGCTGCAGAGCTTAAAACGGTAAATCTAAATCTTCCACTAACTAAGAAACTTATCTGAATATATTATTTAAATAAATTAACATCTACAGACAAATTGAATTCTTAAAAGAAAATTAAGCCTTTTTCTCTGTTGTTTATATCAAATATGTAAAAAAAATAAATAAAAAAATTTACTTTTATAATACGATCCAGACTTGGGCATAGATATAAAAAGAGACCCAGGCAATGATTGTATCTAACGTAGATATAGCTCAAAGAACACATGTAACATAAGAGGGGCAAACGAGTGTAAGAATGAGAATTCATGAATGCCAAAAAAAAAAAAAAAAAACGGTGTTGACTGGCATCGAAAACGGATTGAGTGAAGGAGCCCTGTCGTGTATGACTCGGAGGCAGCCGAGCAAAAAATAATTGAAGGCGTGGAAATACGAGTTAATGAGTGGAGTACATAAGTTGATAAGCTGGCATACAGACACAAAAATGATCATACATCCGGCACGGGACTGTAAGTCTGTGTGCGTACATATACTCAACGCTTTCATACCCTTCCTAAAAATAAATATGAGAACGCAAACATTTTGCATAAGCACGACAAACCCGTGCATGAGTTCAATACACTCTTCACTCAGAAAACATTTTATTTTGTCTGCGCTACGGCTGAATATGTTTCACTGCCTGGAAATAGCCTGGAATTTAAAGCAATGAACTAAATGAAATTTGTAACATGTCTACATGTGTGCATAGAAATCTGTGATTCATATCGCATTTACTTAGGCTCTCTACTCATAGTCTCCTGCTGAGGCAGATTATGCCAAGTCTACGGTCAATAGAACAAACAGCATCTTAAAAGAAAGGTATTCAGACAGCCTGCTTATTGCTGTTAATGCCAAATTACATTGATGATGGGCAATAAAAATTAAAATCAGAAGTTTGGGCAGAGCAGAACAAAGTATTTGTGTATTTAAATACTTCAAACTCTGTGCACATTTATATTAATAATTAAACAAATTTATCACAGAATAAAAGAAATAAATGCAATTATTTTCCACAGAGCCTGTTTCTAGGCCAGCTCAGGCACAAGTATATCAGAGTGAAACAACTTGGTTGCAAATCATTTGAAGCTGGTTTTTATGGCCGTTGTCCTGGCCTTAATAAAATGTGGCCACATTTGAGCACCTGCTATGCCCGCACGCACTTGGCTATGGTTTTGTTTGTTGCTCTTGTTAGGCAGGTGGGTTCATAGCTTATGTCCAGTGGCAGTCTGGCAGTCTGGCAGCCTGGCAGTCAGTGGTCGGGAGTGTTGACAAAAAGTGTACTTCATTTTGATATGGCCACAATTGCGGCGTTAACATGGCAGCCATGTTTAAGCTGTTCATAAATCAAATTGGTTTTTATCGTGCTGGCCATTTGTCAGTGCACCTTTTACATGGTCAACGCTTTTCAGCCGCAATTTCCATTGCCGTTGATTAAATAAACCAAAATCGAAATTCTGTTTGTGTTTGCACTGCCCAGGCGCAAGTACATAAATATTATTTTCGTAAATCTCAATGAAATATGGCCAGACAACTTTGACGAATGGCTATGCGCGACTATGGGCCCCGGCACATATGCATACCGAATGTTCATAAATAAATAAATGAATTAAATGCCCCAAAATACCAAGAACAGAGCACAGCCCACGGGCCAGGTGCGTAGTCAGGAAACCATTTATGACAGTCCCAAATGAAAGCTAACTCCAGCAACAGATCCAAAATACAGTGAATGCTCGAAAAAAAAAAATATTAAAATTAAAAGTCACTTCAAAGCAACAGACGCAGCTTCTGATTTGCATATTTAATGCCATTTGCATAAAGCAAACATAACAAACGTTCCCCATCCGCCTGCCCTACCCTGGCCACCTATTTAGCGAAAAATAAATGGGAATACTAAAAGGTTTCAATCAAGATGGCTCAAAAGGCGAAATGGATTAACATAAGCTTAAAATTATTATGAAATAAAATGACTAAAGATAGTGGAATAATGGAATTAAATGTAAAATATAATTATTATCTATGTAGATATTTTTTAATTTAATTTTATTTATTTTTTTTTTATATATAAATAAAATACAAAATTATTATAAAAAAATATCAAATAAAATTAAGTATATAAATTACAGATATTTAATAAAATGTAATTATAAAAATTTAATAATTAGTTCAGAAATAATATATTAATTTGTGAAAATATAAAAAGAACAATTATATTTAGAATAATTTATTAAATATTATATTATTATATTATCCATATTATAGAAATATATATTTTTAATTTCGAATATACAAATAATAAAATTACTTCCCATTTATTTTTATTTATATTATTATGTGGTTATTCTATTAGAAATAACGACATTCAATTTATAATTTAATTTTTCCTTTATGAAAGAATAATATATATTAAAAACAAAAAACAGCTCACTCATGAATGGTTTTCATGAAATTTTTTCTCTTGAGCTTTGTTTTGTACTGCTTTAAATGAAATAGAACTGTACTCTCTATCATTTTAGCAAACATTTTGAAAAATTCTTATATCCATTCACCCCTTTTACAGGGTATTTTACAGTTGATCACACTGAGCTTGTGAATTTAAACTTTGCAGAGAAATTCGTACATACCTTTATCGCTTTAATCAGACTCGGCTTTGGGCTTCGCTTACCACCTGCAATGAAAAAATGCAGAGAACAAAAAAGGGTTTTCATATTAGAAATGTTTATAACTTTTCCTTATTCACAGCTTCATAGGAGACAAAAGCGGAAAGCGAACAAAAAAAGTTGTCGTTAAGCTCTATATATATGTATATACGTATTTCTTTTTATTTTGTATTTTTGGAAATGTAAAGTGAACAATATGCAAATATGTGCTCGGGATGCTTGCGGAATTTAAATTTTGAGCTAAGCCCCAAAATATGCCCAGGCTGACCCTTTGTATGACGTATTTCGGGCTGAGGACACGGCACCAAGGACACAAAACGAGAAATAAGAACAACAATAAAATTAAATATTCTATTTAATGGCATTCGCTGTATGCCAACTACGGACAGTTAAGAAGGAGTCATGTAGACACGGCTCGTGCAAATATTCAGCCCTTCAAATAGAAGTCTTAAAGGTAGCTTTTGTTTCACACTGAGTCTATCTATTGGAGGAACTCGACCTGACGTGTCCGACTCTCTCGGTAGGTATTAAATATAACACGTATATCTTTGATATACGCATAGAGATAGAGAGGGAGAGAGGGAGCGAGGGAGAGAATGGTGGGGATAGAGAGTTAGAGATAGTGAGAGTGTGAGTCGAGCAAATTGCATTCGCATTATATCAATTTTATTGCCGAGCCCGGCTATAATTCTCATGTCCTCGCCGAGAGCATGCAAATAAAATGTATAAAAAACGAGATTTTATTGACGGTCTCGAGTTTGGTCCGGCAGCGGTTGCCCTTTTTATTCTAATTTCGTGGCCCGGCTTGTTGTTTGGGCTTATCTGTGCTCTACATGCCCATCGAGCGCAAGGGAAGCGCAATTTCGTCTCCCTTTGTTTCATATAAATTAAGCAGATTATATGGAGTCAGATAGGACTCAGTATGTGTGTGTGTGTGTGGATGCGTGCGTGTGTGTGTATAGAAACTGGCAAACCAGATTGCAAAATCAAGAAAGTAACTTTAAAAGGCACTCAGCAGAGCACACGGGTCGTTCGAAAGACGCCTCAATCGATGACACAAATAATACCTCAATTAAGCCTCCCAAAAAGAAAAAAGATGAAAAAGTAAGGGAAAAGTAAAGAAAAGTAAAAGAAATTACGCTTGGGCAGCACGATTCGAAAATTGTGTAGAGCGCAAAACATAATGGAAAACAAGCAACATTTTGTCGAGTATTTTCAGTGCGCCTCAATTTATGCCACAATATTCGACTCAATAGATGTTTAATACTCAACAATTTCTGCAGAGACAGCAGGAAAACGTGTGCTAGGCTGGACAGGCCGACTAGAAGATACCCTAAGCACTGCTGAGAGCTCGTATATCAAGTACTATAAGTTTCCTTGATGTATACATAGCAGACAGTACATACACACACACACATTCAGGCGCATAAGCATGTCCTGTCTTGGACTTGAATGGGCTTCTGCAATGAAAATGATTGATGTTGTAATGCGATCCAATTATTATTGGAAAATAATGACTATATCTATCTATTTGTCTACCTATCTGATATATCCGACCATCTATCTCTCTGGCTATCTATATATCCATAACCTATCTGTCTACATCTATCTATCTATCTATCCATATATTTATCTATCTGGCTATCTATATATCCATATACCTATCTGTCTGGCTATCTATATATCTATCTACATCTATCTGTCTAACTATCCATATATCTATCTATCTGGCTATCTACCTATCGATTTACATATCTATGTGACTGTCTATATATCCATCGATCTATATATTTCTCTCTGTCTTATGTCTATTCATAAATCTGTTTATGTTTATATCACTGCAATATTTGCAGATATTTTAGATAATAAAATCGATCTTATTGATAAAGGAATGAAATGAGTTATCGAGAACGTATGGTACACCGAATTTATCTAAAATTAAAAATCAAATTTCCAGCTAGCATTCAAACGAACAGACAGACAACCAGAGGACGGAATAAGGCCAGCAGGACAAGGCTAAATCGACTCAGCGCATCACCCAGAGCAACACTATATACACTTCAATAGCTCTGCCACGCCTGCTGCTGCCTGTTACATGCCTTCTCATCAATCCTCCATTCCTCAACCTCAATATAAATGAGTTTAGGGTATACAAAAAAATTATGGGAAACACCGCAGCAGCGTCGAACTTTTCTTGCTGTTGCTGCGGATCGAAGGTCGCAATGAGTGGCTCTATATATATATATATATACACACTCCATAATATGTATGTCTGTGTGTGCTGGGCAGCTGCGGCGTGTTGCGCTGTTTACATAATATTTTCATGTATATTTTTCAGCTTGTACATATTTTTTAATGATTTTCTTCTTCTTCGCCATCATCTTCCTGTTTTTTTTTTTTTTTTATTTTTCTCTGTTCGGCCTGCTTTGGCAAACTTTGAAAGGCGACGCCGTATTACAACTCAACTTGCGAGGCGCTTGGCTGGCTCCTGCTCTGTGGTTTTGTTGTGTGTGTGGCTTAAATGCCACCTCCACTCGGCGTGGCTTGTGTGCGAGAGTGGGTGGAGTCCGTTCGGAAGGCGGGCGGCGGCGTGGCACACAGGGCATAATTGCGCTGCCGTCGAGGCAAATGAAAAACGCCTCGCAATATTGAAGCTGCGAACTTTTCAAGTGTAAGAAATTTAATTTCGAAATGTAGGTTTAACGAACGGAAATTGCTTTCGCTGCCTCCGAATGGAGTAAAAGCTCTTGCTGTGTATTGTTCTCGCTCTCCCACGCACCGTTTCCCGTCTCCCTCCCCCCTCACAATCCATCTACAAACGCGCTGTGGCCATTGTTGTTGCAGCAAAGGCGTAGAGCTACAGCGAAAGTTGTACAAAAACGGAAAAACAAAACACCAAATTTCTGTATATAAATTCAGCTTTTTGCTGCTTGTTTTCATTTTGCAATTTGTTTGCTTAACTTTCTGATTGAGCTGGTGGCTCATTGCGGCGCATTACGTCAAAGAAAATGAAATTATTTAATGTTTTACATTTGTTCGATGGCTCCCAGCACCACCAGCAGCGGCACCACACAATATCTTCACCCTTGGCCTCATTTTGTGTGCATTACTTTTTATTTTCACTCTTTCTCTCTCTCTCTCACACACACACACTCCCTACTGCTCTCTCTCTCTCTCTCTCTCTCTCTCTCTCTCTCTCTCTCTCTCTCTTTCACTTCAGGGGCCACGCGGGCGCGTAATTGCGACTGATTTGTTTGGTATTTTGCACGGCCATTTATTTTCGTCATGGTCAGCTTGAGGCTCACCCGCCAGGATGTGGCCAGGCAGACAGGAGTGAGGCACAGCGCGTTGATTGAGCCCATTGGGAATTCGACATGGCCAAAGCTGTGGAATGGAACTGCACAAAAATTTGCCAAGCTGCCGTCTCGCAACTTCTACAAAAATATATATATATTCCTCTTTTCATGTGAAATACTTCAAGTGTAGAGTTTACTTTTCAAAAACTAGAAGCGATGCGTAGCTGTTGACATGTTTGTCTTTGATTATGTCAAAGTAATTAAAGTGACAAAATATAAATGTTTTTGTGAAGAAGTTAAAAATGCAAAACTTTGCTGAGTTGAAGCGAGAATAAATTTGTTTTCTCTTTCATCAAAGTTTGAGGCTGAGAATATATTTTCCTTGTGGCACTGAAATTAAATTACAGCTGCTTCTTATACATATTAAATTTGATAAACTCAAGCAAAGTCTAATTAGAGGCATATTTTAGAACATTTCAATATTGTTATTGATTCAATATATTTATTAAAATTTTTTTAATATATATATTTGTTTTTTCAGGGAATTCAAGATGTGTCTCTTCAATATATATATATATATATATATATATATATATATATATATATATATATATATATATATATATATATATATATATATTTAATATATATAATATATATTAATTCTATCCTATCTCTTGTGCAGGAGTATTTTTTGCCTCGAAGTTGTTTTCCTAATTCCAAAACATTAAGCAAATAATCTGAGTCGAATTGTTAGCCAAAAACAAGAATTTAATAATGTCGCAGCAATCGCCTTTGCTAAGCCTGACGCCAGCTTCTCGCTCCCATAACTGAGAAAGCCCATGGAAGGACGTGCGCTATGCTACGATTGAAGCAATAACAATAAATACGATGGGGAAAGAGGAGCTAAACAAGGTCACATGAGATGACTTGTAAATGCTGTGAAAATTGGAAGAAATCGTTGACACTTGTCTATATCTATATTTATACAAAAGATAATGATTTTTATAAAGAATATATTCATAATTTTAGTTAGTCTTAAAAAAAAATAAATAAATAATTTAATTAATTAATTAATTAAATAAAATTAATCTAAAATAAAATATATAATTATTATGTGTATAAAATATTTAATTAAAAATATTATATATATAAAATATAAAATAAAATAATTAAAGAAAAGGAATAATTTTTGAAAATTTTACGTATTATTTTTTTATGAAACTAAATATATAACATAAAAAATATATAATTATATGTATGATATAAAAGAAAAAAAAAATGTAAATTCTTAGACAGTAAAATGCAAAAAAATTAATAAATAAAACTAATAATGATCATAAAAATTGTACATTATATTAAATAATTATTAATTTAAAACAATAATTAATTATATAATTATAATAATTAATTAAAAAAAAAAAATAAAATACAAAAATATTCTTTTCAGAATTTCCCGGAAATTATACAAAAGTCAAAACTGGCAAGTCTTCTATAATTAAATTAAAATTATTCTTGTCATATCCCGGAAATTATTGAATTTAAATTAATGTATTTCAATTTAAAATACAAAATTAAATACTGGCAAGTAGTTTATAAATTTACTATATTCCTTCACCTATTCAGCACCACTGCTATTTTAATTATTATTCGAAAATCAACTGCTAAGGCTAAGCCGGCGCACTCTGTCACCACTTTTGGCTTATTAACAGTCGACCTTTACCCTTGCCGACTGTCAGAAGTGCAGCTGCAGCAGTTAGTAGAGGGGAAGAGAGAGTGGTTGGAAATGATGGCCGCTCCATTAGCGGTTGCCGGCAGCCAGACGGCTTGCATGCACTTGGCCAAAACTTTTTGGCCCCACAAACATTGTGGCTAAAGCCCAATGTTGACAACAGCAGTGTGGCCATGGACATCGATCAACGAAGTCGGCTCGGGTGGGCTTATATAAAAACATTAATAACATTAGCTTGGCCAAAAACAAACTAATCAAACTTTGGCCAGCAACTGAACAGACAGCAACAGCAGCAACAGCAGCAACAACTCCGTAACAAATTGCTTAATTTTCTAATGCTGCTTCTCATCTATTGGCTACGGCTGCCTGCCGCTTCCTTGATATTTTAGAATATTAACCCAGAAAACTTGCGGGCCAGCAGAAAAGAAAAAATCGAAAATCAATTTTGGTTAATGTGCCCGGGCAAGTTTGCTGCTTTCTCTTCTCTGTTGGCTGCTGGTTGCTGGCTGCCCGGGGTCACACACAGCCTGTGGCACGCACACATGTGGCAGCTAGCACACCCCCGCACACAGGACTGCTCGTCCATCGACGTCGCCCAAAAATCTAGCTTGGCAAATCTGAATGCGTTGGCAGCAACTCCTGCTACAGCTGCTGCTACGCTGACTCCCCTGCTTAGAGTCGGCTGTGCTGCCGGTGTCCATAGCATATTTTTGCATATATGTATGTATATGTAGTTTATGCAAACAGTTTTACCCGCCCGCATAAATTATGGCGTTTCTCAACACTGCCACACTGCCGTTGAACACTGCTTCGACCATAAAATTAGACCGTATATAAAAGGGTGTGGCCCACAAAAGTGGCCCAACAATCGCTGTTTATTCTGCATGTCATTTGCGCGCGTGTGTGCGTGTGTGTGTGTGTGTATGTGTGCTCGTGGCAAAAAGCTGGTTGAGACACTCCAATGAATGTAGATGTGCCTATATGCAAATATTTCAGTAAGTACTACTAAGTATATGTTTATACAGTATATATATATATATATATATATACCATCTATATTTGTATGTACATATATTGTAAAAATGTGATGTTCTTTTTTAAATAACAAAATCGTATGTAAAGGCAAAGCCATAAATAATAATTAATACTAGAAAATTAAAAGAAATGTTATGATCTCTTTCGCCTTTTATTAAATTTTATTAGAAGGAAAAATCTAAGAAAGTATGGAGTCCACCCCCACAAGTCCCAAAAGCCATATGAATTCCTTGAATTAATTTTATCTATGAGTACAGAGCACTAAGAAAAAAAAAATCATTTAAATCTGTTTCTCAGCAGCTTTGAAATTTATTAAAACATTTCAACTCAATCCTATAAAAACGAGAGTTATTCATACTGCAGAACAGAAATTTTCCCTATCAAAAAAGAAATAAAAATTGGCATAGCAAATAAATAAATAAATTGTAAATAATAAATTTGAAAAATTTGCTCTGCTTCTTGTACTTATAAATTAGGCACTCGTTTTTCTTCTGCATAAGCCATTCACAATCAGCGCACTCTGCCTCTCTGAAGATCATTTGTCAGGTATGTCCTGTAAGGCAGGAGTGCCACAAATATGTTCAACATTCTGATGCCTTAAAAGCTTCACAATTTTGTGTGCCTTGAACAAAATCGCAAATGATATAAATAATACATTTAATAATACTTTTTCTCTTAATCTTCATCGGCATTTGTGAATAAACAACATTTTTATTACCTCATATCGATAGAGAAATATAAATTTCTGTGTTTTTTTTAAGCACTTCCATGTGTTTTTTCAACCCACTGAATTGCTTTAAATAATAGTTTCAGTTTTGTTTATTTTTATTTCTGTGATTTGATACCCTGCGGGAATTCAACAGCCCCGGAAACTCCCAGAAAATGTTGGTAAACAAAACAGAAAAAACAAAAGCACGACAAATATTTTCTGCTATTTTGTTATCAAAATATTTGAGTTTATTGAGTAAATAAAAAGTTTTGTTTTGAGCGAAATGTATGCAGGTCGCTTTATATTGGGCTTTAGTTGACGACATTTTGCGTAAATATGAAAATTTATTTTGGATGAGAGGGGAATATTCAGAAGCGTTGGTGTGTCTCAATAGATGCTCATAGCATTTAAATACAGTTAACAAAATCGAAGAGGAATAAATAAATGAATATATAAGAGAGAAGGAATAAAAATAAATAAATAAAAATAAATAAATGATAATTCAAAGAAAAAAATAATAATAAAATAATACTAGAATAATACAAGTGAGTAAAAATAGATTAGAATTAAATAAAGTAAGAGATTTCTAGTCGAGACTGCTCGATCTGAGCACTGCATAGAGCTGGTATTCCATCAATCTACGCTTGCTTTATGCATGCACACATACATGCGCATGCATCCACACGCACACATGTGCACAAGTTTATGGATTTGCAAATGTCTCTAGTATTTGAAATACCTTTTTGCCTAGGATTACCCATTTTTAATGGGTTCTGGGCATACAAATAAATATAGAATAATAATAATATTATATATTTTAAAATTGTATTGCATTTATTATAATTCCATAAAATAAAAAATGCAATATAATAAATAAAAACACAAAATAAAATTTAATTTTAGCTTTTTTTGCAGTCTATTATTATTTTTGGGAATAGGTAGTTAGGTAGTTAGGTCAGTCCATATAAATCCAAAAATATCTTCATTAATTATCAATTTACTACGAATTATACGTTTGCTGCTATGAAGGCATTTCTCAGGAAACTTTTTCAAAGCCTCTTAATGAGAGCAAAAGGCTGCTCAAAGGAAACCTTTTTGAGTTTTTATAACTCGCATTTTTGTGCAGTGTAATATTGCTTACAGCATATCCATACCGCAATCCTTCAATTCAGATTCGGATACCATTGGTGTGCACTTAGCATTGCAAAATGTTTGCTTGCTGTTTACATAACTGAGCTGTCTGTTGGCTGTTTGCTGCTCTCTGCTCCCAGCTCTCTGCTCCCTGCTCCCTGCTCTCTGCTCTCTGCCCTCTGCTCGCAGCGGCCAAGGCATAGTTTTCTACATAAATATGCAGAGTTTTCGCTGTAACGATAACTGGCAGCATTTTGGCTATGTGGACGCAGCTGCTCGGTTATTCACACACACGCGCACACGCACACACACGCACACACAGACGCACGCACACCTTGGGGCTGGCTTTCACTGTGCCTTTTAGGCACACCCTGTGTTGATTTTATTGTAGCAAGTACATTTAAGAGCAGCGCCCAGTGAGCTGTGAACAGCGTACGGCGGCAACGTCATTATCATCAGCATTAGTATCATCATCATCATCAACACCCATCAGCAACGTGTGTTTTCATATGGGAACTAAATGTCTGCTCCATAGACAAGGATGAGAAGCTATTTTGGCTGTGTTATTGTTGTTGCTGTTGTTGTTATTGTTGTTGTTGTTTGTGTTGCCTTTTTAACGTGCCTCTCTCATGTTATTTACTTAACAATTTACTGAATAATTTAAATAGGCTGCCTTGCTTCTCCTGCTGCTACCCCGCTCCTGCTGGCATTGTTGCTGCTGCTATTACACTTCCTGTTTGCGTTTCGCCTCTCCTCCGCTGAATTATGAACGTTTGCTTTTTTGCCTGAATTTTCATGGGTGATAGTTGTCCACCCACGCATTTTCACTATGTGAGTGTCTGCGGCTGTCTCCTGCTGACATTTAATGCGGTTTGTCTGTGTCGGTGAGGGTGGGTGTGTCTGTGTGTGTGTGTGTGTTGGCTACGCTGTGTGTTGATAATGTGCATAATAAGCCTTAATTAATGTTAAATAATGAATTTTCTCATTTGCACGCCAGCCAATGCCGTTGTTAATGCCGCTGCTGAGATGGGGGCTGAGGCAGGGGCTGATACGGAGGCTGATACCAAGCCAATGCCCCGGGAAAGCCAGCCGCTTTTCTTGTTAGGCGTATAAGTTTTCCGTGGGCATTAACAAATATTTACAGGTGACGAAAGAACCACCGCGGGCCGCCAGGTGACTTGCTTTTGTTGTGGTTTGGCTCCTTCTGCACCTTCAAAATTTGCCGAGCCGCAGTGCAAATATTTAAGACTTACTTTCAGTATTTTTTCCTTTTGTTGTTTTTTATAGTATGTATGTTTGGCCCGTTGTTAATTAAAATTACTATAAAAGGGTTTTGTTTGCCCTCTCATTGGACTGGGGGCGGTGAATTTTAATTTGCCGGAATGCGCATGAAAAGGAGCCCAAAAGTTTCCCTTCCGCTGGGGAAAAGGTCGCAAACAAACTCGAATATATAGGTTTTGTGCCCCGGCCCGGAAAAATTATTTACAAACAAAGGAAAAAAAACTATCAATTAGAGATAAGCGCTAAAAATACGTTGATATTCAACCTAATTAATCGTCCCATTAAATGTGAATGGCTCTGGCCGAAAATAAACTTTAATTGAATATGCAAATTTGAAAAGGTCGAGGCTAAACCATTTGTGTGAGGCTTATGCTCTGCTTTATTATTAAATAAACAATATTTGTATTAGTTACACTTTTGGGAATTCGAAAATGAAGTCTAATTTGTGTGGATTATTTTGCTTATTAAATCAAAATATTTAGATGAGCTAAATACTTGGTGAAATCAAATATTACATTAAATTCGGTGTGCAAATGAATGCTGAATTTAAAGCAAAGTATAAGTCGTGAATCTATGTTAAATATTACATACTGAATAGAATGCATGTTAAGTTAAGTATGTTAAATAATACATACTGAATAAAAGGCATGTTAAGCTAAGTATGTTAAATAATATAACTGAATAGAATGCATGTTAAGTATGTTAAATAGTACATACTGAATATGAGGCGTCTTAAGTTAAGTATGTTAAGTAATATAACTGAATAGAATACATGTTAAATTAAGTATGTTAAATTAAAGGCATGTTAAGTTAAGTATGTTAAATAATATAACTGAATAGAATACATGTTAAGTTAAGTATGTTAAATAATATATACAGATAAAAGGCATGTTAAGTTAAGTATGTTAAATAATATATACTGAATAGAATGCATGTTAAGTTAAGTATGTTAAATAATATATACTGAATAGAATGCATGTTAAGTTAAGTATGTTAAATAATACATACTGACTAGAATGCATGTTAAGTTAAGTATGTTAAATAATATAACTGACTAGAATGCATGTTAAGTTAAGTATGTTAAGTAATACATACTGAATATGAGGCATGTTATGTTAGATCTGTTAAATAATACATACTGAATAAAAGGCATATTAGTTGCTCAACTTTCAATCTAAGAATTGTGAACCTGGAGTTTCTCATGATATTTATCTAAATGGTACAAATAATGTCTTGACAATTCGAAGAATTCACGAAAGGGAAAAGAGCAGAAGCATAATATAACTAAGTACTAGTCTACATAATTTAAATCATTTCAATTTTAAGAACTTATGCAACCAATTGACACTCAAATTAAATTATATTTAAAATATATATAAAAGTCTTGACTAGAATCCCATTGACTTGAATGATTTGATCTATAAATTTGCAAGTTTTATTGTGCATATATGTATGTCCATATATGATGTCTCAGCGTGCTACTCTTAAAGGAAATATATTTCTATATTGATTAGATAAATCAACTTGCTCATTTAATTAGCCAACTATATAAACGGCTGCTTAGACCAGCATTTATTGCCATCGGAACTTGTTTTGCTACTGCCAAACTTTTCGCAAACAGTTCAAAGTTGAATAAACTGGGAATATGTTTTCAATAACGCCAAAAGCAAATAGCCAATGCCAGTAGACATAATTAGACAAATGCAAATAGACATAGCTCTATACAAATATATACAAATATATATATATACAAATATATATATAGTATGTCTGTAGAGCTGTATAAATTTGTGACAGGATCCTAGAGCTGGTGCATAAAAAGTTCGAAACTCTCGCAATATTGTTCAGTTTTATGCACACACAGAGAGAGAGGGATAGATATGGAGGGAGCAGGAGACAGCTGACACTATTAGTGTTAATGTTCTGATATAACATACCCTTAGTAAAATGGTTGTCCAAAACTTGTTGTTGTTGTCGATAATGTTGCTGTTGTTGTTGTTGTTGTTGTTATTGTTGTTATTATTGTTGATCCACTTTGTTGCTGTCACAGTTGCGTTGGTCGAAAATCAATGCGCAAATATTTTATCCTTTTTATATGACTGACTGGCAGACTTACGCACACTCACGCACACTCACACTGACACACACACGCACACATGGACACATGGACACATGCGGAAAATGATGGCAGGCTATGAAAAAAGGAGCGACAGCCGCCGCAGCAAAAGGGAAAAAACTCAAGAAAAAAGTTGCTTAGCTCGACGATTTTATTGTGCGCCGCAGCAGTTGATTAGGCGGCGCCCAGCTTCATACATACATATAGAGAGTAACTGTATATATATGTACATTGATATATGTATATATATATATATATATATATATATAAATATATTTTATTGCAATCTTACTTTATGCGAGAGCTGTACTTTTATTGGTTTCTGTTGCTCGCACTTATTACTCTAAATATATATCATTTTCCATGTGCTTGTATTCCCCTTGTTGAATTGAAGTTTTTCTCAGTTTCGAATTTATTTTTTGTTTTTCTTCTTTTATTTTGTTGTTTGCTCGCTTTTAAATTTGTGTTTAGTTTTCACTCGAATTTCACTTCTGGGTGGCCACAGCTGCTGAGTGCCATGTCAATCAAAATCAATCAAATTCCGTTACACTCGTCAAGCGCCTTTCCCACTTTCCATTTACTCGCTCGTTTGCATTTACACATGCTTCATCTTGTCGTCGTTGTCGACGTTTTCCTTGTTGCTGTTGCTGTTGTTGTTGCTGTTGCTGTTGTTGTTGTTGTTGTCGCGTTGTTGGCTCAATTTGCGAGCTTGAAATTCACGTGCTAAATGCATTCCCCACGCCAGTCTCTCACACGAAATTTACGGCTTTCGCGTTGTCTGCTGCCCGGCAAACGCGCGTTTACCGTTACCCGATTAACAGTTAGCACGTGTCTTGCGCTACTTTTATTTGTATTTATTTTATTTTTGTTTTTATTTATTTATTTATTTTTTTTTTTTTTTTGCATCACTTTCAAAGGCAAATTCGAAGCGTTGCCCACTCACTCTGCTCACTTTTGTTAGTTTACTTTTCGATTTTCTAACTTTTTTCTCGCTTTTGGGTTTGTGCTTTGTAACGGTTAAAACGCAACTGAACTGCACCACGCACGACGCCAACACCCCGTCCGTCTGCGTGTTTGGGGGCTCACGCTGTGTCTGCTGTGTCTGTCGTTAACGGCGTACGCTTTGAGACTGCTTGGCCGCAACGCTCCGACGACTTTCAGCAGCCGTTCGTCTGCCTGCTTGCCTGCCGGGCAGAGCAACGACGTCGTCGTCGTGGTCACCGTTAGCATCGGCATTGGGCTTTCGGCTGTGTCGTCGTTGTACTCCTCGTGTCGTCGTCTTTTCGAAAACTGTTATACGTGCAGGCCCATTCAGTGCTGGGCGCTGCAGCGGCGCTGCCCGAGAGAGCGCAAGAGAGAAAGACAGAGAGAGAGAGAGAGCCGAAATAGTAGTTTACGCTCAGCGCGAGCGAGTGCGAAAAGAGTTCGACTTTTTTCGAGTTGGCTTTTATTTTTATTTCTATTTGGATTTTGATTTTTATTTTTAGTGCCTTGAGGTATGTGATTTATATGTCGCCGTAAAAATGCATAATAAATGCGGGTTATCAAATTAAAATTAAGCAACTAAATAAAGATGCAAACTACGATAAATATCAATATTAAATGTAGTATAGAAAAAGAATAATAATAAAATGTAGCAAAGAAAAGAATAAAAATATCAATTTACTTGATATGAAAAACTTGTACGTATATTTAAAAACAATAAGAATTATATAGTTTTAAGATTTTGAATACAATTTTAAATTCAAAAAAATAAATCTTCTAATAATAGTTCTTATAGCTTTAAGTGACATTAGGGTTTTTCAAAAGTTTGAGCTCAGTAATAAAAAAATATAATATTTTTGTATATTAAAAACTGTTGGATTATATAATAAAAAAATTGAACATTTGGTAAAAAAAAATAGAGCAATAAATATTTAAAACAATTTAAAATACTGCATAAAATCAAAATTGTAAGGTAAAATGAAAATAATATAAAAACAGTTCGCTTTTAAATTAATAATTAAATATTCATTAACAAAAATTTAAAGTTTAATAAACAAATTTATTTTTAATAGCACAAAAAATCAATGTTATTAATTTTCTTATATAAATAAATTTCAAATTTATAGAAATATAAATTTTTAAGAATTATAATTTTTCTTTTTATGAGTTTTAATTTTATTAATATATATTTATATATGATATAGTAAAAATAAATATTTTTTATTTTATATAAGTCAAAAAAAAACCTAAAGATTTAAATTATTGTATTATAATATATTGCCAACTAGACTTATTTAATAAATTTAAATATTTAATGTAATTAACTAATGTCTATATTCCGCAATATATCAACGCACTAAAGAGTTAATTTTATCCCAACTCCATTTCATCACTCGAGCGCTGCTCGTCTTCATCTTATCCCAGTTATCACTGGCCTCTCACTTGCCACTCGGCGAGTGTGTATTTTGCTACAGCTGCTGTCTTGATAAGCACTATCAATGGCTTTTTGTTTACATATTTTGTTTCCGTTTCCCCCACACACACACACGCACACACATACACTCGCACAAATTGAACTGTTAACGGAAATTATAAGAGCGCACTGTTCCCAGTATAACGGCGTGCCGCTGCATATAACAGCTCCGAACTGTGCTAATGCTCTCTCACACACGCACAGCGAGTCGGCGCTCTGTTTGAAAGCCGGAAACTCACCACACAGCTGCCTGCTGACAAAGTAGCAGAGAAACTCACCACAAATGCAGAACTGAAGCTGCAGCCAAGGCAGCGCCTTGGCCGCGAACGCCAAAGAAATCCGCTAGCCGAGCAGAAACACTGCAGGCCAAAAATATTGATTCAATACGATTTCGTTGCGATGAGGATGTGGTGGGGTGGGGTAGGGATTGTGATTGGGTTTGGTTGTCTTGGCGTGCTTTGCTTTGGCTTTTGGCTACCTTCTCTACATACATATATATATATATATATATATGTATATAGCGTCTGGCTGCGCCTGCCCTCTGCGGTTGCCTTTTAAAATGTTGTTGTTGTTGTTGTTGCCTTCGATACTCTGCAGCAGCGACAGCGCAAATAACCAATGAAGCAGATAGTAATGTTTATTGTTATTCTTGGCAGTTGGCCCTGCGGCCATTCAAATCAATTCGTTGGCCGCGCGGCAGCTTCAGTCTTATCCTTATTTAAATTTCTCTCTTATTTCTTGAAGACAGGCCAAGCATTGCATATTATTAATGTTAAATAAGCGACACAGCAGACTCCCACTCACTCTCTCTCTCTCTCTCTCTCTCTCTCTCTCTCTTTATCTATCTCCCTCTCCCTCGCTCCTTGCGTAATCAGAGTA
This sequence comes from Drosophila mayaguana, assembly GCA_037075325.1. Classification (NCBI taxonomy): domain Eukaryota; kingdom Metazoa; phylum Arthropoda; class Insecta; order Diptera; family Drosophilidae; genus Drosophila; species Drosophila mayaguana. The sequence continues at coordinate 13,784,422 of JBAMCG010000068.1, read as the reverse complement.
GTTGCGGCGGCATTAAGTATACGCACTGTGCTGCTCGCCGCCTTTGGCTGGGTGCATATTTGGGGCGAATTAAAACTATTTAAGTTTTTAATGCCCCAACAGCGATGATCTTGTGCATGGCATATAAATTACGCCCCACACCAAGCCACGCCCCCCGCAGCCAAATCGCAACACAACTTCAAAGGCCTCGCACGTCGTTGTCAACGACGACGACAGCGACAAGGCTGAGGATAAGAACGTGCAACGTGAGAGCGTCGGGGCGTGGGGGCATGGGGGCGTGTCTGTATCGGTCGGAAAAGACGTTGAGCACTTTGCCAAAGTTTTTAGCTTGGCTCGTTGGCAATTTTTTACTTTGTTGCTTTATAGGGATTTATGTTTAATCGGCCAAAGGTTGCGCGCACACACGCAGCTCTGTTAAAAGCTCTTTTGTTTCAGCCAAAGAGAGAGAGCGAGAGAGAGAGCGAGACAGAGAGAGAGAGAGAGAGTGAGCCAAGGCGAGTGAGGCATGTTTGCAATGCTAACGTGGCTGAGAAATGATTTTGCCCCTTGCATATCTCGAGGCAACTGTGAAATGTTGATAAACATTTCCCAGACTTAAATGGATTGCCCGTATCCTTGCACGACTCCCGTATGCCAAGGTCCTTGGCCCAGTGGAGCACTAACCATATGCTCAGTACACCAATTGCATTGATAACTGTTCAAGACTTAAGACCTTCTGGTTGAAACAACATGAACTTTCGTTTATGAAACACTCAGATTTAATATTGAAATATATAGAAATGCTACCATAATAGAAATGTGACCAGCTTTCAAATCAATTGTAAATATGGCAAATATATTAAAATATACAGCTAACTATTTTTAGGAGTAAAAATAAATATTGAATAGAAATTTCTCAGAAGCTTTAAGCACATACGTTTAAGTATGTAAATATATATGAAGATGAGTGATTAAATTACTTTTATTTTTAGTATATCAAACCCTTTTTTCTATTGTGCCCAATTTAATAATTTCATTTATTTCAATTTTCTTTTGTTTTTCTAATATTTCGCACATCGAAATAAATCTGTCAAATAATAAAGAGAAGAAGAGATAAAAATGTCACAATTTTCTGTATATATCAATCGCTGCTGCGCCTCCTGTGGGCACAGGACGCATACATATTAAAAAATATACAATAAATATAGATTTCAAAAATGCTCAAAATATAGTTGCAAGGCAAATCTGGCAGGGCTTGGTGAATACATGGGTATTCTATAGTCAGTAATACCCGCCTGTTGTTAATTTTTGTTTTCTTTTTTTTTTTAGTTAATTATAGGTTATACTATTTTCAGTAAATCTAGATTTTATCGAAATGGCATTAACTTTAATTATATAATTTTTTTGTTTCATTCTTTTTAGTTATTTTATTTTTTCAAGTCATCCAATCTTAAATTTAAGAATAGTTAAAGAATTAAACGTGATCGAAAAACCCATCAAATCATTTTTTACCCATTAAAACGTTGATTTGCTAAGTCAACAATAATATACATATATATATATATATATATATATATATATATATATATATATATATATATTTTTTTTTTTTTTTTTTGTTTTTTTTTTACACTTTTGGGTAAAACTTTTGGCGCTGGGCAAGTTTTTTGACCCCTTGCCGTATCAACGGCGCTTGTTCAAATACACGAACTTTTCGTGGACTTTAATTAGGCGAACTGTAAGCTGAGAACTGAGAGTTGAGAGTTGAGAGAAGTGAGAAATGAGAGCGTGGCGAGTGGGTTGAGTTTTGAATGCCTGACAACGATGAGCGATGAGCGATGAGCGAAATGAAAACAGGCAAATTGAAGTCATGGATACCTTAAGCTATCAGATATACAAATACATGTATAGGTGTGTGTATGTGTATGTATATGCATGTGTGTGTGCGTGTGTGTGTGTGTGTGTGCTACAGCTGTAACTATGATCCACTGTGGAGGGGGCGGGGCGAGTGCTGATTGTGGCTCGAGCTTCCCTTTTGCACGTGTAACAAAGCGTAGCATACAATTTGGCGCAGTCCTTTGACTCCAGTCTAGACAATTGCAAAGCAAAGTTGAAGAAGAAAAGATGGCGAAGAAGAAGAAGCAGGCTTCCTTCATATTGCCAAACAGTTTTTTATTTGGCGCCAAGTCAAAGTCTCGTTCTTGCCCTCTCTATGCGACTCTCTCTCTCTCTCTCTCTTTCACTCGCTCTTTCACTCTGCTGTTGTCTCTTGTTGCTCTTTAGTCTTTTGACGCAGCTGGAATTTTAATTTCCGCACGTGGCCAACATGCCAAGGAAGTTAACTGAGAATTTGTCAGACTATGTCTATGTGTATCTAAGTGGAAAAGAGACAGAGATAGAGACAGAGAGAGAGATAGGGAGAACTGCTAAAGAAAGAGAGATAAATAGATAGAGAGAGGCGTAGCTGTTGTGCATTTACATCTGCTATGTGTTTGTGTTTATGCGTGTGTGGGCGTGGCACCTGTAATTACCTGTGACGCAACTCTAATTGAAAGCCCCAACAGAGCTCGCAAATTTCGACCTTGTCTTACACACTCAGTGGTTTTCACTAAGTTTTCTTCTTCTTTTTTTTTGTTGAACTAAAACAAAGGAAATGGAAAAAGAAAATTTTTTTTGTTTTGTGAAATTTTCTAAATACACTTCAAATATTTTTTTGCACAAATATTTGTTTGCTCTGACGCTCTGTTTCAGTTGTTAACAACTTTTTATACGAAATCCAGAGTGTGTGAGAGAGAGAGAGAGAGAGGGAGGCAGAGCGAGAGGAGATTTTGACGCCCCTTTTTTTGCCGCATTGGCAGGCAGCCATGGCGTAAAGCCTTCCATTTCAGTTGCCCACATTTATTTAAGGCTTTTGTTTTGGTATTTGCAATTTAGTTTTCGATTACCAAAACTTTGAATGCACTGCCATTTCTGGGGCGAGGCAGCTCAATAGTCGAGTGGGGAAACTAATTTAGTTAAAAGAATTACGAGCGAATTTAAGGCTTTAAATTCATGGGCAAAGTTTGTTGCGTGAACTCTTTGGGCCATGCTTAAATATTTATTTAAGCAAACTCCTTAGAAAGCGTATCTCCACGTCTCATTTTGCAACATTTTCCATTCCGTATTAATGCTGAAGACACGCTGCGTTGTCAGCTCGCGACGGAGCAGGAGTCTGAGATTTCTTTGGCTGCAGCCAAAATGATAAAAAGAGGAAGAAAATTGTGCGATTTTTTGGCACCGTCTGCATGTCAAATGGGCGGAGTTAAAGGAAACAAAAGATCTATTCAATGGATTTGTCGTACGAGCTGATATTAATAGCTAGCCTTAGGCGAATTTCAATTTGCAAATATTTTTGTGGCACTAAAGAGGAGGAAATTGTATGAGTCTATGAGTGTTAGTGCTATCCACAACTAGTAAATTTGTATATTTAATATTATTTGCCATTTGATTAGGCTGAACTGCTTTGATCTGAACAGTAATTAAATATATGCATATGAATGTATATGCTCCACTTTTATGTACATGCCAAGACTAGTATATAAGATATATTTCATCATCTTCACTCGTTTCATAGGCGTATTAAAGAGAAACTTTTCTTGGTTGCACAAGTATCTCATGAATTGCGATAAAAACTTTCATCTTTTGAATACAGCAAATATTCTTGTTGGCTTTGCTCACACAAACACACACACACACACACACACACACATGCATACAGAGAGAGAAAACTGCCGTAATACAACTGCAAAGTAGTTTGAACGACGATTCGACTGCGAACTGTTGGCCAAATAGCCAACGACACAGCAATTGGGCCGAGGGAGGCTTGGCATTAAAGCCACATTCGAACTGAAGGTCCAGCCAGTTGTTGGGCTTTTGTTAATATTTGGGCCCGGGCCGTTGTAGTGCTTAGCAATTTTTATTATATACTTAATGAAATTTGTGCTTATGCGAATTCGCTTGTTGTTGACACATAAACAACATAAAGACATCAATAATAAAATGTTATTTTGCCGCAGTCTGGCCAGAGTCCGCAGATGAAGTCATTGAACCAGTGCCACCCAGAAAGGAGAAGAGCGAAAGTGGGCGTGGGCGTGGGCGTGGGCGTGGAAGGTGGGTGGGGGCTTTGACGACTTGCTTGGCTAAACAAAAGGCAGCAGGAAGTTGGAATTTGGAATACGCAATGCTGGCGCATGCGGATTAATAATAATCATAAATATTAAATGCCATTACAGTGGCTCAAATTATCTAAACGACATCATCTAGAATTCAATTGCGTGTCCCGCAATGAATCCTTGCGCTTTTCTAATTCACAGCGGGCCAAGCCGAGCTCAGCAAATGAAGATGCTTCGCTTGGACAAACTAATCCCGCTAACGCCGCTTATATGTAACGCAGTACACGTAAAAGGCAAACTATTTAGAAAAAGCTTTATTTATGTTAAGACATCAATTTAATGCTAACAAGCAAGTCGTGGAGCAGCAGCTGCGCCCCGGCCCGAGCACAGAGCCCCGAACCCCGAACCCCGAACCCCGAGCCCCGAGTTGGCCAAAACAGCGTCAAGGTGCGCGTGAAATTTATTTGGCTGCAGCATCTTTATCTGCTTCTTCGCTTTCGTTGGCTCCTTCCGCATCTGCTTCTATCTTTTTTGATGCTCCACTTGACGAAATGGCAGCCGCCACAGTTGCAGCAGCAGCAGCAGCAGCGCAGCAGGAGCAGCAGCAGCAGCAGCGAGTGCAACTCGCTCTAGGGTATAAAATTAAATTTCAACTTTTAACGAATATTTACGCGTTGCTAGATAAAAGTAGCATAAAACTTTGGCGCCCAGTGCAAAGTGCAAAGTGCAGAACAGTTACCCTCCAACGCGCCCTCTGCCGGCCACTGTGGGCACCACGTGGCACGTGCAACATGCAACCTGCTACGGGTAACCCGCAAGTAGCTCTGACTAGCCCCAAACAACCCCACAAAGTATCTGTTAAGTATAATTTATGTGTGGCATGTGAATGGGGTCTTAAAAAACAATGCATTTCATTTTGGCCAAAACACATAATGCACCAGCATTCGCAATATGTAAGAGAGCTACTACGGCTATCTCTCTCTCTCTCTCATTCCACTCTCTCTGCACTCACTCCGTCTCTGTTTGCAATGATCCCTCAGTGACATGAAACACCTTCAGCATCTGACGGCGAGCAAATGCTCATTTCATTCTTTCTGTTCCTCAAGAGCAGCAGCTGAAGATTGCAACGATTGGAAGCACTGCTGCCATTTCAGCTTTTTTCCGCTAGATCTGGCTATTTCAGTTTTTTCCCGCCAGATCTGGCCATTTTTAAAGTCAGTTTGCTGGAAAACAGTGGAAAGCTCTATTCCTTAAGAGCAGTAGCTGAAGCACTGATGAGATTTCAGCTTTTTACCCACCAGATCTGGCCGTTTTTAAAGTCCGATTGCTCGAAAATGGCAAAACTTCGAGTCTTAGAAATTCGTAAAAACTTTAATTTATTTTTTAAAATTTATTTTCTTTATTTTATAAATTTTTAGCAGAAAATTAAAAATTAAATCCAATTGTTATGCATATCTTTCGGTCGCCTTTCTAGCTAGATCTCTCTCTAGCCCGGCAACACAGATTGGAAGAGAGTTCTTGAAATAAAGATAAAATTTGATAGCTTGAGTTTTGTCAATTCAGATTTCATATGATTTTTAAGCAATTGTTATGTAAATTTTGAAAGTAAAAGTTTATTCTATGAAATTGAAGGGCTGAAACTCTGAACTGTAAAAGTAGAATGCCGTTCTAGATATCTGTAATAAATTATTGAACTGCGCGGAAATAAAATGTTGCCATACATTTGGCTTATAAAGATGATTATAAGATGCTGTAGAAACAGCAAAGTATTTATTGAGCTCAACTAACTGTTTTATTTACTCGAAACACAAGCCTTAAATGCTAGATATGAAAATAATATATGTACCTCCTGCAAGGTTTCTTTTTGTCGTACCCAAGTTTACATCCTCTGTTCCTGTTTAATATTTCAAGCCGCGCTTGAAGCTCATTTTAGATTTACTTCAATCGCATGGAATTCGAAAATACAACTAAAAACTTTGCACTTTAAATATCTCCATCTTTAGCTTAGTCGATAAAAAAAAAATACAAAAATATATGATAAATAACCACAAAACTAATTTAATCAACAATTTAGGGCATTTTCCATGGAGTTGACAATGTGAATGTGGTTTCATTGCAGAAAGTATTTACAAATTGATGACAAACAATTGCATTGAATTGTTGCAAACGTCTCAAAAACAGCAAAATCAGTAGGCGACATTGCTTTATCAGTGGACCTCATATCGAGGGCTGTAAATGAATGTGTCAAACCACAAAGAAAAGTTGAAAATGGCAATGGAAGAGCTCTTTTCAATGCAAGACAAATTTCGTTCGTATTAAATACTTTTTCAATAATTATTTTTAGTCCTATATGAATATAGTATGTGCACAAGAGCAGTTTAATTGCTTTATCTAAATAAATTGAAGAAACTTTTCTTTGCATCGACAGATCTCAATTACTTTCTCCAATTGAATTTTCCTTTTCTAGCTGTCGTTTTTGCAGATGAAATTGCTTTATTTTGGAGACTCGCAAAATTTGTAAATTTTGTGTTTAAAGTGTGTGGGAGAGAGGGGGAAAGGGAGAGGGAGTGTATGTGTATGAGTGAGTGAGACGTCCCGTTGCTTAAATTCAATTGCATATTTATTATGTGTTAGTGTATGTCTGTGTGAACGTGTGTGTGTATGTGTGTGTGTGTATGTCTATATATATTTAAGTAGTATACGCAATATTTTGTACAACATTCATAGACTGTGACTGTGACCGTGACTGCGACTGCGACTGCGACTGCGACTGCGATTGTGACTGTGACTGCAGCTGCAGGACAAACGTTTGCAATCCATGCAGAATTTTTCAATTTTCTTGGCAGTCAGCACAGATGTAATTTATTTCGCAAGGCACACACATACACACATATGCACACCCCTCACACACACACACCCACACACCTAAAGATACTCAAATGCAGATGCAGATGTGCTTTCGGCTATGGAGCAACGCAATTAACCTTCATGCCTTTTTGGCAGTTGTGGGTCACTTGAGAAAATCTTCAAATTTTCTATATGTGCTCAAGTATCTGTCTATATATATAAATATATATATATATATATATAATTGTATTATAAATGACTGGACCATTGCAAAATGTTTTTGCCGCATTTATTGTTGCCACGCCAACAACATAAAGTTTGAAGTCCTCACAAGCTGCACTTTTGCTGTGGCAGTTTCTCAATTGCTCGCAATTAGCTGCAATTTTATTTCTGGCTCAGCCAGTTAACTTTCTTGTTATTCTTCTGTTCCTTGGCTAGCAAAAACGAAGGGGGAGGCGGAGTGAAAAGCACCAAAATGGGTCTGCTAATTGCACACTTCAAGTCGAGTGCGAAAGCGAGAGCGAGATCAGCAACAAGCTTAGATTCTTAAAGTGCATCCAAAGGCATGTGTATGCATGTGTGCTTGTGTGTGTGTGTGATGGCACTTATTGCAGCATAATATTTATGTCTTCAACTGAAGTGGCCACAATTTGTAGCATAAAACTAAATGAAAGCATTCAGCAGTGGAGCATTAAAACTGTATATCATTTGAGTTGTGAAGGTGAAGTGGGTTTTTACCATGAGACGGTTGAGTTATGAAGCTAAAGCTCTAATTAATATGTGTACATTACATATATAATGTTATATTATATACATTTATATGTTATGTTATATACTTATGTATGCAGCTTTGCCCTTAAACGAATTCAATTCAGGCTGCCTTGCAGCATGTGCGCTTTTTCAGACTGCCTTATGCTAGTGACGTCCTCTTCGCTCTGTCAAATTAGAGCGACACTCTGCGAAGGCCATATGTAGCCATCTCGCTCGCACTCAGCAGCGCCAGAGACAAACTTCAGCAGCAGCTATATTTGTCCCGTTTTCTCTCAAGCAAGCAACTAAAGCGCAAGTTCATTAGGCTAACATTTCGACAAGCTCTCAGTCTCTCACTAACACCACTGCAACAGCCAGAGCCAATCACAGCCAAATTGAAGAGAATAGAGAACGCACATCGCCTTTCATTTTGCAGCTCAACCAGCTTCGAGGCTTGATTGTAGAAGATATTTTTGTGCTTTTGCTACCTTTCTATGAAGCGAGTCTATACTGATATATAATTTATGTTTTAGGTTTCTCACTTGCATTTCATGACTCAATTTGAAAATGCTCTTGACTTATAGTTTTTAGCTTCTATAGTCTCTAGTCCCCAATCTCTCAAGTCTATCACGATTCTCTAGGCACTCTAGACTCTAGTCTCTAGTGTGTCCAGTCTCTCTAGTCTCTAAATTCTGGCTGGTAGTCGAATCTCTCACCTAACGACTCTCCACTCTCTCTTCAAAGCCCTACAGGTGCTTTCCCTTCACACTAGACTAACAGCAATACATAACCAAACTAATAGCCCTCTTTACTTCGTGAGCAAGCACTAAAAACTAAGCAATTACAGCACAAGGCTGCTCAAACACAATTGTAAACATTCTCAATATGCTCAAGACAATTAATGATTTTTCTTAAATTAATTATATTGCCAAATGAACTTTTTATGCTCTCCAATTAGTTAACAAACAAAATTTCCCGCGGCTTTTCTGCAAATATTTAAAGCAATTTGATTTGTATGAGCTTTAAATCGGTTAAGTTAATGATGATAATTATACGTCACTCAATTGCGGACGGCTGTCACATTCTTTCATTAATTATATATATGTATATACATAAGTAGCGAAAAACCGTGGCCCGCCCCTGCCGCCGGGCTGCCCTTTGACCAGGTTAATTATGGACTCGCCGCAGGCTGTGTTTTAATCGAGAAATTGTCAGAGTGAGTTGATTGTCATTTTGATGATTGGCGCAGTTGCGTTACGTTAATGCCTGATGGGGCAGCTCTCCGACTCTCCGACTAAAATGTTAAGCACTTCCATTTCCATTTCCATTCCATTTCGATTGCCATTTGTGTTTTCCATTAGCCTCGTTATGCATTATATCGAGTGTTGCTAATTTATATTAAAAACAACTGCCAACTGTTGGAGCTGTCAGAAAGTTGTGCAATTTATATTTAATTACGTGCGAAACTCGATGCCAGAGCTACAACTTGAAGTGAAAATCAATTAGAAAAATTAAAAAATAAAGAAACAATTGAACATTCCATAAAGCGGCTGCCCACAATTTCCGGATTTATGGATTCGTTGTCGACTTATGCACTAAATTATTTTCGACTTAGCAGCAACACAAAGCAGAGCAGAGCAAAGCAAGTGCAGAAATATTTTTATAATTTACAGTTGACAGCTACAACAATGGCAGCAACAATGCGACAGGGGACACAATTTCACAAGAAGCTGGCTAACGCCGGCTCGGGGTTGGCAGCGAGTGCCGGCTAAATAAATAGTTGTGCAGGTGGTGTTAATTGAAAAACTTTGCCAACACTAATTAAAAGTTTCTAAACAAAATTGCCATGACTATGGATATTGCTGTTGGCCCTCGACCCGGCCGCATCCTGTTAGCGGCAAGCTCATCCCCATCCCCATCCCCATCCCCCATCATCATCCTTCATTCTCAGCCAATTGCAATAGAATGCTGCAGCACACCGATTTCTTGTTGTTTTTTGCCACACTTTGTCAATTCGAGCAATCATCAGCCAGAAGATGCTGTCATCTCTCTGTTTCATCTTAATTTATGAACTGTCAAATGTGTCAATAGACTTCCATTCAATTCGACTCTGCTCAGCTGTTGCACAACCGGGAAAACATAAACAAGATGGAACGAGCTACTTGAGCGAACTAACTGTCGACTGTAATTGAAGATTTATGAGCCAACAATAATTGTTAACAAATTCCATAAATATAATAGGAAGAGAAGTTAAACATTAAATGAAATTTAAATGCGAAGTCAGATAAGTAGTTTATGTGAATGACTGAATATTGATATAAATAAAACAAGATTCACAAATAAATAGTTAAATGGCATACAAATAAAGAAATCAATAATTAAATGAATGAATATAGCCAAATAAAAACCGAAGTCAATAAAAATGCATAACTAATTATTTAAACGAAGAAGTAATAATAAATAACTAATTATATGACTAAATAAGGAGTTAAGTTAATCGAAATTAACATAAAATGTGAATACATTATTTACGTTTATCATTCGAAACAACAGTTACTTGCGAACTATGATTTAACTTACAAATTTTGTAATATAAAGTTTAAAAAAATTTTAAATTTAAATTCTATATTTTTTATTGCTCTCACATATAGCAATATTCGCCTCGTGAGTGCTCGGCCCCTGGTATATCTAAAGATAATATTCGATAGTAATATTCAAGTAGTTATTTGCTCGCCTCAAATATGCGAAGACTAAACCACAAACTTGCAGAGATTTTCAATAGCTCTCATCATCTTCGCCGTTAACAGTGAAATAAAGAAGAAGAAGAAGAAGAAGAAGAAGGCGAAACTTAGGCGGCTGTTACAATGCGCTTAATTTCCTTACAACATCCTGCAGCTAACCGCACATCCTTCGCTGATATCTGAGGCAGGCTGGACAGTCGCTCTACCGCGCTCTCTCCCTCTCACTCTCTCTCTCTCTCTCTCTCTCTCTCTCTCTCCTTCTCTCTCTCTCTCTCTCTCTCTCTCTCCTCTCTCTCTCTCTCTCTTTGTCAGTTGCATGTCTGTCTGCCTATCTGTCTGTCTCTTTCTCTCTATATCTGTCATATTTTGCATGCCAATGTCGCGCGCTGCCGGCTAACTTTTGGCACAGGACAACAGCATATAAACCAAATATAAAATAGAAAATGAATAAAAAAGAAACTAGAAACAACAGCTGAATAAATATACAAAATATAATAAAAAATAGAGAAAAAAAAGTCAAAACGGGGCGAAAAATTGCGACTTTGTCCGTGACCCACGTCTGAAATTTAAAATAACTTAAAAGACTTGAAGCAAGTGACTTGCGACTGGTACTTGTTGTTGTTGTTGCTGCCACTGTTGTTGTTGTTGTTGTTCTTGTCACACTGACAGCGGCTGCGTCATGGCACGCCGGAAGTCTTTGGCAATAATAGAAAACACACCCAATTTACGTGAAAAATAATTCACTGGGCGCAGCAGCTGCTGCTCGAACAGCTCCAACAGCTCCTCCTGCTCAGCCTATGCCTGACGACGACTACTTCCTGTGCGTTCCGTGTGGAAATTCACCTTTCAGATCCTGGCCACGGCCCCTTGCCGCGTTATTTTGTCAACTTTAGTTGTGGTCCACAAGTCAAAATAACTCAAACACAGCACAAAAAAAAAAAAAAAAATTAGAGTAAAAAACGCTGCATAATAAAGAAAAGAAAATTACGCAGGGCAAAAAAAAAATAAGTAAAGAAAAGAAATTTCCAGCACCTGCACGTGCCGCCCTGCCGACAGAAATTTCCATGGCCAGCGAAATTCAAATGATAATCTGTGTAATGGACAGGCCGGGCCGGGCCGGGCCGGGCTGGGCCTGGCCGAGCCGAGCCGAGTCGAGCCGTTTGCCCGGAAATGACTTAGTGTTTGCTGGAAATTAAACGGGACAGCTGACAGAGAGCTGAGAGTGAGAGTGAAAGCGCTGCTCGGAAGAAGGTATAATGAATTTAATTGGAAAGTGCGTGTACAGGAAATGCTGAGGCCATTTTGGGAAAAGTTGCTCAAGCCACGCGACACAAATTACCGTCAACAATTGTTGAGCCAAACTGCTTAATAATATGTGCTAATAGACAAATGCATGCTTCGGGCCATCAATTCTGGCATAGCCAAAGCCAGAGCCAGTAATTAATAAACCCAAAATGCCAACGACAATGCGACAAGGGACACGTGTCCTTGATAGAGATAGAGCCATATATATGCCCACATATGTATATATATCTGCACATATCTGTACCTATATCTGCCTATTTGTGACTACATTTTTCTATATAGTTCCCCTGAGTGCCGTTTGAAGCATTTAACATGTGCGATAAATGGCACAGGCGCCGGTCTAATACATTCCTATTAATAATAGACTGAGGCAATGCCATTTGTCATGCAGCCCGAACAACGAACCAAAACCCAGACAGACACTGAACTACGGCTACGACTACGGCTACGGCTACGGCTACGGCCGAGATAAAGACACGGCGATAGCGATTGGGCCAAGCCATTTGCCTGAAGGTAAACACTTTCATAATTCTTCATAGATTGTCGATTTCTGAGCGCGCTGTCTCTGACATTTCGATGAAAAATTACCAACGCGTACTCCAAAAATTATGACTTGATAAATTTATGGGAATTACTGCCGCCACTCCCTCCTCAGCCCACACATTGTGCACTTAACCTTCGAGCAACCCATAAACATAGACAAAGCGTATTAATAACACAAATCTGCACTCGATTTAAAGGGGAATATGAACTAGCTTCTATTTATGGTGTTTATTTGATTTCAAAATGAATGAACTACGTCTCAAGTTATCCTGCTTAGAAAGGCATGAAAATGGAATAAATAAATAACATTTTATATTATATCTAATTTACTCTAAAATCATAAGAAATATAATTTGTTCATAAATCATTATTAATATAATTTGTCCTTTAGTATCCTACATCTTAGGCATATATACATATGTATATACATATGTCGGTTTATTAAAAATAAATTAATTAATAAAACAAAACCAAAACTAAATAAAAAACATTTTATAATAAATTTAATTTGCTTTAAAATAATAAAAAATATTATTTGTTCTCAAATCGTAATTAATATAATTTTTCTTTCACTATCCCACTACATCGCAGGCATCGCTTCTACCAAAAATTTGATATATTTAATAAAATAAAACCAATAATATATTTATATATACATATATACTTAGAAAACATATAAATTGCTTTAAGATTATAAGAAACATAATTTATTTACAAATCATAATTAATATACATTTTCCTTCACCTCTCCACCTCTATCACCTCTATCAACATCGACATGGAGGGACTCTACTTGAGTGACAGCTACAATACGAAAGAAACAGTTGATAATTTAAACGCATTAATTGGCGATTTTATTTTGTTTAATTCGAAATAGAAGGCACCTATTTGATTATCTTCGTGCGCATGAACATGGAGTTAGAGCTTGACGAGCTATACTAAGGCGGCACTGGCTTACGATCTAGAATTTAGGGCACACCCAACACCTGCTGCTCCTGTTACATGCATGCCAGGCAAAGTATAATACCCTGTAAGCCCACACAGAGCATAATAAATCAAAAGCTCAAATATATTGTATTACCACAATTTTCAGTCAATTTAATCACAAGACAAACCAAAAGGCATCCGCACATAATCAGTTTAAGTTCAAAGAATTTGACAATGAAACTTGATGCGAAGCAGATGTAGCTTATATATATATATATATATATATATATATATAGATGTAGCTTATATATATACATCGAAGATAGAATTCAATTTGCTAGCCATGCTGCAGTCGCAGGTGCCGCTGAGCGTGTACTTAATATGCCATTTATTTTGGCACAGGCCAAGGCTAAGCAAACGCATTGCACATTCGAGCAGATGCGATTCACACACCTAAGCACTTACATACATATATGGCACATAGTACAGATGGATTCATTCTGTTGCTTACATACATACATATATATATATATATATATATATATATACTATAGGTGCCTTATAGACTGTAAAACTTTGCAGACTGGCAAGCGCGCCTTGCATTTGTTTGCCTTTTGATAGTTGCCTCCATTGTCATCGTCTTCGACTGCTGCTGCTGCTCCTGCTGCTGTTGAGAATCAATTTGGCAAAAGTCATTGCATTCAATTGTTACTTGACAAAGGACAAATGGTGTTGATGTAGACCAGAACACACACACACACACACACACACGCACGCACACACTGTGTGTGTGAAGTCGGTGATTATTTATTTTGGACACATGTATTTTGAATTTCCACTTGGAGTCGCCGTAAATTTGTTGCCATTGCGTTTGCCAGGGCGTTTAAAAAGTTATTGGCCAAGTGGCTCTGGTTGAAACAACTTTTCAATTGCTTGCCAAAAAATGCTAGAAAAAGAGTAGCGCTGACTGCCCAGTCAGACAGTTGAACTTACAGCGCGCAGACAGACAGACAGTTAGAGAGAGACGGACGGACAGACGGACAGACGGACAGACGGCGTGTTGGTCCATAACATAAATTTGTAAAGTGGTGGCATCGGTTAGTGCATAACTTTTGTGGCATGCCAAAAGCCGCAAAAAGCAGAAGCATTGCTGTCATGAATAACACACACTCACAGACACACACACACGCACAGTGAAACACTCACAGACACACACACACGCACACACACTCAGTCACCAGCACTTCAAAAGCATTTTATAGCTTTATGTGTGGCATACTTTTGAGCGCAATCGAAAGAAAAAATTGAAATGGCCATTGGCGGCGCCAGCAGGCGGCTTTAGACTTCTCGCACTTGTGTGATAAGTGAATGACAGAGAAATGCACACACACACACACACACACACAGGAACAGGCACACGCCCACAGAGCTCATGTTTCTTCATACACTTGCTGGGCGCATTGAACCCCATAAAAAGTAATTAAAAAGAAATTTCCATAGCTGACCACAAAAGCCACAAATGCCAAAGAAGAATTTATCAGTTTTATCATTAGGCTATTGAGCAATTGGTAATTAGTTCGCATAGCAAATGAAACATGATTGCATATCAAATTCTGTTTGACTTGAAAGTGCCTTGGCGATAAGTTCAATAAAACGAAACAAAGTTTAATAAAACGAATTTTTTTCAGAGCTAACCTGTTCCAGCTTTGCATTGAAGAAACGATTAAAGCTGAATTTATGGAAAATATATGGAAAACGATTAATACATACAAAAGTTAATCTAAAATTATAGATAGAATTTCGACATCCTTTGACTCTGCTCTTGTTTGGCTACCAGCTAGACGTCTGGCTATAAATGCCTTCAAAATGAATCCCCCTCATATTATTCAACACAAAACAACAACTCTTAAGTCAGCCAAAAGTCAACAAAAAACTTTACACAAGTTCAGTTTGCTAGCATTCAGTTAAGCCAAGCTGTGATCAACACTCCCCATCACTCAACCATTTACAGGGCATTAACAGTTAAGCCAACAATATGACCAGCAAGACAGACAGCCACAGCAAAAGTTGTCAACACGAAAAGCTGCAGCTGTTGCTGTCTAAGTCAACAACAACTGCATTTGATGGCAGAGAGCATGGCTTGAGTATTCGTTTTGGTTATTCGTTTTCATATTCACATTCACATTCACATTCGTATTCACAGTGGCCCGGCTGGCACCCTGTCAAGGCATGAGCTCCTAATGAAATTGTGCACTCAATGGTGCGTAACGATGAGAGGGCGAGAGGAGAGAGAGATGGAGGGGACTGAGAGAAGTCAGCTGAAATAGAGGTTGTCTCTGATGATGTGCAGCGTTATGATGTTATGATGATGTTCGCTTCAATGTCACATACCGAACATACTTTTTTGCCAGCCTCCTGGTGGCACAAATTAACGTCAACGACGTTAAACTGCTATCGCAGAGCGCATAAAGTGCACAGGTATGGGTGAGTCTGTGTGTGGGTGTGTGTCTATGTGTGTGTGAGTATTGGGTATTGCGGATTGTGGAGCGCTCCAAAGCTGTGGATGCTGAGCCAAATCCTCCACTTGCTGTTGGTGCTGCCAACATAAAATTTTGCTTAATGTCCGCTTGTCGCTGTGCAGCCATTCGTCCCGCTCTCCCTCCCCTCCCCCTGCTCCCATCACACTGTTGGCAATGTGATTTTGAATATTTAGCGTATTAGCCAAATGGGGCGCTTTTTACTTGGCGCATCCGCTGCAACCGGTGCCGGAGTGTAGCTTTCATGCAGTTTGCATAGAGACGGGATTGCGTCGTGCTGTTTTTTAAATGCCATTTTGAATTTTAACGACCATAAATGCAAGCTTATCTTAAATGCTCTTTTACGGCCAAATTTATGTTTTGCCTCTTCTGACTGGCTGGCTGCTTACAGTTTTCCTACTTTTTTTCACTCGCTTTTTCTTTTTTTCTTTATTTGTTGTACGGTGCTTCGGCTGGCAAACAAGCCAACTTAAGATTATGAGTTTCAATTACCTTTGGTGTGTCATTCTCTCAATATTAATACGTATGCTGTGTGTGCATCCGCTTTGACGCTCTGCCAGGCAACAATGTACCTAATTGACCACTTGTTAATAAAATGTTGTTTAAATTTACCAATGCTTCAGTCAGATGGAGATAGAAAAGCACAAGTGCTCATTGAACTGAACGAAAAGCTTAGCACACAATTGAAAATGAAATAAACAATGGCAATGAGAAAATAATAGGTTGATAAAGAGCAATCATGAAGTGTTTGATTATGTCATTTTATATATAAGTATTTTTAGTTAGTTCAACTGTTTATTAGCCCAGAAAAATCAAATGAAATATTTGTAAAACTGATTATATGCATTAAGTATATACCTATGCACATATATTTGGTCTTAATCACTTCTGT
Source organism: Drosophila mayaguana (assembly GCA_037075325.1). Lineage (NCBI taxonomy): Eukaryota > Metazoa > Arthropoda > Insecta > Diptera > Drosophilidae > Drosophila > Drosophila mayaguana. The sequence continues at coordinate 13,767,750 of JBAMCG010000068.1, read as the reverse complement.
AACGTCGAGTGTTCATGTACATACACCTGACATCTCTAACAACCCCGAGTCAGTTAAATGCGAGCATCAAATACATCTCTATGTATAGTGTTAACTCTTCTTGCTCATGCTCTACACCTTTACATATATGCTCAGTGACCAATCAAAAGTCAGCACCATGCTGACACCGGCAATCTATGTACATCTGTTTTCATGTGAATTGCTTTCTCTTTCACTCTTAATGCACGTCTCGATTGCCATTGGAGCTTCCACAGACAGCCGATCAGTAGTAACCATCATCAGTATTCACATGAATTGCTTTCTCTTTCACTCTTAATGCACGTCTCGATTGCCATTGGAGCTTCCACAGACAGCCGATCAGTAGCAACCATCATCAGTATTCACATGAATTGCTTTCTCTTTCACTCTTAATGCACGTCCTATTGCAATTGAAGCCCAATTTTCAAGAGCAGCTCTATTTATTTGCTCAGAGTTCTTCTTCTTTCAATCGTGAGTACTGATCGATCGCTCTTCCTCTTTCAATCGTGAGCTGTCATTGTAATGTGTTTAGTTAAGTAGACTCTCCATCGTGTTCGGCGTCTTTGTATGGACCAATCAAAAGAAAGTTACATGCTCAATGCAAATTTAACTCTGACCCGTGCTGATTGGTCAACGCATACGCACACGACTGAGCGCTTACGCTCAACTTCTACAGACAGTTTTATTTATGCTGATCGTTCTGCTTCTTTCAATCGTGAGTGTAATTGCTTTTCGGGTAAGTTTAAAGCTTCTGCACCGCTCAACTGCTCTTGCTCTGCCAACCGTGAGCACAATTGCATTGCGCATAATTGTAAAACTTCTCCTCAACTATATTCCTCTCTCTCTTTCATTCGTGAGTAGCCATAGCTGCGCTTTTATATTTGCAGCTCTGCTTATCTGCTCTTGCCTTCACGTTGCAAAGTACTAAGATCTGGCTAACTTGCTCGCTCTCACATCCAATTGCCATGGCAGACCATTTTTGAGCTCAAGTGAAAATGCGGTTTATTTATTAATTGAAAATCAATTTGAAATTGTTTTGGCCATATGTTATACTTTTTTTTAGGATGTTCATACACACAAATAACTTAGTGATAGATAATTTGAATTTAAATTTTATTTTTAGCTCATATAAACTGCTAAAGCAAGAATTTTCAAGGCTTTTCCCATTTAAAGTTCACATATCTTTCGAACTATGTAACAAGATCTTTGCAACTACTTTGATATGTATTTCTTAGTCGTAAACTTTACTGCGCAGTTAACGACTTAAGATCTTAAATGAACCCACGCCAGCCCACACACATATGGGGAAACGCCTTTAAGTAGACTGCAATTCGCATCGCTCCGTATAATTTCGACCTTCAAACAGCCTCTTGGCGGTTGGCAGTTCGCAGTTGGCACCTCGCAGATGGCGGCTGGCAGTTCGCTGGTAGTTAGCACCTTGCTTGGAGTAGCGCTTCTCGCCTCGTCATTAACGGCTGCATAAATATTTACAAGGCACATAAAACCCACACACACACACACACACATACACCCACACACACACATATGAATATGAGTTACAGCAGTGCAGCAATGCGACGTGCACCGTGGAGGGGCAAACACTTGCCGTTGCAAGTCACTGGAAAAGGGCCGTTATGTGTCCCCTTTGAGATTTTAATTTCAACATGAGTTATCATCGGGTCTAATCGCGTTAATTAAGCAAGTTGTTACCTTGACAGCATCAGGTAGCACTGTCAACTACGAAAACACGCTTAACAGCGTTTGGCCTGCTTTAATTGCACTGAGCCTCTCGCACTGAGCCGTTCAACTGTCTATTTCACAGTCGCAGCATCTTAAGATGTAATTAGGAAGGCAAACTCACACAGACACACACACACACACACACAGGCGTGGTGAGGCTGTGAAGCCGAGTTGACTTTGTTGTGGTTTTTAATTGCAATCGAAGGAAGTATGTGTGTGTGTGTGTGCGTGTGTGTGTGTTAGCTCTCTCGCACTTCGAATTTACCAAGATTTTTGTTGTGGCTGCATGCGCATTTATTAATTAATTTGCGGCTTGACTTCAATTCCCCAGCGGCATGAGAGCATATTTCACAGTTATGTACGAATTAATTATTTAATTAGTTTGCATTTCGTTTGTTGTATTTGAACTACAGCTGCGGCTTTTGAGCATTTTCAAGTTGCTTCCAAATGGCTGCAATACTTCCAAGTGGCTTCTCAATGGCTCCACATTAACCAGAGTTGACAAGCTGCAGCATTTCCGTGCCACACGACTCCCAACTAAAACGTCACTCCCACACCTACCACTCCTTCCTGCCCCCACTCACCCACTCACCCACTCACCCGCTCGCCCTTTCACCCAACCTCATTAACTTCACTTGGCCTGCAGCTAAAAGGCAAAGCAACCAATACCAGCTCCTGCTCCGCCCCCTGCCCAGCCCACTTATATTGTTAATCCTCAGCGGCCTAATGTTCAAATGTTGGAAAATTGAGCCGACAGCCCAACGTCGGCAGGAGGCGCGCGCGGCAGTGTGGTAAGAAATATAAAAAGGAAACTTTTGAGTGATGCTTGCTGCGCGATAAGCGCTCCAGCTATGAGGCTCTAACTCCCAAAGCGTCGTCTGTATTTTTTTTCTGCTTCTTGCTTTGCCTTTGACATTGCCTCTTTACATTTTACACTCAGCAGCAAGAGTGAGGAGGCTATAGTAATTGACTGAGCATGAGTTATTTATCATGGAATATATGAGGGTGACCCAGTAAGAGAAATGGGACGAGATATGATATGGTTTTTTGTTTTATTATGAAGCCTTAACAGTGCCATTATGATTAGCAAACATCATGATACGAATGACTGCCAGGCGTAGGACTCTTCTTCAATTCCAGTTGCTGCGTTAGCTATATTATCTTTCCTTCATGCCAATCTCTATCTATATGTTGGTTTAAGATGTAAGAGAGGGTTTTAATGCTTAAAGCGCCCAGCTGGGCAAATTAAAGCCACAATAACCACCCAGAAAAGAATGGAATTCCCATTCATCTAAGCTAGAATTTCAGTTGAATTTATAAACTACTTCTACAGGCCCCAGAACAATAATATGTTTATATTTAACTGACAGGACTTATTAAACATTGCGACATCCAAATATGATCGATAACTTAAACAGCATTTCAAATACATTTCAGTAAAACTGCACCCCTCCTGCTGATCACCAATATACAGAGTTTCGCATTCAGTGGAATTTATTGGAATTCATTTCAATTCCATAGAATTGCTTTAATTATATCTCTAATTTTGCCAAGACATCTCTGCTGACATTAGCTTGTTACCACACAACCTGTGCGCTGTTGGCTGGTGTTTGGCTGGCAGGAGTCGGAGGCCAAGAGTGAGCATATTTTTTGCTGGAGTTGGGGCTCACCACTTTGCTAGTCCCGGACAAGCGGCACAAAAGTTTGTTTGTTCATTTGATGGTAATTATTGTAAATGGTGGCTGTGGCGCAGGTGGAGTTTTGGTGCTTTGATAAAAATGAGGCAGCAGCAGAGGCAGCCAAAAGCAAAAGCAAAAGCAAAAGCGAAAGCGAAAGCGAAAGCGAAAGCGCTTTGGGCGCTGATTGAGCAACCAAATAAATGCGCCAAACTTTGACAATAGCTGATGATGTTGATAATAGCACATTGCTCCTGTTCAGTTGCTGCCAGTGCTGCTCGTGCAACTTTCGCTCCTGCTTCGGCTCCCACTGCTGTTGATGGTGCTGGGAATGCCCAGCTTGGTGTTTATTATGCTGTGGCTGCGGCCTCGCTCGTTACGACGCGCCGTTGAGGTGTGCGCCCGACCTGCTGGACCTGCCTGCTGCACTCTACGCTCCGCGTCCTGCGAGCCATGTCTCTGCGCCCAGCGGCTACAATGTGAAAAGTTGTCGCTACCCACCAGCTAATGGCGCTTGTGTGTTTGCTCTGAGCCCGAGTTCAGTTGTTGCTGTTGCCACTACTCCTGCTGTTGCTGTTGTCTGTTGTCTGTTGTCTGTGGCGCTGTTTTGTGTATTGCTTTTGTTTTTAGACTTCAGCTGCCCAAAATATTGCCAATGTCTGATCATAGTCTATAGAGGCATTTCCGCTACCATTCTTCAGCTGCTAACCACTAGCAGGATATTCCGAGTCAAGTTAGCGACAATCATTCATAGCTGGCTGACGTGGCGTATACATAATGTAAATAAGTATAAAATAATATTAAATAAAGAAAATATTTAATATACATAAAATTTGTGAAATATATCCTATATATCATTTTCCATTATGATAAATATAATTTTTTATTTAAATATTTGCATATCAACTGATTTAACCAGCCAAAGATTGGGACGAAATGAGGACGGAGCAGAAAAGTTGATTCCAGCTGCTGAGGCTGCAAGCATTTTCAGTAAAGCCTTGCCAAATAATTTCAATGTTGGACTACCCCAAATACAAACTTAGCTTCCAAATAAATACAGTAAAAATAAATACCTTAAGTCTTTATCAGACCCAATAAAATTTCTCTGCCCACTGCTCTGAGTGGGTCACACAATGCAAACTAGCCCAAAGCAAATTCTTGGCTATTATTAAATAATTCTGTATTGATTATATTATATTAATTTGAATGTTGGCTACGTATTGATTGAGCTACCATAAAATTGTTTACAGTACAATGACCGAAGGCAAGAATTCCAAGCAGTTCAATTAGATGAGTTGAAGTAATTATGGAATGCCCTGGACAAGGCTCACAGCGATGGTCAATGTAATAAAAAGCCATAATTTAATAAGCAAACAAATTAATGGAAGGAACTGCTCGAAGACACACACACACACACACACACACAGAGAGACAAACTATAAGCCAATAGAGCAAATTACCATTGATTGGCATTCATAGAAAGTATGTGGACGAAGGCTGGGCGCAAAAATGGGTATTTTAATTTAGCCAAGATGCCTGCAGGTCAGTTGACCATGTGTGTGTATGTGTGAGTGTGTGAGAGTGTGGGTTACTCCGGCAGATCGCCTGATGAGAGCATGTAAGGATGTCAGGTACAGAGCTGGCAAATCACGTTTACCTTTCCTATTAAGCTGAAAGCTTGGAGCAGGAGCACTGGCAGTGTCACGGCAATAACAAGACACGAAGACTAGCAAAAAATCAACAATGACAACAACTGGGACTTATTCAATTTTTGTTGCATTAAAAAAGCAGCAGAGCAGCAGAGACTGAAAAAAGTCTTTTGCTGGACATTATAATTTTATAAGAAAATTGCAGGAGGAGCACGACAACGACAATAGCAAAGCAAACAACTCATTGAGAACCATTCAAGCAAACTATAGACAGGCAAAGGTAGAAGTAAAGCCAAAGGCGAAGGCAAGAAAAAACATTACGGCTGGTCATGCGAGTGTCCGCCTGTGTGTGTGTGAGTGTGCGTGTGTGTGGGTGTGCTTTGTGTTCCTGTATATATTGAGAGGATACCCTGAAAACATTGTAAACGGGCAGCGTGGGTATTCTGATTTGTTTATGTGACCCATCTGGCAGCCCTATACCTGTTAACAGAGATGGGCATTATACGCCGTAGAGGCTCAAGCCATTTGAAGGATATTATATTCAAGGAATGATCAAGTCTACTTGAACCAAATAATATGATTATTATTGTATTTTTCCTTTTTTTTTTTTTTTTTTTTTTTTGTTCATTAAAAAAAAAAACTAATTCACTTCGTGAATGAGTATAAAAACATGGGTCCGTCGAATATGGCCAGCCTTGTAGCGTTGCCAGATGGGTCACTCGAATATGCAGAGCCCTGCATTCATGATTGAAACGACCAAGCTACTCGATTTAGCCCTGTCTATCCTATCTGTCTACCTTTGTCTGCGTTTGTCCGCATGGAAGAACGCGTCGATCTCCGAAACTATAAGAGGTAAGTAGAGCCTTGGCATTTTAGTTAGACGACTGAAAACACGGCCAGATCGAGCTTATTTCAATAAAGCGATCATTTTTTTCGTTGAAATGTTATAAGCCTTATTAAAAATACAATTAACTATATAATATGATTGTAATTGTAAATATACTGTATCTATAATTCAGAATTATAAGAAAAATCAGAGCTGATTTTCATAAAAAATAATTTTAATATTAAATTATAATAAATGAAAACTTTCAAATTCCAGCTCCAAAATTACAATTCATCAACCAAGACTCAGGGCATCTTCTAGTCGGGCATGCCCCACTTGAGCTTTCTAACTTGTTTATTTACTTTTACTATTTTTTTTTTTTTTTTTTGGTAGTCGCCGCACTCACCTGGGCCTGGCAAAGGTGTGCGAGAAGGAGCTGGGCTTTCCAGTTTTTGTGCCAGTTTTTTGTAACCTGGTCGGCGCCCACTTCTATGGTTTAATATTTTCATTTCCGCTATTGTAGCTCATAAATGAAATGTACGACTTCCGCCTTAAAAAATAGACGATTTTTTATTTAGAAACGACGAAAAAACGTGCGAAAACTTTTCATTTTGAAGGTGAAATGAAAGTGGACAACGACAACGACTACGACGACGACGACGACGACGACGACCTATGTGAACGGTCATTGGATTCAGTGCAGAAAAAATACCTCTCCCTTAGCTGAAAGTCAGACACATCATTTAGGATTAGTCGTAAATACTACGCAAAGTGCGTATGTATTGAAGCATTTGCAGAATAGTTTCTGCTTTGGCTTCTTCCATTGTCTGCGTTCATTTTCCAAACTGTTGACTCCTGTAAGTACTCTGCTTTGCTGGGAAATCGAAAGGTGGAGTGTGAAAGGTTTATGGAATGAACTGCAGAGCGAGAGAGCGAGAGAGAGTGAGAGAGAGTGAGAGAGTTGAATGGCATTGGACATGGGAATGCTGGTCAAAATGAACGAACTCGCACGCTTCACATGCTCGTAATGAGATACGCTTCAATGGCTTTTTTTTAGTGCAAGTGATTTGTTTGATGGCACATAAAGCTCAGCAGCTACGTGTGCTAAATGTGATTATCCCCTTTTAATATCGACTGCAGCATGCAGCATTTCAAACAGCGTCGAAAAGTAAAAGTTTGTCTGGTTGGCAAATAAAAATAATCTCCACGAGCTTCGTTGGCGCTGAAGTGTGCAATGATTTCGATTAATAATGAACAATATATATTTTAAGTATAAACAAATGCAATTTGACAAACATAAAGCCAGATAAAGCCTATTGAGAGAGACATGTGGATATGAAAGTGAAAAATATTGCAGAAACCTTTTATATTAAGTATTGCAATATATTATATTTGCTTAGATAAGTAATGTATATTGTGAAAAAATATGTTTATTTGGTATTGGGAAATAGATCATTTTAGTTACGATATAGTGAAATATATAACAGAAGGGCAGTGCAATAAATGGTAGTTGCAGAGAAGACATACCTAGAACATATGTTAGTGAGCTCGAACAACCCACAAATTCTATTATTCTTTCTTCTTGTCCTAGGTTTCTCTGGGTGTGTTAGCAAATCCTACTATCCTATCCTACTATCCTTTTTCGCTCCAGTTGCCGCCCTCACTTTTTTTTTTTCTTCTCCTTTCATTATCTATCACGTTTTGTCATTTTATCTCTCTGTCTTTCTTACTTTGTTTCTTTTTAACTCTATCCCCTTCGATGACTTTCTGTCTATCTCTTTCTATATTTCTTACTCATTCTGTGTCTCTCTGTTTCGTGAGAGAGCGCCTCTTTTGTCTTCCTATACACCTACAATATATTTTCTCATTTGCCTCTCTTTCTTACTCTCTCTTTATTCCTCTGCTTATCTGTTTCGATCTTTTCACTCTCTGAGTCTCACTGTCTATCATTCTCACTATCTCTATCGCGTTCTCCTTCGCTGACAGCCCTTTCCTCTCCCTTTCTCTCTCTCCCTCTTTCTCTTTTTCACTCTCCCTCTCTCTCACTCTCTCTCTCTCTCTCTCTCACTCTTTATCTCTCTGTGTCGCGAGAGAGAAAGAGTCTCTTTAGTTATCCAAAATACTTACAATATATTTTCTCTTTTCTCTCTCTCTTACTCTCTCTCCCTCCCTCCCCATCTTTCTCTCTCTCTCTCTCTCCCTCAAACTCCCTCTCTATCTCTCTCTCTCTCACCCTCTCTCTTACTCTCTGGTATGCAGCAGCGCACGTGAGAGGTGAAAACTTTTGCCCACTCTGCATAAATCATACAGCAAATATTTTTGGCTGAAACCAAGTGACACGTGAACCGAGCGCGGGGCATTGGTTTACTTGCGGCCTTGGGCAATGGGGGCGTGGGTAAGTTTGTAATGTGATAAAGCGGCAATGGCAAAAATTGAATTAAAACTTTTTGGCACAAACAAAAGTCGAAACAGACATTGAATTCGCATAAAGTCGGGCGGGTCGAAAGCAAATAAATGTATTAAATCAATAGGACTTCGCCCCGAACGGGGCGAATGGGCGGGCGGGGAGTGTGAGTCGGTTGCCCCCAAATCAAAAGTGATAAATCTAAACTGGACGTGTGAATGTGTGCGTGTGTGTGTGAGTGTGTGTGTGTGGGTGAATCGGCACTCAACACTCATAGAAATTGAAATGCGAAAACCGAGAAATGAAAATGAAAATGAAAAGGACATGCGAGTGTAGTCGTAGCAGTAAGATGCTGAAATAAACAGCTCGGCCAGAGCTTTGCCCAAACTATAAATTTTATTTCGTTTGAAGGGATGCCAATTTCAATGACACTTTAATTTAAATTCGCTCAAACGCAATTGCTGGGCACGCACTAGTCCACACCAATCTCTGCTACCAGACCCACTCGATTTCCAGCTGCCGTCGCCGGTTGACAATCAAAGGAACTGAGCAACTGTTGAGCCCCCCGCTGCCATCCGCCTGCAATCACAGCTCCCTCCCGAAGCAGCCCGCAATCCCAGGGTGCCAATACAATTTGGGACACCATTGAGCAAGTTGTCAAATTGTTTGAATTTATTTATTGACTTGCCGGGGCGGCATTTGCATTCCAGTTGAGAGATTTTTGACTCACTGCCTTGCAGCAGCAGGAGCAGCAGCAGCAGCAGCAACGGATGTGTAAGCACTTGCCTCAGCCTGCATAATGAAAGGCAAGTGCAGCCAGCCGGCACTCAGGCATTATTCCCATAGACACAGTGGCCAAAAAGCTGAGATTATAATGAGAGGCAAATGCAAGACGGCAATGAATGGATAACTAGAAGTGCGCATAAGCAAATGTTAAATGTTTTAATGCACGAGTGCGAGATTTCGGCTGAATCGTCAGGTCAATATGCACTGGATTATATTAAATATTCGAGGAGATATATAACTAAAACATTCACTAGCTACGATTGAGAGCAGGTTTGATTATAATTCAGAAATCCTATATGCATCCAAATGCAACTCGAGCAGCAGTGCGTATGAGTAATTTTTTCCCATACCATACCATAAGATATTACTTATATATTCCTCTCCTAGAGAGCAGAACAGATGAGAGGAGGAAAAGAGCAAAATAGGTGGAAGGGGAAGTTAGTTCTTACTTTCTTCTACTCTCTCCTTTCATCTCCTCTCTTCTCTACTTGTAATCCTAATCCTTAAGTCTTTCAACTCCATAATTTTGGCTTTAATTTCAGTAAGAAATATTACACCCTCATAAAGACAATTTACAATAAATTGTGAACGATGTTATACATATCTTCTCTTATCTTCGTTTCCTTATTTTCTTTCATAGCTCTCAACTGTTCTTCTCCCTACTCAGTTCTGTATCGTTAAATACGGTTATTATGTAGAATGAGCTGGTCTTCCATTCACTACGCTTCTCTTCTTTTCTGTGCTTTTCGCTTTTGCTCGCTCCTCTTCATTTTGAACCTCCCGTCTCTATATCCTGTTCCCTTATCATTATCCTTATATAATTTAGACTCAGTCAACAGTGCGTATGATTAATCTTGCTCCTTTCCTTCTCCTGCCTTCTCTTTTACCTCCTCTCTTCTTTTCTACTTATTTTTTATATACTTTTAACACTTAAAATTAATAATAATAATCCCTCCACAGCTCATATGAAAAGCTTGCTCCATTTTGATATTGAAAATATATTTTATATATATTCAAAACAGCATTTGAAACGACTACCACTGTTTGAATTACACAGTTGCATTGCAGAATTGAATGGCAAGCGGAAAAGTGAGCAGAGATCCGGATGTGCCACACTCAGTGCACCAGGCCCGCCCCATGCGCCACACCAACTCAGCCAAGCAACGCAAGGCAAGGAGTCAGGAGTGTCAGAGTCAAATAGTAGTTGCTGTCCATGTGTGTGTGTGTGTGCGTGTGTGTGTGTGTGCGTGAGAGCTCTTAACTTTTTCGAATGCCTGATTTGCCCTGTAAGAGAATATAAATGTACAGCTCTATGAGTGTGTGTGTGTGTGTGTGTGTGTGTATGCGTATGTGTGTCGATCGCATTTGTGTGTGTGTCACGCACGTTTCACTTTGCCTCACGCCGCTGCGCCTTTGTTGGTGCGAGTTTCAGTTGACTATTTAATAAATCCCAGTTTTGTGGTCAGCATACCAAATTAATGCGATTTACTGCACGCACAGCGAGCGAGCAAGGTGTGGGCGTGGCTCGAAGCGTACGGTGGGCGAGCGGGCGATGCGTGGGCGTAACGCTGCTGCCAATAGCACGAGCCAAAGAAAAATTCATTTCATTTATTCTAAAGATTAGCTATTCATTTCAGTGTAACCAGAGCAAGCTCAACACTGAGACTTCCACTAAAATTGCCAATGCTGTGTGAGTGGGTGTGTGTGTGTGTGAGAGAGAGTGTGTGCATAGGAAGTGAATTGTTACACCCATTGGACGCTGTTGCAGGCGTTGAATTCAAATTGACCGAGCCCGGTTAGCAGGTGTCCCATCTGCAGCAACTTTGCCGTAGTCCGTCTGTCCGCTCGGACACGTGTTTGACTTATGCGCCGGGACCATAAGCAAACTTTAAACTTTGGCCAACACCAAAGATACATACACACATATATAAGTGTGTGTGTGTGTGTGTGTGTGTGTGTGTGTGTGTGTGTGTGTGTGCTATGTGCCAAGTAAAACTCACACAAAAAAGACTTTGAGCGCAATTCAAACACCGGACATTAAAGTACTTGGCATCAGGTTAGAAACTTGAACTCGGCCTCGGCGAGCAGTTGGGCCCGCTGCCCAAGCGCAATATGCTAATTTCTTTGAATGCTTTACATATTTATTCTATTTATTGTTTATTCTTTGCCTTACGTTTCTTTTGTTGCTTTGCCTGCTTTGTTGAAAGCAGCGGCAGCAGCAGCAGGAGCAGTCGAAAGTATTTAGAGAGTCTGGACAGTTGGCCCTCCTTGGGCTTGGACGAAAGCTTCGTGACTTTCATTTATACTTTGCGCAAGGACCTTGGCAAGAGGAAGAAGCAGAACGCTTGCCTCAACTGTCAAATGAAATATTGTAAAATAAAAAGTTTTCATATATATTGTTTCCCGTTGAGCTGCACTTTAAGGAATTTCCCGCATAAATAATAGATAAAGGGTTTCTTTCCTGTCACAGCTGAGAGTGTATTCAAATTTCAATATTATATGTGACTTTCTTTAGAAATTTTGAATACAGGCTCAAGCTGAAAGTGGACAAAAATGCGTATGTAATGCTTAAATTGCTTGCCAATCCCTTGAAGTCTTCATGTCTTCATTACAAAGGCCTCACTAAATGGGCAAATCAAGGCGATTATTCGTTGCCCTAATCGCCTCGATGCTATTTAGAATATATATACATATATCATCCACAACGTAAGTGGAACGCAACCGCCGTCATATCCTATTAAAGAAGCATTCATTATGCCATTCGTCTGCGGTCGAATCAGTCAACTAAGCTGTCTGCACTGCCAGGAGAGGCGAGGCGTCGTTGAACTTGTCCGATTGGAGCCAAGGCCAAGCGAAGCGCTGAGCAAAACAAATCAATTAAAATGCCACACACACACGCACACACACACACACACATATATATGCACAGTAGATGGCAGCTTACGCTTAGGCCAAAGTCCGCATTAAGTCCACTTCAATCAAACTATTACATAATTAAATCACAGAGACTCACACACACACATACACACACAGACACATTCGCAGTTGGCATTTGGTAAGCAGCGTAAAACTTATAATAAATGGTGGATTATGTTAATCAAGCAGAAAAACGAAGACACGCAACTTGAGCGCAGATAAAAGGCAAAAGGGGCTGAAGCACAAAATAAATGAATGAAACATTTTATTAATGGTATTTTTCTTTTAATGCTCGCACTCGATTCGAGTCGACTCAGCAGCCGGCAAAAGTTTTTCCCAAAAATTCTCTAAAAATTTGGGCAAAACAAAAAGTTTATAAGCATTCGGTAGCTGCCTTAGATTTGCTTAAATAATTCATTAAATTAAGTACACGAAACAATCAATCAAGGCGCATTTAGTCAGCGCCAATGAAATGTTAATGAAATGCTTAGATTTTCTTTGATTTCCCTCCAAGCTCTCCAATGTTCACTTGACATGCATTCTTTACCATTTGCTGTTGTTTTTTAGTGTCTTTTTTTGTGGTAAGTTTCTCGGCAATGTCAAAACAGAATTTACTTTTGCTTGCCAACAAAATGGTTTGCGGCAGCAGCCAACTCAACGCAGGGGAATTTCAGCCAGGCCCTAGGCAATTAAGGCAAGAAGCTGCAACTTTCAAGGCGTTCTAGCATGGCAAAACTATAACAATAATATATTGTATATATACATATATATATATAAATAAAATATATAATATAAAGCATAAGCTGCGAAAGCGCACAAATATTTGTAAGTTTGCCTAAAAAGTGAAAGTTTGCATGCTAAACATAAAATTCCCTGACTAAGGCATATTTGTTTTTGTGCACATTTTTATGACAACAACAAAATGATGTCTAAATAAAATTTCAATTTGTACTAGGTTTCTATGTTAAAAAAGCATTTTGGTTATAAAATTTCTTGTTATTATTTTTAATATTTTTTATTAATTATTTGATCTATTTATAACCTTTGGATATCTAATTTTGTATTTGATTTGATTTTGTTTTTTTTTAATTTTTTTTTTTTTTTTTTTTTTTTTGTATTATTTTTATCTCATTTTATTTATGCATGGGTAGCTATTTAAATCTCTTTATTTTATTTATTTTTATTTGATTTATTTATATTATTTATATATTTATTTATATTTATTTAGCTATTAGGTATTTTATTTTATTATTATATTATTATATATTTAACTTAATTTATCGTAATTTCTTATATAATTTGTTATATTATTATATTTTTATATTTAAAATATTTATTTTACATTATTTAGTGTTATTTTTGTAACATTTATTTATATTATTTTATTTTATTTTATTTTTTATAATACTTATTTTATTTTATTTTATTTAATTTTTTTTTTATATATATATATTTTTTTATTTTTAAGCATAGTCACTTCAACTATTTCAGTATTTAATACTTGTTTCCAAATTATTTATTTAGTTATGAATATCGTTTCACCTCTATCAGATATCAAAAACCACTTCTAAAATTGCTTATTTTACGCTCTTGATCAGCGATTACTTTCTGGTCATTATCCTTTCAAGGACCTATTCAGTTTGAGGCCAGAAGGATACTAATATGAGTTGCAAATTGTTTGTCGAAATCATAATAAATATATCACTTGTTTAAATATCTCGTTCACTCTTAATGCCTATGTAAGATTTTCCTGTTAATCAAAAATAGTCAGCAAAAACAAACAATTTTAAATTTCACATATAAAATGACATAATTTCTGACGAAATAGGCAACTATGTGTTCATGCTTGGACCTCTCTGATGGATGAATAAAGAATAGGTCAAATAAAGGACATGAAACTTTTGTTTTTGAATAGCTACAATCTCTATTAAATACTTTGTTTTACTTTTTACTTCAATACTACCAAAAAAAAAAAAAAGCACTCAAATTCATTTTTATATTTATATATATATACATATTCAGCGGAAAGTGTGTGCCGAATTTGGCACTCAGTCTTCGAACTTTGGGCTGTCTTTGGCGCTTTGTCAGTTGGATTTGAGTGCAACGTTTGGTCAGCCAGACTGACAGTTGAGCTGCCTCAGCGTTTGGCCAATTGGCGCAGCAGTTGTAGCCTTTCCTGTGCTCCTAGGCAATCGGACGGGCTTTGCCGCTTGGCTTATGAATGCAGCGCGACGTGACATAAAAATGCGCACCAAAAATGGCATTTGTGGCAGCCGTTGCTCTGGCAGCCGAAACAACGCCCAAGACAATGCACACAGTGGCGAAAAAAACCAAAACAAAATTCGGTTAAAGCTCGACGACACTCTATATATAGTGTAAATATATATTTATAAAAATATATGTGTGTGTACATATGTTTGGCAGTGCTCAGCGCTTGTCGCACCGCTGAATCAACTCAATGCGACTCGTGCTCGAGTCATAAGCAGTTGCAAGTTATTGGCGCAAGATTTCCCCTGACATCTATTTCAGTGTGAGAGCGCCAGGCAGCAGCCAGTCCATATTCAAGGCGAACGCCCACGGCAGCTGCATAGTTTAGCTCACACACACACACACACACACACAACTGTGTGCTTTGCCTTGTGTTGCAACATTTTTATAAAAATAAAGTTTACAACTACATTATTGTTAGCATTTCGCCTGGCTTTAGTTAAATATGAAGTTTAGTTTTCTTTATAAACGTTAAAAAATAGCTGACATATTTAAACTAACTTGTTTACCCAGCAAAAATAGTCATAAATACTTAGTTAGTTACTAACTTGGTGCAATGAGTAGCATTTCTCTCTCTCTCTCTCTGTCTCTCTATCTCCCTCTCTCTCTCTCTCTTAGACTTTGAAAATATGCAAAATAAAACTTAAAAAAAAAATATTAAAAATTAAAACTTTATTTGTATGTGTATTTTTACTGCTAAATAAATACCAAAAGCAATCGGAATGTAAATTCAACTCAAACGAAACTAGCTTAAAATATCATCAGGAAATCAGGTTATAATCATTGCATTACACATATGAAATAAAATTACTACAAATACCGCTCTGTCTGGGTCAGCCAATAATTCCACTTTTTCTGTAAAATTTCACTTTTATTGAAATCGTGATGGATTAATGGAAACATTCATAACAAATTTTATACAATGTATAACATAAATGTCGCATAAAGACAGCATTTATTGTTGGTTTTGTAAAAAAAAAGCCTTTAAAACTTCTCGAAGTCGTTTTTTTTTTGTCTTGCCCTCGGCACGTGCTGCCTGCCAGCCTTTCAATTATGTAAGGTCTTTATAATCGAATAATTAAAAATGAAAAATTAACGCATGAAAAATGCATTTTCAGCTCGAATTTTACAACGGCAGGTGATGCAGTGGGTCGAACACAATGCGCTCCGCTGATTCCCAGCCACGCCATCCGGTCAATTTTGCAAATACCCTGGATGAGGACATGTTTTGTTTTGTAATGGTCATGAGAGATGTGGAGAGGGGGAAAAAGAGTAGAGATTTAGCCATGAAAAGAAGCAATCGAAGATTCGCAATTTAGCTTTATATATATGTTGCGAATGGAGATTGATGTCCATAGCTAAAGGGAAAAGTATAAAAATAATACAAAAAGATTTAAGCAAACCTGAAAAAAATCTTTAAAAATCCTTAAATAATTAATAATTAAAAAATAAATACACGACCTGACCAGAGAGGAGGTATAGCTATATTTCAGCAGCTTAATAGTATTAAGCTGATTTAATGTGCAATATATTCAGCTATTTAACCCTAAACCAGTTGACTAACCAAGTCCAGTTAGAATGAATGCCAGGTTAAACAGGGAAGAGGGATACCATTTCCAATAACTGTACCTTAGCTGAAGTTTAAGAAGCAGATAATCTTTTAAAGCTGAAAATTACTTTATAGGATTTGCCACTTGATTATGAAACATATTATTAAATGTTCATTTCATATCTAAAATTGTCCCGACCTCAGCAGGCAGGCAGCAGCTCTCTTAGATCTTAAACCAATAAAAAGAGATTAATTCACAGATTAAGTGTAGAAAATATAGCCACCATAGCGAGTAATATTGGTGAGGGGCAAGATATGTAAGTAGATTTCATATTCATATTCAAAATGCTCTAAAAACTATACCTTCAAGCATCTCATATCATTTATATACCTTTATACTTTATGTAACTGCTGATATTACTAGCTCATCTTATCTGCGCCTCAACTCTTACGCAGTATCTATGTACTGGGCATACCCAACCGTTGTGTATGCTCGCTGTATTTGTCTTTTGCGAGTTTCCCCATTGGCAAACACTTTGAGCGCACATGCAAATATAATTGCAAGATATTTTTGCTTGCTTTATGGTCGGTCAAGAACGAGAACGGCACAAAGAGAGAGAGAGACAGACAGATAGCAAGGAGAGAGAGAGAGGGAGGCAGATAGAGAGGAAACCAGTTCAGCGTTTAATGAAAACTGTCTGAGTAATTAAATACATGATGACAAAAGTATGGACAAACACAAACTCACACACACACACACACGCAGAGGGGCAGGCATAAACTGGCAGATAAATATGCGCAGAGATACGGCGAGAATAAGCGAGTAAAAGCCGAAATTTATTTATTTAAAGAACAAACAAATATATATGTACATTTGCACTGATAGTGCACACAGAGAGAAAAGGGCGAGCGAGAGAGATGGAGCGAGAAGGCAGCGAAATATGGGAATTATTTATGGCAGTGGCACAGCGACATGGACATCGACATCGACATCGACAACGATAATGACGACGACAAGGACAATGGAAGCATTGACTCTGTTTTCTTGTGGCATTTTCTCGCCTCTTTGTATGCGGCATATTACTGGCTGATTTGCGGCGCCTTGTGAAGCACCAAAGCGGCGAGTCCAAGTGGAAGTTAAGCGCATTTGCTCTGGCTGCAGCTAATGCGTTAAGGAGTTGAGCTCATTAGGGCGCCAAAGGGGCGAACTATTAACGTTCTTTTATTTGTTTTCATCTGCAGGCCCCACCAAACACAAATAATTTACAAGGATCTCCGGCAAGTGGCGGAAATGTAAAACCCACCAAATAGTGTCCGGTCCGGTCCGGTCTGGCACAAAGGCGTAAGAAAAATTTCAAACAAAACTTAATTACTTGCCTGAAGTTCTGGGACTCCAAGCAGGAGGGTCAAAGTAGAAACAAATTGGCCAAATTTGCTTGACTTGCTGGTGTGTTTGTATTTTGTATTTGTTGTGCTTTGTTTATATTAACTGTGCAAGGGTGACACTTTTTGGCCCCTCCCTCCATCTCTCTCTCTCTGTGCTCAGTTACTTTAATGAGGGTTTAAGTATTATTTGCTCAAGGGTTGCCTTTGCCCTTTTGTTTAACGACGTTGGACCCATTGCAATACCTTGTCGTCGTTATTTTACAGCACTCGGCAAACAAATGAAAACACAAAATAAATAAACAAAAAGAAATGCTTAAACTTTTGCACTTGAATTGCGTGTAATAATTTTTAATTTTAATTTTTAGTTCTTTGTGGTCGAGAAATTTAGATTTTTTTTTTTACCACACTTCGCTGACCACCGCAAAAGGGGAAGAGCGCGAATGTACTGGGAGATAAACATTTTGTTATTAAGCGGTTTTCACTTGAACAAGGAGTCTAGTTGCGTCCTCTGCACATTAAAGAATAACAATTGCTAGCAGGAATTTTAAATAATGTATTTCATTTTCATAGATATGTAAGCTCCAATATATTAACTCTAAGACTCCTGATGAAATAGAGGCTACACTGCAGTTAAATCAGGATTGCTCACAGGCAATCGAATAGTGTTAACTTGCCTTGCTGATGCTGTGTCCTGCTTTCACGTTTTCTGCAAAAGCTTTTAAGTTAGAATCGCTTAACGCTGTAAGGACTGTATATTGTGATATTGAGCTGCTTTGCAATCTGGAGTCGTGCTTAAGATCATTCAATAGGAATTGCTGTTTGCATTTCATCATAAAATCTTTGGCTTGCATATTATTGCATATTATCTCTTACTGCTTACAGGCAGTTAAAGTGCTTGTATGTTAGTGTGTGTGCCTCCTTTTTCAGGCTGTGCCCGCCATCTCTTACTTTTTCAGAACGGCCATCTCTAGTTCTTCTCTGCGTCCATTGACAATCAGAACGAAATGCAAAAGCAGCCATCTCGCTCTCACTCAGCATCACCCGGAAGTGCATTGCGTAAGAGCAATGCTTGTCTCGCTCACTCTTTCGCAACGAGTAATAAGCTGCGCTCTATACGCACACTCACACGGATAATACTTTTACAGCAACAAAAGCTCTCAGGCTCTCACTAATGCTACTGCAATAGTAAGAGCCAATCACTACTCAAATATTAATAAGATCCAATCAGAACGAAATTCAAGAGAATAAGGTGTCGCACCTCATTGCATAAATGTACATACATATATATTGTATATAAATTTCTATACATTTCTGCCTTTTATATAAACTGTCATTCGAGTCTATTTGCTCTACTGTTGCAGCTGTGCTCGTGTGCACTTGGCCCTCAATTATCAAATTAAGAATAAAATGGGAAAAAGGTTGAAGGCTGTCACATAATTTGCCGACAAGAACACGATGCAATGGAGCCCTGTTGACATTGCAAGCGTGAGAGATGGAAATGAATTCCATTTTTTATTAATTGTTCGCTTTCTTTCAAGCTACGGAGGAAGCGGCGGGTGAGCTGGCAGGGAAGGTAGCCCTGCTCATTCAATGCAACTGGCAACTGCAGTGGCACTTGACGGATGCCCATGATGAAGGCGCCGACAATGGGCTTGAAGCGACTGATGCGAATGCGGCTGGCCAGACGAGTGGCCAGCCCATTGAAACACTGTCGATGTGGAAGTGTCTGCCGTAGTCGTTGTCGTTGTCGTTGTCGTTGTCGTTGTCGTTGTCGTCGCTGCTGCCAATAGCTGGTGCTTCAATAATTTGTGTGCTTTAATGAGTTGTGGATCAAGGGATCGGCGCCGGCTGCAGGCGGAGTTGAGCAGTGCAGGGCATAAAAATAAATTTAAATCAGCTACATATTTGCGCAAAGCTTTATTTGATTTTAATTGATTTTCTTTTTTCGTTTTTTTGGTCTTTGTGTGCGCTATTATTTGCTTTTAATTTGCCAACACACCACACACACACACACACACACATACTCTTTGCACAATTCGCTTCGATTGGCGTCTCAGCTGGTGCCCGTGCTGCTTTTATATAGAGTATTTGCCCATAATTCGACTGTTTGATCTGCTGAAAAAATATATGCGCGTATTTTAATTTTATTTGCTTTTTAAATGAAGCATCATCGGCCCCGAGCCATGCAGCTGATTGCGTCTGCGCCGCCGGCATACACAATCAGTTGTTGGCCAATCCGCCGCCCATCAAATGCGAACGAAGGAAACAAAAACCATCCACAGAAATTAACCTCAATGCAAGCAATGCGTGCGCTACCTAAGAGTATGCTATATGCCAACAAACAAACAAAATAAGAAAAAAAAGAAGCCAGAAAACATATTTATATATATACAGCAGAAATATGAAATGAAATTTTATTTACGTTGTTTCTGCTGTTGGCCCGCGGCTAGTTAAGTTTTTGGCTTGTCGTTTGTTCCCCTTTGTGTTGTATGAGTGTGTGTGTGGGTGGGTGTGTTGGTGTATGTGTGTGTGTGCGAGTATCGTAAAATATTTGCGTTATTATGCTAGTAATTTTTTGCAAAGTTCTCGACGCTGCGCTGTGATACGCTACTCAATGCTGTGTAGCTCAACTTCCTGAGGTTTTAGTTAGAATGGGTTTTGGGTCTTGGGGGTCTTGGGGGTCTTGGGAAACTGTGGGCTTGCTGCTTGGGCCGGGGTTACCTTTCACAGTTCGCTGGCTCATTTTTATTTCAGCGCCCCCGGCTGGGATGACAAAATCGTAGCATACTACATGTGAGCAGCTTGTGCATTCCCTTTTTCGTAATAAAATGTCAAGTATTTGCTGGCAATAACAACAGCAGCAGCAGCAGCGGCAGCAGCAGCAGCAGCAGCAGCGGCAGCAGCAGCACCAAGAACAACAACAAACTGTGGCTGCCAATAAAACTAAAGCAACTGAAGCATGATTTTTGCTACTCGAAAAAATATGAAGTTGTTGCTTAAGCGCCAACAACAAATGTCTGCGACCTGGCCTGGCCAATTAGCAGAGCATCAAGAATTTGTTTGAGCCAGCCAAATCGTGAGCTCTGCTGCGCTCTAAACTCCATAAACAAGCAGACGAGCAGACGTTTTAATGACCTTCGACTTCTGGACAATCTGAGGAGAATGGGAACAATCGGGGTGTTAACGGATATTGGCTTAAAATGCTATAAAAATGTCGCAAATACTGAGGGAGGGAGCGAGTGAGAGCGAGTGAGAGCGAGAGTGTGTGGGAGGGAGCGAGCACATTTATTGGTAAATAAAGTTCCAGTTTCCGTTTCATGGCATAAAAGTTAATAAGAAATTGAATCAATGAAGCCGAATTGTTGATCTTTGCCTCAAGAGAACCTATAGCTGAAATTCAACTTTATAGCTGCTAATAAAATTTCTAATGGGCCCGGCCAAAGGCATATGAAATCCGCTAGACAATGCCAATGGCCCAGCAGTGGATTTAATTAATTTTACGATGCGAATTTGTAGCCGTAAGAATACGAATATTTAGACAGACTGCAAGGAATACGTGTGCTGTCTGCGCAATATAACATTACCTGTGCCAGGTGATGGAACCTGATGGAAAAAAAAAAAAATGAGCTCCAGCTAAAAAAAATCTTTTTTCTCTCGTATCTCATCCAAAGTTTGCATTGAAGGAAACTTTTGAACTCTGATAAATTAGTCAACTTTAATTATTAAAATTTACCTCTTGTACTGTGAAGGCGTTAGTATGTTAATTGGAACTTTCATTTGCTTTTGCTGCTGCTGTTGCTCCTGCTAATGATAGGTAACGTTGGCCTTCATGTGATGTGCGACCCTAGAAATGTATTCTAAGAATATCAGACGTAACTAATTAATAAGCATTGTCAATTAGTGGCACGGGCACTTCCCACTTTGCCAGCAATTTTTTATGCATGTCACAACATTTTGTCATAAAGTGATAAAGGTAAAGGTAAAAATTCAAAAGACTTCGAGACGAGACCTTTTGTTTCGCTCCCACTCGATGCGCCGTGATTGTTATGCTCGGTAGCTCGCCAGGCAGCCCAGGCCCAGCAGATGAAGATGGAGATGAAGATGAAGATGAAGATGCCGCACGCATGTGACATAATTGAAAGCGACATGGCTGCCATGTAGCAATGCCAACAGCCAGATGTGTCTGTGTGTGTGTGTTGGTGTGGGGTCGAGTCAGGTGCACGTTTAACTTTAGCTGTCTGCCCGCCATCCAATAGAAGATTATAATGTGCGCCTTCCCTTATTCAAAATACTGAAAGCTGTGCGTGTGTGCACGTGTGTCTATGTGCGTGTGCCAACTTTTTTCTATCGCAAATTAAATTAACGGCAGCTGCTGCGCAGCGGAGCAACGATAACAGGCATTCATGTTTTAAGAATTATACGAAAATAACGAAATTAGCATAAATAAACGGGGCTAATAGGATTTCGTTTGTAATTATCAAATTGCCAGCGCTCAAAACTGCCTCAAACGGAAAGAGAAAAAAAAAATAATAATCGAATTAAATTAAAGATCTGACACACGCATTTGCTTTAAGTGTTTTCTCAATATCTATGCTGCCAGCAATATATATATATATATACATGTAAAAATATATTTCTATAAAAAAAGATATTTTTGCACGCATGCCAATTTTTTTTTATGTGATCTGCTTGTGTTTGCATGTTCTTGATGGCTGGCTCCGTGTTTGCACAATATTTATTGGTTTGCACGGCACAAATCGATTTCGCAATATTTGCGTATATCAGTGCAGCTGCTAATTTGCTTAAAAGCATAATTAACAGCTAGCGAATGTCTGCACAGACACACATACACACACACACACACACACACAGAGGCACACGAACATGAATATGACACGACGCTTGTAGCGCAAACTGCGCTATTTTATAGCTTCACGTGAGTCGTAAAAAGCAAACAAACGCGAGGTGTGAAAGTTACAAAAATAAAAAAGAAAATCTGCAGAAAAAACACACTGTGTAAATCAGCGCTGTGAAAGAACAGCATCTACAACAAAGCGAACAACTACAACTACAACAGCAGCAGCAACAGAAATAACACTAACTGCAGCACGGGCGTCAGTCGCTGCGTATACGTAATGCATTTTTCGTATATATTTTGTTGTTGTTTCGCTTGAATGTTTTGCGGTTTTTTCCCAAAGTGTGAAAATTGCAACAACGAGAAAAACAACCAAAATACGAACAAAATAAATGCATAAAACAGCGATTGGCGTGCGCAGCACTTCATATATCGATTAATCAAGCAGTGCTTTACGTTATTCCGATAGCCGGATAGCCGGATAGCCTACATAGCCCTTTAGTGAATAACACTGAACAGAAAAGCGTTTGCAATTCCGAACCAAGCACAATAAAGTTTTTCTTTTTTTAAACGATTTGTATTCGTTGAATAAGTTGCAGGAATGTGCTGTGGCGTAATAGAGAAGAGAAGAGAAGATGGTGGATATTTAAGAATATTAAGAACCGAGAAAAGTCAACCAATTTTAGTGTGGAATAGTATCGAATAATAGCAAAGAACTCAAAATATTAATTATTAATAATAATAATACCTTATATTCCAAATGCATTCGAATTCGAACAACGTCCTCAACAAACGAACGCTTTGCGTCTTTGTGTGAGTAAGCGAGCAAACAGGATCAATTACGCTGGACTGCATGAATGCAAGAGCAGGACGGGAGACACACACAACAGCACAAGTCAAAGCTCACGATAGAAAGAAGAAGAGCGATCGAATAGCGCAAAAGTTTCTCTTACATGGGCGCTATGCAATTCAGACTCACGATTGAAAGAAGAAGAAAGCTTAAAATATAAATAGAGCAGACAGCGGAAGCTGGCGTGCATTGTAAATGTACAGGAGTGAAGGAGATGAAAGTTCATGTGAAAAGAGCTGAAAGTGACTGTTGAGCTTGCTGTTGATTGGTCGCTCACCGACTAAGCGAAATAACAGAACGTGAATAAGGAGAGCTAGTAATATAAATACAGCTGTGTATTGAGCCTTCCAGTTGAAGCTGCAAAGTGCGGTAGTAAGTGTGATCGGAGGTGATTCTATTTAAAAATATTTGTTTTTGTATTATTTTTTATCCTTATCGTTGTAGAATTTGTTATGTCATGTTAGAATTTATTTATTACAATTAATTATTAATTTATTTATGCTGATGATCTACAATAATAATATAATATTAATAATATTAATAATTTTTTCCCCTTTATGCTAACAAAACTCTATGAAACTCTTTAATTTTTAAGATTTGATATATTGATTATAAATATTAACAATTATATTATATTTTCTATTTTAAACTTGCTTTATTATTTATTCTTTGCATTCACTCTGCTCTGTTTTATTACATTTTTATTACAGAATCTTCTTAAATTCATTTTGGCGCTTATAAATTACGCACTCACCAAAACTTCGCGGCGCCACTTTTGCAACAAAATTTTGTATTTTAATAGCTGACATAATTTCAAGGCAGCTGGGACGAGCGCGAAAAAAAAAGAGAATTGGAACATGTATAAATTGCCCAAGTGAGTTGGGCGCCAACCAAAAAAAGGTTTCGGAGTTGGTCGCTTTTTCATTTCCATAATTTGCTTTGTGCACCAATTAAAAGTGATTAGGTTCATATTGCGCTATTTATATAATTCATGTTGCTCATTGGAGTAGCGTAGGGTAATGCGCAGCCGAAACACCGCGACGGCTAAACCGACCAAAACCTTTCAAGTTGCCCGGTAATTAGTTGCTGGGCTATGCAAATCCGTTTGTGGACTCCAGATTCATGTCCGCGATCTTCGACTACGCACCCGCAGCCCACTGGCATCGCGTGCCGATGCACGTAAACGTTTACCTATAATGTTATGGCTTTTCGAGCGACGGCATCGGCGGTAAACAAACTTTTTCTGTAGCCGTTGTTGTTGTTGATGTTGTTTTTGTTGTTGTTGTTGTTTTGCCACCATTCCCCAGCAGAAAGGAACTTTTCTAATTATAATCTACATAACTTAAAATGCGAACAGAGGACGAGAGGGCAAAGTTTAACGCCAGCAACGCATGTGAAATTAAATTATAGCCTTGTATATCTGTGTGTGTGTGTGCGCGTATTTGTTTGTGAATGGAAAAGTACAACAAAAACGAGAAAAAACCAGCTGTTGAAATGAAAAATAAATACGAGAAATGGCAAAAGTCTAGCAAATGGCAACAAATGCAGCCAAACAAACTGCAAAACTTGAACGGTTGCTTGGCGACGGTCTAAATTAAATTCAAAATTTTTATTGATGGCTTCATTTGCATGGCAAAGGCACAAACACACATCCAGACAAGAACACAAACCGACACACACACACATGTATAAAAGTACGTGCTCAGTTTGTACCACACACGCATACGTGTGCGTGTGTGTGTGTGCTGCCAAGCAAAGTGCCTCACAACTTGCCGCGTTTATCCTGAAAAATCATCTAATCTGAGCTAGACTTCATATTTTTCTTGTTGCTAAGCTGCCTGCCATATGAATACGTATTGTATTACAGGCATTCCTCAATCGGATTTCTCGTCTATTTCGAAACTTATTTATTTCTTTTTTTCCTTTCTTTTTTTTTTTTTTATTTGAATTCTTGATTATAAATGTTGTATATTACATAAATTAATAATAATTATTTATTTCTTCACTCACATCTTTTATAAATCATTTGCTTTTCAAGTACCATAATTATCAAATCCAATTCAGCATTATCAAAATTATAAGACTGTCTAAACAAAAAATAAAAAATTAAAAAATCATGGTTATCAATTTGTGAAATATTTAATAATACAAAATATTATTAAAATTATCATTGTAAACAGATGTTAACAAATATTTATTTATATCTCCGCATATTTATATATTTATTACTATATCATCTATCATTACTATATTACTAATTATATAATATATTACTAATGCGTAAAAGGTAAATCTTTTTATTTGATATTTATTTATTTAATTTATTTTGTTCTTTGAAATAGAATTTCAATTTAAATTCTTGCATTTATTAATTTTATATAAATATAAAATTTTAATAACACGTCTTTCTTAATAAATTAGAAATATATTTTTCTTATTATTTTTTTTATAGATATGCATAAAACTTTTCTTGTTTTTATAAATCAAATTGTCAAAAAATTTAACTTAAAGTATTCAAATAATTTATATCAATTTATATCTAATATTTGTACCTGAACTGAAGGTTTATATAACTGGTATTGCTTAGATGTCTGATGTTTGCATCATATTGTGACGCTATCGAGGCGAATGATATTCGCAGAGCACGTGCATGTGGGCGATGGCGTGCAGAGCTAATGCTTTTTCACTTTCGGCCGGAGGCTGTGTGTCAAGTTTTTGGCCAAGCACCCAGAGGCATATTTTAGAGGCTCATGTGACAAATTGCTCGAACACGTGTATTGCATGCTTATTGCGATGTATTTCGCTTTGGTACTCTGCTGATATTTTCTTGCTGCTCTTTTTTTTTTTTTTTTTTTGTTTTGTTCTTCCATTTCATGTGCCTGTCCGTGTAGTTGCCGTTTGCCGCGATGACAAATCCAATTCATTTCGCTGGCTTACGTGGCGTATGCGTAATGTGTCTCAACTAAAGCTAATGGGCACAGCATGCCGTGGCATGGCAGGGCTCCTGCCTACCTGGCGCTGATTTCCGCGCATAATGAGCACAGAGATCGAGTAGCGAGCATGCCTAGAAATTGAAGCGCAATTCAATCATTTTTTATGGCCATTTCCATGCCGCGCCAATCAAAAACTTGCGCTTCACAACAAACTGCTCAATGAAAAGGCCCCCAACACACACAAACACACGTGCACACATACACAAACAACGAGGGCTACGATGTAGATGCTGTGCCGTGTTTCTTTTTTCTCTGTTTTGCTCCTGCTGCCATTGTATTGTTGTGCATGCGATAGAGCATCAGTATCATCTGCAACTGGCAACAATTACGCGTTGCCTTAATTGCCAGACACACACACACACGCACGCACACACACACACATGCGACCGTTAACAAGCAGCAGCAAGTGACCTGTTCGAACGTCAGCTGCTGCAACTGGGGCTGAAATCAAAATCATTGGTGTGAAAATAAACTAATTGAAGAAAAATTTCATTTGCAGCTGCAGGAACAGCAACACGACAACAACAACGACAACAACAACAACAGCGACAGCCGCACGGACCACGGACCACGACACGGCGGCGAGTACGAGCCATGTTGACCCATCTTGCTGCATTTGACCCGAGGTCAAGTTGCAGCACCGCTGTAAACGGAGACATGCGTACGGGACAGCAGACACAGCGCCCGCTCCTGCTTGTTTATCAGTTAAGCCCATGCCGTTGCCCCAAGCGCAGGCACACAACAGCAGCTGGAGCTGGAACTGGAGCTGGAGCAGGAGCCGGAGCAGCAGCCGATGCAGGCAATATTTTGCATGAACTGCCGCCGGGCCGACCATCAAAATGAATGCATGAAAAACTACGAAATGGTAATGTGCCGTTGCCATGCAGCTCAAAAGCAACACCAACAGTGACACCGACAGCAACAACAGCAGCAGCAGCAGCAGCAGGAGCAGCAGGAACAGCTCGCTGAAGCGCATAGTTGTAGGCAACAGTTTTTGTGAGCCCTTTGGGCTTATCCTTGTCTGTTTATCTACCGTTTGGTGCCCGCCTCGAGAGCCGCTTACGCGTTTTCATTGCTGTTGCCAGCAGCAACAACAGCAACAGCAATAGCAACTGTTGCTGCCTTTGTTGTAGCTGTTGTAGCTGCTGTTGCGTGTAAAAAATTGATGGACATGTGTACAGGCCGCAGACAGCGACAGCTGCTGCCGAAGGGGACATGGCATGCAGCGGCAGCTGCTGCACGAGTTTTCAATTTCCCACCTAATTGGCAGCAAGTCAATTGCATTGCAGAGCAACAACAAAGCAGCTCATTGAATGCATTGCCAACATACGCTGCTCCAGTGGAGCAACGATTTCCTTTTTTATTTTCCCTTAACTAGCACGAATTGTGCTTTCCGATAGACTTGCCTGTACTTCGTGTAAGATCATATGCTCTCCATAATGAGCTCTAGGGGCAGGGCGAGAATTGATGGACTGATTAGCTGATTAACTGATTAACGGATTAAATCAGTTGATTGATTTATGTCGTGAGTTTTTTCACACAATATTATTGTGAATTATGCCTTACAATGATTATTATTTGTATTTTATATAGCATGCTATGTAGGAATGGGTCTAATAAATATTTATTTAAATTAATATAAATCATTTTTTAATTTATTATTATTCTTTAAGCTCATTCACTTACTCAGGTGGCTCATTTAGCCACAGAGAATTTCTGTGTAAATGTAAATGTAAATTGTAAACTTTTTTTAACTGGATGTATCTCCAAAAACCCCAATATAAATGATCGAAAATGAATAAACTTAAGAAAGAAATAATAATTTTCGCAAATATCTTCGATTATCAGTTAAGAGAGTTGGCTAATTACTTTGAATCAGCTTCGAATAATCGGTATTACACTATCTTTCTCCTTCTCTCTCTCCCTCTCTCCCTCTCTCTCTCTCTCTCTCTCTCTTTCTTTCCTTCTCTCACTCTCTCTATGTGTCTGTTTCTCTGTATTTATACATTTGGCTTTTCCTCTATTTTGGTACTTCTCTCTCTCTCTCAGTCTCAACCTCAATGTCTCTCTCCCTCTCTCTCCCTCTCTATGTCTGTTTGTCTCTCTCTCTCCCCTATCTCTCTCTCTCTCTCCCTCTCTATGTCTGTGTGTCTCTCTCTCCCTCTTTCTTCCCTCTCTCTCTCTCTCTCTCTTTCTCTCTCTCCCTCTCTCTCTCTCTCTTCCTCTTTCTCTCTCACCCTCTCTCACTCTCTCTATGTGTCTGTTTCTCTGTATCTATATATTTTGCTTCTTCTTTCTTTGTCTCTATCTCTCTCTCACTCTATCTCTCTCTTTCTTTCCTTCTCTCACTCTCTCTATGTGTCTGTTTCTCTGTATCTATATATTTTGCTTCTTCTTTCTTTGTCTCTATCTCTCTCTCACTCTATCTCTCTCTTTCTTTCCTTCTCTCACTCTCTCTATGTGTCTGTTTCTCTGTATTTATACATTTGGCTTTTCCTCTATTTTTGTACTTCTCTCTCTCTCTCTCAGTCTCAACCTCAATGTCTCTCTCCCTCTCTCTCCCTCTCTATGTCTGTTTGTCTCTCTCTCTCCCCTATCTCTCTCTCCCTCTCTATGTCTGTGTGTCTCTCTCTCCCTCTTTCTCCCCTCACTCTCTCTCTCCCCTCTCTTTCTCTCTCTCCCTCTCTCTCTCTCTCTCTCCATCTTTCTCTCTCACCCTCTCTCACTCTCTCTATGTGTCTGTTTCTCTGTATCTATATATTTTGCTTCTTCTTTCTTTGTCTCTATCTCCCTCTCTCTCTCTACGTCTGTGACTGTTTTGTCTTCTCTCTGTATCTGTACAATACTCTCTCCCTATTTCTCATCTAAGCATATCTCTCTCTCTGTCTCAATCTTTCCCCGTCTTTCTTTTTCCTCTAGTCAATTTTGAGCAGTCCTACACCAATTTCTTTTCGCTTTAAATTATGTTACTTTAATTGCCAACCAAAATGAGACCAGGCGCTCGATTTAGATGAGTGTCTCCCTCTCTCTCTCTCTCTCTCTCTCTCTCTCTCAGCTGCCCACAACTGGGTCGCCAAAGAATGGCAGCAACAACACCCACTCACACACACACACACACAAGCAAAGCAAAGCAAGCAAAGTGTGGCTTTTTATTAAAATCTAAAAACATAAATCTTACAACTGCAAACCAAGCGCAGTGGCAGCGCGAAGGCAGACAGCAGACGAGAGCAGCTCGTGGTTTCAGTGCTGGGATCGTGGCTTGCCTAGCAGGCAAGGCAGGCAGCCAAGCCAGCGGGCCTAATTGAATTCTGAAATTCAAGTCGAAATTAAAAAATTACGAGCAACAGCAAAAGCCATTGCTGTTGCCGCTTGCCGCTTGCCGCTTGCCGCTTGCTGCTGTCGTTGTCTTGGCCAGGCTCTAAATAAACAGTAAAACGGAAATGTATTCGACAGGTGGAAATTGAAACTGATTGAATTGTAAAATGTGGCATAAAATATTGTTGTGCTTATTAATGTTTGTGTGGCGCAGCTGCCGACACGCCCACGCAAAACAAAAGCCCCTTCAAAACAGAAACAGCAACAACAACAACAACAACAACAGCAACAACAACTGTAAACGGCAACGCATTCCGATAATTTATGCTTTTCGATTTTAATTGGCGCCATTTTGGAGCGTGTTTTATGGGCCTCTTTTTGCATAATTCTCTGCCGGCAATATTTTTGTCACTAAAAAGGCGAAAATTATTGTTTGCAAGCGAGGGCTGTTCCAGGAAGTATTCTGGTTAGATGTTTCACGAATTTCAGGTGAGGAGATTTGCTAAGCGAGGGCTACTTGAGCAGTTTTGAGGGCGGATATTACCTAAATTTGATTTACAATGAATTAATGATTTTTGCGGCTTTTATTGTTTGTCTATGAGTAAAAACTGTAGCAGCAAGCGAGGATCATTAAAGAAAATTGATATATCTATGTATCATACTATACTACATCACATCTTAGTCACATCACATATTAAACCGATCTCCTAGGAGACCGAAGGCAACCAAGGGACCCAATTCTCCGATCTCCTATTAGGATGTTCAACAGAAGTTGACGCACAGCTGCACATTTTATTATACTCTGAATATCTGTAAATATTTGTAAATATGTTTATTGTACAGATTATGTAAGTTGTCCGAGGCGCCCAAATGGGTAGAATTCAAAGATAATAAGGGATTAATGGAGTACGCCGTTTATTAATCGATTTATGAAAAATTTACATCTGATTAATCTTGATTTATGAAAACTGCGGAAATCACAAGCCTATGGAATAAGTTGTTCAAGAAAGAACATAGTTTGCTTTACTGCACCTGCACCTTGTTATAGAGCATCAATCCAATGAATTTTAAATTTATATGGAAAGTGATACGATGAGGTTATGTCAGGTATCTATGATGAATATTTTCAACTAAGAGAATGAATCGCGTACTACCTGTCATCTATCTATTCCTCTCTATGTCTATCATTCTCTCTCTATATCGCTCTATGCATATCTCTCTACCTATTTATCTATCTCTCTCTCTCTCTTTTCCTCTCTTTCTCGCTCTCTTTCTCTCTCTCTCTCGCGCGCTCTCTCTCTCTCTCTCTCTCGCTCTTTCTCGCTCTCTCCCTTCCTGCCTCTTCCTGTCCCTCTCGAGTTTCTCCATCTGTCTTCCTATCCTTCTCTCTTTTTCTTCTTCCATGTTTTCTTCTATTATATTATATTATATTATATTATATTATATTATATTATATTATATTATATTATATTATATTATATTATATTATATTATATTATATTATATTATATTATAGTATAGTATATTATATATATAAATGACTTTTAGAGAACCGAATATATATTCCATGCATTACCTACAAATTATAATACATCTACGGGAATATCTTAGCAAGATTGTGCAATCTCTCTCAACACATCACTTACATTAAAAATGTATTCTTTAATTTGCGCAATTTGCATTTCTGCAGACCCTAAATCTTAGGATTTGCACTTCAGCCTAGCCTCGGCAGAGTTTATTGATTTATTTGTCTAAGCTGTGGATGCAACACATTAAGCGCTGACATATGTACGTAATATACGCTTAGGGCTGTAATATATGATTGGGCTTTGTGAGTTGTGGCCGCCATAGACTCTCCGCCTACCCCTGCCCCTCCCCCACCCACACTACACTCTCTACTTGTATGGGACTTTTGGGCATATGTATTTTTATTAGAGCTATAATTGAAGTTTAACTGCGCATGTAATAAAGGCAATTTTAGCTATTTTCAACGCGTTAACGGCATAAATAATACAAGTCGAATGTGAATGTGCGACATAAAGACACGCTATATGGCTGGCCATTTCTCTCAGCAGCGAAAGTGGACGAAATGCGATATAGGCAAAGGCGCAGAGCATTACCAATTGCTACGCAGCACAGTTACATATATACATATAAATACGTATGTGAGTGAGTGTCTGGCATTTGCCACACCCATCAAGTAGCTGGTTGGCCATGTATTGCCCGCAGCTCGACGCCCACAAACAAACGATGGCGACTTATTCATTGCGCTTGCCATTAAGGTGGCTCTGATGCGGTTACTTTTGCCGCTGCTGCTGCTGCTGCTCTGACTGCTACGGCTGTGATATATAACACGCTCATAATTGGTCATAAATCTGACAAATGTAATTTGTCATCACTCAGGCTGCAGCCAGGCGAGCGTGCCGGCATGTGGGATGGGCCCTCAGTTGGACTTGGCCACGCTTTGCTGAGTGCCAAAATGAAAAAGGTGCTTGACACAAAATGTCAGCTGGATATTTTTTATTACACAATCACAACACACAGACACACACGCGCACACAGGCACCCGCACAGACACACACACACACATACCCCGAGAGCCATGCTTTTCTATGAGCGCCTAAAAGTATGCTCAAGCTCTTGAGTTCTTCACACACACAACGAGAGAGATAGGGAGAGAGAGATAGACACGCAAACACACACACACACACACACACACACAAGCAGCTTGGGTATGGCATCACACGTAAGCCACAAAGTAGTTACTTTTTATGCTTTCCGCTTTCGGCCATTGTTTTTGCAATAGCTTTGGTCACTTCAGATCGTAAATATTTTACAAGTTCTCCATTGCGCCAGAGGGTTCTGTCCCTGTTCTGCCCCCTCGCCCACTGTTTGTCTCCTAACTAACTAATTTTTGCTTTTATAGATGACGTACGACTTATTCGGGTGCAGGTTCAACATCTACATTTCATTATAAATGACTTTCAAAATGGCCTAAACGTTCTGAATGAAGTAACTGCGTGTGGCTGGCCCCTCGCACCCCCCCCCCCTCGATCGGGCGCACCCGCATTCGATTTTAATGATGATGCCACTTGGGCGGCAATCAATAAACCGTTGCAAATTTATGGGAATTAAGTTGCCGCATAATGAGTAAATAAGACTGCTGCTGGGTAAGAAATATATATATATATGTATATATATTAATATGTCTATATAGATATATCGATATATAGCCCAATAAGTCTGCTGTCTCTGTGGAAGTAAACGTTTGCATATACGAAATTTATATGCATTGTAATATGGGAGCTTTTCGTCATATCATATTTCCCTAACCATAAATAGATTAATTATTTTTCCTTATATATGCATAAATAGCTCTCTTTGAATAGCCAGCCAAATTCAATAAAAATTGACGTCCGTTATAAACAATGCTTTGAAGTATGTCCTCTTCAATAGAAAAATGTTATTTCCACTGACGCAAATACGTTTTATTAATATGTTTTATTAATTATAGTGAACAAAAAATGAAATTCTCTAATAAGAATAAGTCCATTAAAGGTCAAGGCATACAAGTCAAGGTATACAGGTGTAACACACAAAAGTTGAAAGGTCAGAGACACTTGAACTTTGGCTCTTGTGAAACTTTTCTCTTTTATGATTTATTTATTTATTTACTTTTATTACACGGAAAAATTGAATTATGAAATGTAGGCGTACCACAACTTGTTAGGCATTAAGCATGTCATTCAGAACAAATTTTTGTAAATACCCCGTAAGATTTGAAAATGGGAATTCGGGGTATATTAGCTATGAGAACATGCATGAAACTGACAGCAAGCAGACAAATTAGATCCCTTATGATACCCAACTTCTAAGTTTGAATGACTCTGAATGTCTGATGGGATCTCATAAACTAGAAAAACTAGAGAGTAGAAATATTGGGTATAAGTTCTTCTGAATCATTCACAGCACAGACTTAATATTTTTTTATTTTTTATAACTCTTGTTTTCGAAAATATTTGACATACACAGAAAAAATATTGAATTTTCATATTATGTGCAATTTTATGTATTATTTATTTAGGAATAATAATTTTGTTATAATATTATATGATACTATTTGAACAAATTAGTTTCGAAAATATGAAGAAGACTCAAGAAGATATAAAATATATATAAAAGAAGAAGAAGCCAGACATGTAACATAACAGAAATACGAATTATCCGACCGGAGGAGGCGCATTACGAGCGAATGGTATTCAGCAGAAACAGATTTTGGGCTTTATCAACGGAATAAAGCAGCAATGAACAGCAGAGTTGAATTAGAATTGAAACTGCACAGTAGCTCTGAATGCGCAATACAATTTTCATGTTATTCTAGAACAACCAATTATTGACTACAGCATAAGAGGTTATGATGTATGCTTAGCAAAGAATGAGTGTAATCCCCGAACCTTTACAATTCATTAAAGAAATAGTTCATAGATTATGGTAAGGCAAAGGCAAAGAAAAAGCACCAGATCAAGAGTTCTAGCTAGATTATATTTTATCTAGGATAAAGATCAACAAATCATCTCAACAGACTTGCGCCAATATCGACAGATTTAATACACATATATAGCCTTCCACTTAATTAGACCTTACTCCAAGAACTTTCTCCGTTTTCTACTGCTCTAATAGAAGATTATGCAACTTGATCTTGAAATTTTAAATTGATGCCATAATCAATTTTACCCAAATGCAAAGTATCATGGCTACGTGCCAGGTATCATGGCTCGGGCAGATGCTAAACAATCATTCCATGCTTTTATTTAAGCAATTTTGTATTGATTGCTTGTAATGAGCCCCCCTCCAAACGCCCCCAGTTTGTTATTCTCTGTTGTTGTTTTCTTGTTCAAGGCGGCGCTGGCAATGCATTCTCATAGTAGTTGATTCGAGGCCTTTGCTACGTGCTTAGAAATGCCCGGCAAATGGGTCAGCGCATTCGCATCTTCAGTCAGATCAGATGGATCACGTTGTACGTGACTCTGCCTACTGTATATAGTATATACTATATGGCATATACATATACATATATAGTATTGTAAGTCAAGCAGAGATCGCGTATGCTGGAAATTTTGTTTTTATAAATTTAGTTAGCAATGCGAGGCAAATGAAATTTAATGAGACACATTTGGCAAATTGGCTCTGAGATACATGGGGAATAAACATACATGCATATACGTATATATGAATATACATATTTATATGTACATATGTGTACATATCTTTTGCTCCTGTTTTTTATGCTGCCTGGGCTCGAGAAAATCCGAGAATTTGAGTGCGACTCAATTGGTGGCAATTGAATTATTACACGACGACACTCATTCAATTTTCTCTGATATGGAGCAGGAGGCGGCTTGGGGCAGGACGGGTGCACACTATATACTCGCTACACACACAAACATACATGTGCTTCAGCCCCTCGCAGCGCTGTCAAATCCCAAATTGTGTGACACGTAAAATGGTCTGACATCTGAGATGACTGCAGCTATTCACCTGATGCCCTACTCAGAATGTCAATTTTATTTACCAATTCGTGTTCGATTCGAAATGGATCAAGTTCTGTGAAATATGTATTTTTATTGTATCTCTTTACTTAAATTATAAATGGCATTTTTTGCGTGTTTCATTTAGGCATTTTTGTTGATGCATTTTATTTGATGCAAATAAAATGTAAAATACATAGCTTAATTAATATATAAATATATAGAAAAATATATTTAAAGTATTTTATCTTTTTTATTTTTTTCTATTTTTTCTATTATTCTCACTTCATAGTTTTAGGACCACAGCTTATGCTAAATTATATGTGTTTTCATCTCGTATATTTTCATTTATTATATCTGAATGGCTTTTTCATTTACATATATTCATTTAGATCTCTTGATTAACCCTTTAGCTGAACTCTATTAATCTCAATTTTATATAATAAAAAAAATCCTAGGACATATA
The DNA here is from genome assembly GCA_037075325.1 of Drosophila mayaguana. Lineage (NCBI taxonomy): Eukaryota > Metazoa > Arthropoda > Insecta > Diptera > Drosophilidae > Drosophila > Drosophila mayaguana. The sequence goes on along the minus strand of JBAMCG010000068.1, from coordinate 13,732,525 downwards.
TCTCTTGCTTCTTAGTATAGCTCAAAACATAATGTTCCATAGCTTAAAGAAATTCTTTAAATAGAGCGAGCACTGGTCGTAAAAAGAAGAGTTTTAAGGTTACAGAAAAATCCTTAAGCTCCCGCCTATTTATATGCCCCACACGTGGCTATGTAGCGCATCCGCCAACGCATTTGATGATTTGCCGGAGATATAGGCGCCTAGCTGCTGCCTTCATGCCTCCAGTTTGATTGTGCCCATTGGCAGGTGCAGTTGCGATTCTCCGAAAAGTATGAAACAGGCGTACACTCTGCTCTGTGTGGTGCTCTTGACAGCCAGCCTGGCGGTGCCCAGTGCGGCACGTGGCGGCCGTGGACGCGGCGGCGGCTCATTCGGTGGCCTCTTTGGTGGCTGGCGCAGCAAATACGGCAGCAAGTCGTCGTCGTCCGGCGGCGGACGACGCGTGGTCAGCGGCTCGCCAGTGCACACGGCGATGACGGTGCCAAAGCTGCCGCCACCGCCACCGCCGCCGGTGTCCACAAAGGTCAAACCACATGTGGCCAGCTATCCGCGTCAACAGCCGCCGCCGCCGCCACCGCCGGGCTATGGCTATGCACCAGCTGCGGGCCAGGGCACGTACTATGCCAATGCCCAGGCATTGCCCGCCGGCGCCTTCTACTACGCCCAGCCGCCCACGTCCATGGGCATAGGTCCAGGTGAGTGGGACTGCTCGGCAACTCTTTAATTTCAATCGCTCACAGCTCTGTCTGCCTTCAGGCACAGGTTTTCTGACTGGCCTACTGGCTGGCCGATTGATGGACAACATGCTCTTCGGCCATCATCAGCATGTGTCGCATGTCTACCATCAGAATCAAGAGGGTCAATCAGCTTCCGGCAATGGGCGTGAGATCATAATTATCAACAATGGACAGCAGCAGGCCGAGGGCGAAACGCAGCAGCCGCCCAATGAGTCGCTCAGCCCAGTAGACGCAGCTGTCTCCCCGGCAAATCCACTTGCCAAAGAAGGGGAGCAGCAGGAAGGAGAGCCCAGTGAGGAGACAGTCAATTCTACTGCAATGCCTGAGGCACCAGCTGGCGGCATTATCTGCTTTCCCATCATGCTAAATGAAACAGATCCACAGAATCCGGACCTGGTGAATGAAGTTCAGCGCGTGGTTTGCTTTCCAGCGCCGACCGCAGAGCCCCAATCCGCGGATTGTCAAAATGATCCAATCTGTGTGCTACAGCATGGCGGCAGCACCACCAGCACGGAGCCACCAATTGTTGCAGGCGATATTGGTGGTGCAGCCGAAGCCAGTGATTCCCTGGAAGTGTCCACTCCCGCGGCGGATGTCGATACTCCACAAGATTAGTCATAAGATTAGGCTTTAAGCTAAGCTGAAGATAAATGGGCAATTAATTGCTGATTAAGCTAAGGGATTTTCCTGTTAAATATAATCATTTAAATTAAAATATAATATTTCAATTGGTCGTTATACTAACTGAATGCTAACAGAGTATTTTATTCATAAGCACTTTGGGAGACTTTCGCAAAACAGCTGAGCTTTTATTAACTGACAAAAGCTTCCTCACAAAAGCGCGGTCAAGCTTTGAAAGCTATAAAATGCAATGTTTTTGCCATAACGGAAACTAGCTTCAAAGTAGTTCGCGTGGCAGCGTTACAAATGATGACAGTTGTTCCAGGTGGCGCGCCAACAATAACAACAACAACAACAACAACAAGAGCAAAGCCAGTAGCCACAACATCAACAATAACAACAACAACAGCAGCAGCGAGGCCGACAACAATTGTAGCGTTAGCAACAACAACAAATACGAAGGCTCAGCGCACAAACACTGCGACGACAGCCATGGCAGCGACGTCGGCAGCGACGCGTCAGCTACGGCATACGTTGCGTCGACCGCAGTCATAAGCTGTTCAGCACGACCACCAATACAAAAGCAATTACATCCTACACGTGTGTGTGCCTGTGTGTGCTTGCGTGTTTGTGGATGTGGGTGATGATCCAAGAACACGAATAAAGCTCACTTGCGTTCATTAATCCCACAATAACAAGGAGGAACTGTAATAAACAAAGTTACGTCGCGCACACCGAGCATCAGCGGCTGGACGAGCTATGCAAATCATTCACATTCTTAAAATAGGGATAAATATTTTATATATTAAAGAAATTTTTAAAAAATATATTAACAGGAATACAAATAAGAATTTTAATCTTAAAATTATTTTAATAGAATTATATACCCTTATGTAATATTTATATAAAATTATATTTATTTATTTATATACATATTTTTTATATATACCTGAAAACATTGGAGTTTGCCTCTTGCTTTGTTTTTAAAAATAATTCATTTTGAATGTATAAATGCAGTCTTGCGTGTGTATTTAGCACTTAAGATTCTTATCAATCAAGCTTAATCACGCGCAACTGAAAATATATATTTATATACATACATATGTACATACATATATATATATTTAGCTGCCTTGGTTCGTTAACTAAAGTGCGTGAATGATATCATGGCACCGCGAATGCAACAGCAGCAGAGCTGTTTGACACCTCTTTAACACCCTCTCTCTCTCTGTCTTTCTCTCTATCTCTCTCTCACTTTCTCTGTCTCCCTTGCTCCAATGAGCTTGAAGCTAAACACTAAAATTAAATAAAAACGGTAAAACTAAACAACTCCCATGGGACATAAAAAGCACGCACACACACACACAAGCAAATATTCGCGAAAGAGAGAGATACTGAGAGAGTGAGAGCGGCAATGAGAGCAATCAGCGATGACAAATACAGCAAGCGAAATAAAAATAACAAAAACAGCAACTACAGCAGCAGCGGCAGAAGCAGCAACAGCCGCATCGACAACAACAACAAATAAACAAAAAGCCCACCAACAAGTTGCGACCGCTGTCGCAGTCGCGGCCGCTGCCACGCTACGCTCGCGGTCCGCGGTCCGCGGCGAACTGAACAACAAAACACACGTCAAATAAAAAATGCTCAGCCGCATTTCAGTTGTATGAGAAACTTTGCACGGAACTAAGCTCGAGCGCGTCAACCAAACAAAAGAATTAATATTAAATCAAGTAAATACATGACACTTTAATAATACGTATAGAGATAAGTAAACAACTGCAAGAACATAACTGTAAATACGCAACTATATAAGTTGTGTACTTGGTGTGTGGAATTGTGTTGAAACCGGTTTTGTGAAATGAACTGTATATACATATGAATGTATATATAATATGTACTATATAAATATATATGTACTATATAAATATGTATAAACTCTTCAGCAAGTGCATGGATCAACTCGAGTTTCTTCTTCTTTACGTTACGTTCCAATAAACAAAATGAATATTCAAGGTCAACAATGCGAAATTTATGGAAAATTGTATATGGGCTTATACATACACATATGTTGCTATATGTATGTGTATATGTAATGCATATTAGGATTTGCCACTGCAGACAAAGCAAAAGCTTAAGCAAACTAAAAAACACACTAATGCAAAAACAAATCAATTGAAGCTTTGTCAGTTTACATATACACGTATATGTATACACATATTTGTACACACACATATATCAAACCCTATATACTATTTAACTGTAGGCACAAGTACTTTAAAATATGTATTTGACTAAGCATTATTTGATATTGAAAAACTTTGAAACACTTCATTTTGCGCATGTGTCCAATTCTTATCATTTATCTTTTGTTATCATTTGAGATAACATTTATCTGAGATAGTATTTATAGCTTTAAAAGCAAAGTTGAGCGTGATACTATTTTTTAAACATTTAAAAAACTTATTGATTTTGATTATTCCAAATAAATGTACAAGCTTTTTGAGATCTGTATACGATTTTCTTCTAGAAGATTTTTCTGATAAGTAACTGGCTTACAAAGCTTTTGCTACATAGCTTGAAGCGGTAAATGGACAATTTTAAATGAAATTTTTCACAGCTTTGATATATGTATGTACATATATTAATATTCTTTTTTCAACTTATGATATATTAGCACCTTTCAAGAGAGATTTTTAAATAGATTTTATAATATAGGCCAAATTTTGTCCCTCCTATTTCCCATCAACTCATATTAAAATGTCAACAGCTGAAACAGAAAGACTTTTCATTTATTTATTTATGGCAATATTTTTGGGCACTCAAATGTTTGTTTGGTCTGATTCGTGCATTCAACAGGTATGTCTAAATTTAGCCAGTTGGAAATTTTGTTTCTCATTTAAAACTCGCGTTTTGTGGCATGTTTTACAAATCCAGGGGGAATTTTAGGGACTGTAAAAAACGATCTATCTAATGCATACCAAATGGTAAATAACTAGAGAGATCTTAGATCGTTTTTGACAAATAAAAATGCGCAGTTTAATGTGAAGAAATCTATATATAGTATAATCCATAAAGCTATATATGTATATAGGATGATGTATGTCATCAATACCTTTTTATTCTTAACATTCTTAACAGTAACAGCTGCTTTTAGTTTAAGTCGAAATGTACAGTCATGCATACCCGTTCCACATGCTGACAGCAGCTGACTAAACAAACTGAGTTATGACTGAAAAAAAGTTTCTTTTGCTTCACCCGCGCATTACGAACCGGTTAGTAATCCACTTTTGGCAGTCCAATTAATTTTACTTCTCTTTTTTAGCGGCCAAATTGTTAACGTTTTTTTTTTTTTATATGCGTATATTTTTAGCTATTTTGATTCGTTGATTTTGCCACATTTGTTGTTTGTATAACATTTGATTTTCTCTCGAAAGTTAGACAATCTTGCGTAATACTGCAATTTCCCCAGGTGCACAAAAGCTTTCAAAAATATTTGAAAATCAATGAATGTAAACTACATAAAAAGAAAAGTAAATAAAATTTTTTGCTCCTTAATATAAATTCATTCGTAATTCAAATCTTTTGATTCATAGAATTTAGCATTAGCCCAGACACCTCGAAATAAAGTAAATAAAGCCATTCCTGACTCTTTGAACTCCCAACAAAGATAAGCCTAGAAATATTTGCTGTGTTCTATAGAACATGTATAGATAGTACAATACAATATACCTATTCAGTGAATAGATTATAGAATTCCAAGAAATATATTCAAGCAGAATAATACGTAAAACTGAGAAAAATAATTACGAGATTTTTCGTTTGCATTCGCTGACATCAGAAACCCGCTTTCTGGTTCAATCTCTGTGCATGGATGAGTCATAATAATAATACACTTTATTTTTCGCAGAGCTCGTGCAAACTGCTATAAACAAATGCACTTTATTATAAACAATTGGCTGGTCTGGCTGAGGTACTGACTGCAACAAGATTTTTGTACACCTATTAGATGGTATTGAAATACAACACTATGCTATACTATACAATAGAATACAATATAATATACTATACTGTATGGTGTTTTGTTTTTATATTATTTAAGTTATATATAGAGATATATGGATTATATCACAACCACAATAGCTCAGCTTGGTTTGATTAGTTTGTTTGATACTTCAAATTTGTAGAATACTAGATAATTGAAAAACTATAAACTAGGATTGTATATACATACATATATGAAGCATACAAGAACTCACTTGTTAAAAACCCCTTTGATTACTTTTACTATACCATATATTTATATATATTTTCAATAACAACTTACAGAGCTGATCGGTAATACGCCTACGGAATTGATACAATTGACATACATATAGCAAAGATCATAAAGCTAAAGAATTCAAGACTTCTGTGTGCTTTTATCAATCAATTAGATTTCAATCAATTTAGTTTTTAAAAAGTTTCAACTTATTTCTCCATTTCTCCATTCTCCATTCTCCATTTTCCATTCTCCATTTTCAATTAAGACCTTTGTAAATTTTTAATGTGTATAAATTCGTTTAATTAAAATTTATGAGAATGAGAATGAGAATATTTCAAATTCCAATTAATATAAACAAAATATCTCTTCTAACTGTATTAGCCCATAGAATATTTTACGAAGAATAAACAGATTTAGAGCACGATCACAATGGGCAATCCATAAATAACCCACTTTATGAGATTTCAGCCATATTTAGCGCAGCTCATGGCTGAAAACCTGAACTCGCCTAACGTCTTTGCATTCTTGGGCGTGTACCTGTGGGGTTATTAGCGGAAAAGCCGAGCACTGTGACCATATATTGATTTCAATTGAGCATAATGCCTATAAGTCTGCCAGCCTATAAGTGCTTGACCTCAGACCGTGGACTATGCCTAAGGGCGAGCAAAGCCAATGGAGTGTGGCCACGCGACAAGCCAAGCAAATCGCCAAGTTCGTTAATTATTGTCATGGATAACGCGCCCCGAAATGGGGCAGACGACCAAAAGTGGCAGTCCAGGGCGTCACATTGCGTCAGCGTCAAATAATGTGCTGTGCCCCCCAAAACAATGACGCAAATGCCACTAGGAATATACGCTACAGTATATATATATTAATATATATATATAGTTGTATATATAGCTTAGTATATATAGAACAATCAACTCCCAGCTCTAATAATAATACCCCAATGTGAACTAAGCGTGAATTTATCGCCGAATGGCAAATGTCAGAGGTATTGGATCGTAGTACATCCATTATTATGCCCACTGGGCAACTAGAGGGACTATCATAAGCGCAAATTGAATCAATTGTTTATGCAAACAACAAATTAAAGCGCGCGGAGACAAATGAAGACTGACACTGGGGGAGATCGTGATACGCAAATGTTTTTTCATTTATTTAGTTTGTTTTGTAATTCATATGTAAATAGTGATGGGTAGGCAAACGAGCTAGCACTCGATGAGTAATTATCGATTGGATATTGAGTAAATACAATTAGAGTTGGGAATTTGCTATAATTAAATATTTCCATATCTTAGTTATCACTGTTCAAATATGACTAAACAATAACTTGAACATGTTTAAAAATATTTCAAGTGATATATTAATATTTTCATGCAAATATCGATTTTTCGATAACACATGTATATCTTGGATCTGTCCTCGTTCCTCTGGTGCAAAAAGTAATATATATATTTTAAAGTGCATATGTTATCGATATTTATTGCAAGTTAACAAAGTATATTCTTAGCAAAATATTGAAGATGTTTTTCAGAAATTTTAAAATACTTTTACAATTAATTATACTTTTACAATTATTAATTATTATTATTATGTTAATTATTATTATTATTTTTAACGAATTATTATTATTATTACATTACATTTATTATTAATATTATTTTTAACATAGTATTGAAGACCTTTTTCAGAAATTCTAAAATACTTTAACAATTTATTATTATTTTTATTATTATTATTATTATTATTATTATTATTATTATTATAATTATTATTATTATTATTATTATTATTATTACAATTTAACTATTTAACTATTTATTTATCATCAGATAAATGATTTCTTTTCGTGATTCATCGCCATCTACACATATATATATACCCACACATACATACATATATTATTTTGCTGCCATCCCTAGATTCCTTATCGCAGATCTCTGCGCATATAGCCAGCCCAGGCAAATCTGTGTGTTTTTAGTGGGATTTTCTCGCTAAATTCATTTCTCTCTCGTTGCTCGCTCGGTCCACTAGAATCAGTTGATAATCTGTGAAAACTATTTAAGCGTTCCAGCCAGGCGACAGCAGCTTAGTCAAATCGAAGCGGCCAAGCAGCAAATATAGATTGTTTTCCAAGCGAAACTTACGTGTGATTCTCTCTCTCTCTCTTCCTCTCCCTCTCAGCATGTCGCAGAATCATCCCTGGCGACTTAGCAGTCGGACCTTTATATTAGGCCTGATGATCCTGTTGCTGGTCAGTCCAGATGCCCAGGCGAAGCGCTGGTTCGGTGGCAGCAGCAGCAAGAGCCGCTCCTCCAGCTCCAGCAGCTACTCGGCCCGTCGACCCTCCTCGTCGTCCTCCTCGTCGCACTCCTCATCGCACTCCGGCTCGTACAGTCATGCGGATAACACAAAACTCAGCTACGGCCCCGGCAGCCATGCACAGCCGAGCCATACGCAACATTCGGTTTCGCGACCCGCGACGGCCTCGCCCATAGGCTGGAATGTGCCGCCCAAGGCGCAGGGTCCGCCACCCTCCTATACGGCCCACAATCCGGCAGGAGGTGCTCACACCAACATACATGAGCCGCCGCCAGCTTACAACCCCTCGTACAAAGCCAATGCCCCGCCGCCAAGCTACTCGGCGGCCAACAGCAACGCTCGACCAGCAGGAGGCAGCTCCGGCAGCAGCAATCCTCACTACACGCCCGCCAGCGTCTACAGGCCACGCATGAACGCCACTGGCGGAGGCGGCGGCTTTCATAGCCCCATCACGGCCACCAATACGCACGGCGTGCAGTCGAGCTATCCGGGCGCCACGTACCACAGTCCTGGACATTTGCCCGCCGGTGCCACTTACCATCCATCTGGACAGCTACCCGCTGGAGCAACCTATCACCACAGCCCTGGAGCTCTGCCCGCCGGGGCTACCTATCACAGTTCATTGCCGGCTGGTGCCACCTATCACAGTCCTGGAGCTCTGCCCGCTGGTGCCACCTATCATCCTGGAGGCTATGCACCACCTGGCGCTAGCTATCATCCCGCTGGGCAGATACCACCTGGCGCTAGCTATTATCCCAGCGGCGGTGTGCCCCACGGTGCCACCTACTACCCCCAGGCGCCGGTGGCAGCAGTGCCTGCCGGTGCGACCTTCTTGCCAGCTGGATCTGGTCTGCCGCCAGGCGCCACCTACTATCCACAGGCGCCCCAGTCGTCATCTGGTTTGGGTTTGGGTAAGTTTTGCTCTGTATGATTCAGCTTGAATTTCTCTAACATCTCTCTCTCTCTCTCTCTCTCACTCTCTCCCTGTGTGTGTCCAGGCACTGGTCTCATTGCTGGCGCTTTGGGTGGTGCCATTCTCGGCCACGCCCTCACGCCCACGCAGACGCGCGTCGTTGAGCATGCGCCGGTGCAGAGCGGCGGAGGTGGCGGCGGGGACGACAAGATCATCATCATTAACAATGGACCCCCTGGCTCGGTGACCACTGCGGATGCTGGCTCCGGCACTACAGTCATCAACACTGGCGCTGCACAACCCGCCGTGGCTCCAGCAGCCGCACCTCAACCCGCTGCAGGTGTTCCAGCAGCTGCTCCCGCAGCTGTTCCAGGCCAAACCCCACTCGCTCCACTGACACCGCCTGCTGCTGAAGCCGCCGTGCCGCCAGCTGCTGGCGCAGCGGTTGCCAATGCTGCAGCACCAGGTGCAGCTGCTCCGGCTGCTCCCGCTGCTCCAGCTCCAGCGGATCCGAATGCCGCACCACCCGCACCCGGCGGCATCATCTGTGTGCCTGTGCGTGTGCCCGAGCCCGATCCGAATGATGCCACCAAGACGATTGAAGTAGAAAAGATTGCTTGCTATCCGGCACCACCACCAGAGCCAGCAGCACCTGCAGCAGCAGCGAATGGCACAGCTGCCGTTGCTGCGCCCGCTGCAGTCCCTTCTGTTGCACCTGCTGCTGTTGCCGCTGCTGTGCCCGCCTCGACGCCCGCATCGGATGTGGCGCCGCTTGCGCCCTTCCAGACGACCACGCCCCTGACAGTGCCGGAGGGATCGGTGCCACTGGCGCCCCTGTCGCCCGGCGGCAAACCAGATGTGATGCGCATGCCCGGCATGACGTCTGCGCGTCTCTCGGCGGAATCGGGACTACATGATGCACGCAATGGAGAGAAGCGAATGTCCGAATTGAGCGCGCTCTCCGCCCTGCTGACAGTGCTCGTGGCCTACTGTCTGCATTAAGCAACCCGCGCCAGAACCGGACCGGGTAATTCAAGCCAAATGGTAGCCAGTCAGCGGAACAGACTCTGCGCTTGAACAAGCTTCATACAAAGTCGCTGAATTGAAATTTTCTGTATTTTGTAAACTAAGCGAATTTCTGGATATTCATTTATGCATGTGTGTACTCATAGTTTTTTCTATTAGATTTACATAAAATTAAATAAACCATAATTAATTAATAATCGATTACGCAATACATCCATTTAACATATATCGTTCAGTTTAGCAATTAAAAAATTGTTAATTAAATTTTTTGAAATTGCGCGCCTTAAAGTGGCCATCTACCGTAGACTATAAACAGTTTGAAACAGCGCCATCTGCAGGCTTAAATCTTAACATTAGATATTTTAGTTTATGGAGAGACACATTCGATAAGTTATCTACATATTTTGAGGCGATACAAACTTTAGTTTGTATAACAACCTTTCTGAGCTAATTTCAAGAAAGAACTACGAGTGTATGGTGAATGTCTAGAACATAGCCAATACACAAACCATAATTCCCTTATTCTACGTTTTGTCACTAACCATGTGTTCTATGGTTAGTGGTTTTGTGTACAAGCTTAACGAAATTATTTGGACATAACGGACAAAAGCAGTCTGTACACGAACCATGATTCTTATATGAATGTTTCATTATATTAAGGTATTTTCTTATTAGAGTTATTAGATCATTTTATTAAATAATAATTTGAGTATATCGAAGTTGTTGAAGAGTAAATAAAAATGTATATTTATTCATTTGCTTGCTTTCAACAACAACATAGTCTCTCTCACACACCCTATTTTTAGTCTATTTTTGCCACTTAATTTCCTGTTATTTCTTCTGCTTCATAGATATTAACGATATTTAAATGTTGTTTACAAAAAAGTTCTATTTCAGCTTTTATGCTTGTACTATCAATAGCAAGCCAGTCTACCAATAGTTCCATCTATAAACTTGCAGCTAACATCAAGTGTGGGTCACGTGATTCCATTTGGCAGCAAAACAATCTTAATGTAAATATTAAATTAATTAAAGCGAATATGCAGTAGAACAATGAAAATATTTTGTTTAATAGTGTGAAAATTGCATATAGATATTTATAAAAAAGTATAATATTAATATATATTGAAAAAAAACAAAAACAAAATTAAAAACAAACGTAGATGTTGTAATTATTTTATACTCGCTTGCGTCATTCTTGTTTTATCTGACCTTGACCCTGTCCAGCATCCGTCCATTCGTCTATCTGTCTATGCTTCCATCCGTCTGTTCGTTAGTTTTCTCTTTAGCCCGCTCGTCTGCTTATCGGTTCTCTTTGATCGTCCGTCTGTGCTCTCACTTTGCACTTACTTCTGATCTCCCGACCGTCCATTCGACCAGCTGGTGCGTCGGCTCATTGTAGCTCCTCAGCTGAGGCCCCAGAGCAGAACGAACGAAAAAATCACAGCTTTTAGTAAAATTCGTCTATTCAAAAACTAGCTGAGAGAAGCTTAAGAACTTACTCAAAATCTATTTTATGTTTGTTGTCTTCAGTACGCACACACACACACACACACACACACATACACCTATAGCTAGCTGTACTTGTAATGGAATCTGTCTTCATATCCTCTAGTTTTTTCTTGTTAACTAAACCCACACGACTTAAAACTTTGTGACAACATCAGCTAGGCAAGAGATGGGCCAACATGAGAGGAAGAAGAATGTCAAGAATTTACTCAGTCAAAAAAGCGTCAATAAAACGCAGTTACTCCTAATGGAAAATCTGAGCAGAAGTTTTTAACTAAACTTTTTGCTACTTTTCCATGCACTTGCAATGCTGACGACGTCGAATTCGAACTTTTTGGACTCTGGGCAAAGATTTGCAAGTTTATGGAAGCAATACTAAAAAGAAGAAGAAATAAAGAAAGGGATTTAGATATTTGAATGACAATTTGACTTGTTTTGCAGGCGCTTGAAATGCTTACGGGAAAATAATAATTTGAATTCAAGTAGTAAATGTAAAAAATAAAATAAAAAAACACAAAAAATTATAAAATATAAGCATAGAAAATATTTTAAATTAAAATAAATAATTTTTAATTATAAAAAACGCTAAAAAAGAAATAGAAAAAAAAAAAATAGAAAATTCCTTTTTCAAGTACTCGAATAACATTTTACAATATGATTCCCTATATATTATCCATTCTATAAGAGACTATATAGTATATTCCTTCACAACTTTGCTCGTTAGTCCAATAACAAGGCTCGGTCGTAACTTTATCAGCCATTCACATAGATCCATAAATGTTTTCTGCTATATTGTATATTGATGAGAAAGTGAGTGTATTGCAACTACTATTCCCGCAGGGGATAAGCATGCATGCATAATATTTCAAGCAATCAGGCAAGAGGCAGGAGGCAGAGCGGCCAAAACTCTGTACCAAGCGGCGTATAAGTAATTGGCAACAATTGGCTGCCAAAAGTTGACTTGTCGAAGCCATCAAATGGCAACAACACGAAATAGTCGCAATTCATAAATATAAATAAATGTATGTGTGTATGTGTTCATATGAACATACGTATATATGAGATGGGCAATAAGAGCAGCAGCTGTTTGATGGAACTGTTAAAGATTTTATGGAGCTGGAGCTGAGATACCGCAGGGAATCAAAGAAATTATTTAGGTTCAGAAAGTGGTATATACACGTGTATACAAATATATATACATATATGTATAATTCTATAAATTTATTTACAATAAATTATGCTTTAAATCATTGTTTCATTTAATAATCAATCAATTTCATAACTTTAATATAGAAAGTTTTGAGGCTTTGCAAATAAATCTTAAAAAACATAATTTATATTTTAGCTACTCAAAGCTATTTTTTTTTCGTAACAAAGTTATAATCAAATTATTAGCTAACTCTCGTCGGAGTGCAGCCTGTGCCACGATTCAAATTACTTTTGGGTCATAGCGATAAGTGCTTATAATGTCATATGCTGGCAACAGTAAATAGAAACAACAACAACGACAACAACATGAAACATGCAACAACAGCATGGCAAGCGCTCAGAGCTGCAAGTGATATAAACTTTGTTATGCGGGCTTCTGTTCCAAGGAGGCGAACGAACTGCTGCGACCTCCGTCCTGCAGCTACAAAGTATCCCAATTTGCATCCTAATGAATGGTGTGAAACTGTTTGAGCTTGCGTTCCCATGTATATGTGAATGTGTGTGTGTGTGTGTGTATTTTGTGTGTGACGAGGACAAATTCTCAACAAATTGCAGAGGGAAAAATTGAAATGGTTGAACCTAAACTGGCATCACAAATTAGTTGCATTAATTGCATTCAGAACTTTGGGTGGTTTCTCTATCGTTAACAAGGAGCAAATAGCTGAGATGTTTTAGTGCAGCCAAGCATGATCAATGATCGACGAGTATATACCTTAGACAACAGACAATATATAATAAATGGAGATAAACATGTATCAAATCTTTCTGTTTTAAATAACTCAAAATGCTCATTCAAGACACTCTGCCATGATGATTTGCACTCTACAGGGTATATTAAGTCCATAATTGAGTTGGTTGCATTTACTGACAGTTGACCACATCTAGTAGCTGACTAGTTAGCTCGCTTGCTCTGAGGCTTTACTTTTAGCAGAGACTGTGGAGAGTCAGATGAGCTAATTGAATTCGGCTGGGAAGGACAACAAATATGTATGTACATATAAATAGTAGATATACAAGTATATCTGTATATCTATGTCCACTTAGAATCGATTCATCTAGGTGCGACAACCATTGGCTTTGGCGAAGGACAATGCCTTACAGCCTGCTGCTTGCCTGCCAAAACTTGGCCTTATAGAGGCACTTGTTCATCAAGCCGGCTGCTCACTGCTCGCTCATTCACTTTGGCCTCCATGCCGCACTTGCCGGTGCATTCAGTTGAGCACATTGCATTTGCATTTTACTCGAAAGGCATTCAGGCGTTGCGCTAGGCAACTTTTAACCAAAGTCAAGGCAGCCGATCCGATGCCTAACCAAAGTGGTCTAGCAGTCGGCACAGAGCGGAGCATAGAGAGTTCGATTATAATGGGAGTGGGTTTTCATTGTTAAAGTTGTTGGCTCAACAGGAGCAAAGTCAATTGTTTGTGTTTGTTTGCAAAGTGCTGTGCATAAATATTTCGCAATATTCTGCCTAATTTAAATGAATGTGACGAACGTAAGCAGGGCTGAGATGGAGTAATAATAAATATATTTACGTACATATATATTTATAGATAAAGTAAGTTTTCCTGATAAGTATATACTTAAAAAAAAAAAAAATATATATATATATATATATATATATATATTTAATCTTAATAATTGTTTGCTAAAAGATTTTCGGTCGCCTCTGGGGTTCGAACCATGTACTTCGCGCGGACTGCATCGGCAGTTTCAAAGCACCATCATGCACATCTATGTATTAGTGTGCTTCGAATTCATGTTCTGACAGTCAATCACAGACAGCGTTCAAGTAAAACTTGAGTTTTGAGCTTGGTGTAATAAATGTAAATGAGAAGGTCAATTTTAGTAGTGTTTCGAAGTAGTAGATATTATTAATTAACTTAAATATAAAATCACAAATATAACACAATATTAAAGTACTTCGTTGTTAACATCTATATGAGAATGATTAATAAATTAACAAATCAATTTGTAACACTCTGCGTCACAGTATATTTAAATTCATATTATCAAAAGATGATGGCGATAATACATTTATAATTTATATATTCCTGTACTTTGCAGTTAAGTACGGCAAAAGAATTCATATGAGGTTAACTTCATGATTAATATTTGACAACAAGTAATAGAAATCCTCGATAGTATAGTGGTTAGTATCCCCGCCTGTCACGCGGGAGACCGGGGTTCAATTCCCCGTCGGGGAGGAAATGTGAATTTCTTTTTTATAATTTAAAATGTTTTTTTTTTTTTTTTTTTTCATTTAAATACGGTAATAATAATAAAAACTACACTTAATGCTTTTTAAATTTAAGTGATAATGAATTCAAATTAAGGGTCGAATAAATAAAAACTATTGAAATAATTTTTCTTTAGTAGGATAAAATGTTTTTCTGTTTTTATAAAATGCTCCAATATGTCAGAAAAGCAATAAACAAGTTTATTATCTGCTTAATATTAAAATAGATAATAAGAATTGATTACGAATTAGATTTCAACTTAATGCTAACATTCTACTGAGCCTTATAAACAGCTTTTGACAATCACCAACCAACATCCTCGATAGTATAGTGGTTAGTATCCCCGCCTGTCACGCGGGAGACCGGGGTTCAATTCCCCGTCGGGGAGATATGTGGAATTCTTTTTATTTTAATTTAATTTTTTTTGTAGATTTATCTGTAAATTTGTATGTACATGTATGTGTATCCGTCTGTTAAATATTCTAGGCTTATTGAAGATATCTTCAAATACAAATTTTTTATTTATTTTTTATTTTACTTAAATATTCATTTTGAGTTTGCAGAAGTAATTACTATATGAATTTGTTTACTTTATTGGATAAGAACAAAATTATTTAATTAATGAAAAAAAAAGATATCTAACACCTCCCCGACGGGGAATTGAACCCCGGTCTCCCGCGTGACAGGCGGGGATACTAACCACTATACTATCGAGGATGTTACGGTGCGTCTGCCAAATGAATTATTTGTGATTCAGTATAATAATAGTTATTAAAAGTTTTATCTGACGCATGATGCTTTCGTGTTCATTAAAATATAATATTTGTACATAAATTAGTAGATTCAGTGGCTGAATTGATACCCGGATACAAAGTATACTTTCTGATTTTTTTTTATCACTCTACAGTTTTATGTTGAAGCAAGCCAAAATTTGTGACACATTTTCAACTATAAAAATAATTTAGATTAGTGTCCCTACTCGATGTGTTGGTTAGGGTGGGTATGTTAAAAGTAACGCAATTCCAATATGGCCATTCACAAAAATTTAATTTGGCGAACAAAATTCAATATCCTCGATAGTATAGTGGTTAGTATCCCCGCCTGTCACGCGGGAGACCGGGGTTCAATTCCCCGTCGGGGAGGGATAGTGATTATTTTTATTTTTTTGATTTTTTTTGTGTGTGTGTTGCATTATTCTATAATGTCAATTCTATTTGATTATTATGTCTTTCTATTTTTTTCTTCCCATAAGCACATTTTAGAAATCTAAATCCCCAAAAACTTAATAAGCCAAACTTTGCTAAGCCATAACTTTTTGCTTGCTTGCAATATTAAATTAGAGCAAGAAGTCAAAATTGCAGCAACAACAAACAAGAGTTTGGTTGAATTTATAAGTTTCATACCACGAAGTACACAAGTTGAATATATTCTTGGCTGCTCACTCGTCTTAACAATCTTGATGCACGCATGGCAGGCGATCTAAAGCGAAAATAGTAAATAGTCAGCGATGCATGGGTATCAAGAAGTTATGCCAACTTAGTTAGTGTGCATGCTAATTAGTTGACACAAGTCAAATTAAACTACACAGCAGTAACAAGAGTAGGCATGCCTGCACATGAAAGAAAAGTTTTGGGCAAAGCTAATGCACATTAAAGATGATGCAAGGAACTGCAAATAGAATTGAATAATTCAGCGATATAGCTGCAATTGAAGAAAAATCTGATGATATCCCTAACATATGTTTCACATAGATTGTTTGCCATGTAGTCTGGTTCGCATTTTGGCCATCAATTAGTTGGTTAAAAGTTTCGGTGCTCTTGGCAACCCTTTCAATGCGGTTTCATTAGTGGCCAACTAAAATGGATCGAGAACTGTGTAGCTGGTATTTTTTTATTCAATCTTCGTTTTTAGCGGTTTTCTTTTAGCACTGCACTGGAAAAACTTGGCCGGTGCCAATTTTCTGTAGAAAAACTTTTCCTTCGCTTTCTTCTCTTTGTTGCGTATAAATTGCTGTCAATTAGTTTAATTGTTTTTCTTGTTTTTTTGTTGTTGCTTCTCCTTATGTTCTCTTCTCGATTTTGCTATTTTTCTGCTCTATTTGCTTGATTTCTTTCGATGGCTATTATTGATAAGTTGTGCAATTGTTTTGCAACTGTTGTTAATTGCAATCAGCCCGAGACCAATAAATGCCGAAAGACTATGAGTTTTCAATCACCATTTATTCTTCATGCAACGATTGCAAAGATGTAATCAAAAATATGTATATTGCAGAACAGAATTGATTTTATTTGCAAATAAATATATGTATAAAATGCTTTAAAATTGCGAGTAAGTCGAATGTGAATTCGTTGCTTGAAACTCATGTGGAAATGCCATTTGAAGGCACTGTAGCCGCAATTATTTTTTATTAATATTGATGATGTGCTCGGCACGGAGGCGTCTTGTGGAAGCTGTGCTCCGCAATATATCTTTGTCAACTCTGGCAAGTAGGAAAAAGTAAATAACTAAAGCCAGTACTAATGATGCGGCCACAAAGCTCTTAGCTAGACGTAGAGGTAGAAGCAGACGAGATGTCATCAAGAAATTCAAAAATATATTAAAATTATTTAATGAACGGGGAAGATAAATTAACTATTAATTTACATTTACTAAAAAAAAATAAAAATAAAATGAATAAATGCATAAAAATTATTTGAAAAAATATAGGTATATATTAAAAATAATTTCATGACTTTAAGAAGAAATAACAAATTAATTATAGGGAATTTATAATAATAAAAGAACAAATTAAACTAGTTCATGGCTTTAAAGCATTGTATTTACTTTTCAACTAATTTATTTAAGGAAAATCAATTTAAAAATTTTAGTAAACTTTTCGTAAACTTTTGAAAGCTATAAATTGTTATAAAGTCATAAATAAATAGAAAAAAACATATTTTTACTGTGAAATACAGTCGAGATAAATCCCCCAGCTTAAAATTTGGTCCACGCTTTTGATGGGCTCAAGAGCCCGAGCAACCGACAGGACGTGAGCTCAAGTACTTAGTGACACACAATAATAGCATAAATCTTAATTAAATCCCAGCCAAAAAGATTTAAAGAATTTACCTTGAAATGTATTTTGTTTTCCTCCCAGAGATATATAGCAGATTATGGAACATTTTGTCTTTGGGCATATTATAAACAGCTTTTTCCTCTACGCTAGTCTTCCTAACGCTAATTAGAAAAGTTTTGTAAGTAGCGCTTAGCTCAACTCTGAGCCAGTTGATTGACGGAAAATATGAATAAGCTAAAAATAAAAAATAAATAAAAAATTGGAAAGATAATATGGAGTAGGCAGCTGCAACAATTTTAAATTGCCTTGAGTTGATTGGATGGGCAGCAAAACGCCTTGACTAACTCTGCATTTACATTTGCATTTGCCTTTTGCAAGTCGGATGCGAGCACAATCTTTGGTTGTTTTACTAGTTTTAAGCAAACTATCCACTTAGCATTTTCACTGGCTGCAATTTCCATTGTGCAATTGGGATATGTGTGGGAATACATGAGTGCGAACTTTGCCCTGCCCTGCAGACATTTTCTTATTTCAACTGCCCCCTCTCTCATTCTCTCTCTCTCTCTCTCTCTCTCTCTCTCATATTAACATAATATAACCCTCAACGAGGGCCTCGAGCTAGAGCGCAATAAAAGTAAATACAATGAAACTAAACACTGTCCACGTCGTCCGGCCACGATAACTGTATAACTGCGCGAAATTCCACAGCTTGTGTGTTCATAAAAGGGGCATAAACGTTTTTATGGCTTTTGGCCCTGCGTTTATTTGGGTGTATATGCATTCATATTATATACATGTATTTATATACACATTTACTTATATACAAATACACGTAGTAAAAGAAATGTTTATCTGAATTAGAGCAGTGGGAAATGCTCAGAAATTATTGTGCATTAGACGGGCTTAAAAATATGTGAAAAAATGCATATTTAGCTCAAGCTGTGGGAACACAATATATTTCTAGTGATTTAAAGGTCATATATATGTTATATATATTTGATTCATTTTTTTTAACATGTACTCGAAATTTTACCAGTAATTTTGAGCATTTTTGAACATTTTTATATAATTTTTCATTTAGAAATAGCCCGCATTAGAAAAGCAGATAGTTTCAGATTCCATTTGATCTTTATGTTTAACAATTTTGTTAATTAATTTATAAATTGAGTTATTTTTTATCTAAAAAATTGGAGTAATATTATATAGTTTATGGCAACGCTCAAATTAAGAAGTTAAGAATACAAATCTAACTTAATTGCTTTTCGTGAAATAAAAGTATAATATATAATGAAAATATAATCGAGTCTCGTCCTGGTCCCAGGGTATTTTGTAGTCAATCTGTTCACTCTGGCTTGCTTGAAGAGGCAATTTTCTAGATATAGCTAAGACAGTTGCACTCGCGGGTGCTCTAATATGCAATTCTTGTGTTTCGCTTAGAAAAGAGGAACTTAGCTTAAGACTCTTATCTAACTGAAAACTTCGCCTAAACGATAACACACGACAGTTCCGTCAAATGCAGAACAAAGCCAAAGCCAAAGTTGAGTGCAAACTCTTGCATATGGAAGTCACTCTGTGATTATGTCAATATAACTAACTGCAAGAATATAAAGTTGCTTACAATGTGAGCTATATATATATATATACATATATCGTAATTTATATTCTTGCATTTAGTTTTTATACATAAAACAGAATTTCATAAATAATAAATAAAATGAAATGAAGCTTCCTTCAATCATTGCAATAAATAAGATTTTTATATTATTTTTTTAACACTTATAAGTTCTTTAAGATGTAATGCACTTAATAACTAAATTATTTAAACCTGAATTCTTAAACTATTTTAAGTTGAACGTAAACATATAAATTTCTCCGGTTGGCTATCTAAAACAAATGCATTATTCCTTATCTGTGCTCGAGTTAAATGTTTATGTTCGGCCAACAAATTGCTTTAAATTTGTTGGTCAAGTGCATTTAGTCGAGCCGAACAACTAAAATAAACCCGTTGCTGCTGCTGCAGCTGTTTCTCCTCCTGCTGAAAGCGGGCGAAACTTTACAGCTGAAACTTCGGCGTTTTATTTAGTTTGTGGTCGGTTGGCAAGTGCTGCAACCGGCTACCGAATTTATGTGCAACACATGCAACACTTGCAACACTTGCCACACTTGCTACACACACACAGACGCAAAGACACACATGAGACATGTGGAACGTGTGCGCGGAGTTGAAGACAAATCGTTTGCTTTTACAGTGCCACATCCCAAGCTGCACAATCAAGACCTTTCACATAATTTATTGCTCCTTTTGTGCCCAGGCAGGTGAACGCAGTTCAATTTAATCAACGGCACGTGTTTGTGTTTACTTTGCAATCAGAAAGATAGAAAAGAAAACAAACCGAAGAATTCGATAATTAAAATCGTTTGTAACTGACAATTTGGAATTATTGTGCTTCGCTCTTTGGCGGAAAAACACAATTTTTGTATGAACAAATAATTGAAATGAAATTTACTATTGCTAAAACGAAGAATTTAATATATGTTTATGATTTTGAAGTTGAATCCGTAATATATATAAATATACAAATTATTTGAAATATTTATATACATATATGTATATACATATATAGATATATATGTATATACCTTCAACGTATCTGATAGATGGAATAGCTATTATAAATTTTGAATTTCAATTCTAAAGCAAAGCCCCAAAATTCATAGCTTTTCTATAACAAAATAGTTAAAGAGCAAATTAATTAATGAAGTTTCCACTATTTTTACATTCTCCATTTTCATTGGAGCTCTTTGCCAAACTAATGCATTCCGTTCGCTGAGTCACTTAACTGTCCGCGCCACACAGCTCATCTTAGCCACATTTGTTCACGTGGCTGGCAGAGCTCTAAGTCGTGAAAACCTATTACATGGAATGCATTAGGCTGCATAAATATCTGCTGACTGTAACATAATTCAGAGCCTGGCAAAAGACATTACTGGCACACACAGAGTGAGGGAGACGGAAAGAGAGCGAGAGAGAGAGAGAGAGACGGATTCATTGTAGTACTTGGGAACTATGGCTGATTTTGTGCCGTTATCTTTTTGCTGGCAGAATCTTCGACACTTGGTGCTTTGTTGCGAAATGCGCTTGGCTTTCAGTTTAGGCCCTAAATTCACACACACATACATATATAGATGCACACACACGCACACACACATATATAGAAAATGTGGCTGACTTCTTGGCACAGCTTAAAGTTTACACAGCGACAGCTGATGCGTGTGTGTGCGTGTGCGTGTGTGCGTGTGTGTGTGTGTGTGTGTGTGTGGGTAAGCAATGCATATTCAGGCCTTAGCTTTAACTTTTTACTGAGAAACGAAAGTTTGTCGATTGTCAGAATTGAAAATATATATTTATTTATAATTTGTTTAAACATATATGCATATAGAAACTTAACAATAATCGCGACCTATAACAATCAGGAGAACTAATATATATATTTACATATATACATTGTTAGTGGTTTTTACACTTTATTCACATTGAGCTGTAGTCAAATTAAATAATTCCAGGACACCGACATCAACATCTGTGCAGATTTGATCGCCGCTCACTTTGGCCGCTTTGGAGGCATTAGGGATGCTCGTCAAAACGTTACCGGAGGCCTCCACGGGGAGGAAGTGAGTCGACTTGAGACGCCTGAACAATAAGGATCGCGCTGGATATACCCTGTAGAAGCAGTCAGCAGCTGTGCCCTATGAGCTACGCCTCCATGGCCTCCATGCGATGTTATTGCGTTATATAACTTTAGCTATTAGTTCCTTTAATTTAAGTCGTACATTAGCTTTTCAGCATTGTTTGGTTCCTCGCAGTCGAACGAAGCCATCATAAGCTCTGGAATAGAATAGAAATGTTTTTTTCTTTTCAATATATAAGAATATATTAAGGAGGAATCTGATAAATATTAATTAATATTTGATTATTAGGTTTGTTTCAGGCAGTTTATTATTATAATTTGAATAGAATAGAATTCTTATAATTGAATTAGAATTAGAAAATTTAATTATATTTTAAGCACAAGAGAATATATGATAATGGAGGATTCAGATAAATATTTATTTATATTTGAATTGCGTTGAAAATTATAATGAATAATAAACCTTATGTTCTTTCAGGCAATTAATTATTTATTTTATTATTGTAATCATATATTATACACAATTATTATTATTTATATTACATTATATTATTATTATTAGATTGTAGGTTTCTCTCAGGCAATTAATTATTATAATTATAAATTATAAATTATTTTTGTTATTATTATTATATATTATATTATATTATTATTATAGGAAATTGTTGTCTGTGGCTTAAAAACTTTATTTTAATTTTTGTCAAAGAATGCAGAATGTGTGAAAATAATAATAATAATAATAATAATAATAATAATAATAGTAATAATAATAATAATATAATAATAATAATAATAATAATAATAATAATAATAATAATAATAGTAATAATAATAATATAATAATAATAATAATAATAATATAATAATAATAATAATAATAATAATAATAATAATAATAATAATAATAATAAAAATAATATAATTATAATAATAATAGTAAATTCAGAACTAATTAAGTTCAGCTTATGTGAGCAGAGTTTGCCTCAATTCAAGTTCAAAATGAAACGCAAGCTACTTTAAAGTGACTTGTAAAATTTTAGCTCATTCACGAACTTTTCGAGGCAAATGTTAAGGATACATTACAAAAATATATATAGCTATGTTATAGTGATTTTAATTAAACATTTCCTTTGCAATAAGCTATTCTGTACAGAGCTACGGGCATTCTAGTTCTATATCGAATATCTCTAGACAGACATTCTAGGCCCATCTAGATTAGATATAGATCAGTAAATACGCTATCTAGAGATCTACATTGGGAGTGCGCTATATATAGCTCTGGATACTCCAGCCCCAAGTAGAGCTGGAAAAAGTGCTGTACCATAAGGAAAATTTACTTTATTGCTTACTAGAAACTGTTTCAAACCAAATCTATATTTCTCTCCTTAAATAAATCCCTGTAAGACTTTCAACTGCTAAGCTCAAGCTGTTTCTGGTCAAGTGCATTGCAGGGTATACAAGGCAATTTCATATACACTCTAGAGCTTGTCTAATCGTCCCAAATATATGTATTTAGTTTTAGTAAACGGCCAGCTTGCGCCGCTTGACCCGAGCTCGGTGAGGGACGCCCCATGCCATGTTGACTTGCGGTCAAGTGTTTTAGAGCAATGGCCAAAGAAACCGGGCTTGTAACGTTTTAATAGAAAAACAAAAGGACGGAAAAAACATGGTTTAATAAAGTTACAACAAACTGGCAACGGGCCAAAAAATATATATATATATAAAAAAACGATGAAAGATTGAAAGATATGTGTCTCGAGTGCGTTGCGTGTGTGTGAGTGTGAGTGTGTGTGCATGTGTGTGTGCGTGTGTGTGCTGAGTGTTGTTATGCGGCAAAATGTGGCAGCCATGTCCAATTCACACCATGAGACCATTAAAATTCTAGAATGATGCAAAGCGCCTGCTTGTTGGTCAGCGTTGGTCAACAGATGTGTTCTTGACTTGCCACAGAATGCCAGGAGCACCCGACTACCCGCCCACCAGCCCCCCTCCCTCTCCACCCCCTCGACCACACCCTTTCTTTTGGCACCATGACTCTATGCGATTTGAGCCCGCATTTTTAGTATGCTACAGCACAATACGCACATGCTACGAACAATACAAAAAAATAGCGAGGGTGAGAGAGGGGGGGGGGGGAGAGGGAGGGCCAGGGAGAGAAAAGAAGGGTTGCCCTTGTTTGTGAAAGGATTAAAGCGTTGGTTATGCTATCTACTACTTTTTCCTTGTTCAGTTTTAATAGAGTCGTGTGGGTAAATATTTGTGCACCTCCTTCGTGCGTTGAGGATTTTGTGAAGCGTTTTGTATTGTAGCCGCTCTGGTTTTTGCACAGTCACACTCTCCGTCCATGTGTGTGTGTTTGTGTGTGTGTGTGCTATTCACGAATATTTTCAGTGTTGGGCCTAACAAGCGGCTCTCCGAGTGGTCAACAGCAAGTCGAACAAAAAAGTAACACAATTTTGCTCTTGTTTAGGCTTTTTTTTTTTTTTTTTAGCACAAGCTGGTCTGAGGAAAGACCACAGCCTGATTGCACTACAGACTCAAATGAAACCACTTTTCATTAAGAATTGTCCCAATAAATTTGGCTTCTGATTGGCTAACCAATGCACTGGCTACAGCAATTGATTGTGCAGCTGATTTTGAGTGAATTTGGAAGACATAAAGCTACATAAATGAAGTTTTAGTTTCTTGACTGTTTCTATTTGAGTGAGGAGTTTGTTTTGCCAGCATTTAATTGATTTAATTTATTTTGCATATATTCAATTAAGCTTAGGCGCTGTTCTAATAAATATGTGTGATTGCTCTGAGATGACTTTATATGGGCTAGATGGAATTCGTCAGATTCTAGCTGAAGCTTATCATTCCAGCTGAAGCTTATCATAAACAAGTAAGGAAGCTCTAGTCGAGACTGCTCGACTAGGAGATACCCTGATCCCTACAAAGAGCTGATATTCACGCACGCATAAGCACGCGCTCTGCTAACTGCGCAGTAAGCAGCGACTGCGCTTGGGCTGCGCTACAGTGTGAGCAATACTATGAGAACTTTGTTGCTGAATAATTTCTCCTGTAATAGGACTATCTTCATGAAACTTTCAGAATGTGATCACAATGTGCAAATGTGTGTGCATTCCAAAGCACAAGTCTCTAGTACCTAAAATACGTTTTTTGCAAATTGGGGGCGAAGGGGGCGTGGTATCCAAAATCTGTAAATGTCAAAATCTGCGTATTGATCAGATGTATATACACACCAAATCTGAAGTCTCCAGGTCTAAAAGTATTGAAATTACGGTGAATAAACAAAATCAATTTATCGATTATTCGCGATAAAAAAGTAATCGGACGAGTTATCGAAAAAAAAAGACAAACTTGTACTGCGTATGGTATACATTAGTATGCATACAAAATTTGAAGTCTCTAGCTCTTATATCTTCTGAGATCTAGGCGTTCATACGGACGGACGGACGGACGGACGGACGGACAGACGGACATGGCTATATCGACTCAGCTCGTCGCCCTGATCAAGAATATATATACTTTATGGGGTCTGCCACGCCTCCTTCTGCCTGTTACATACTTTTCACAAAACCATTATACCCTGATTTCCCATTTTTAATGGGATCAGGGTATAAAAACAGAGTGCCTCATAGACATCACACCCATATATGTAGACATAGGCAAATGAACAAAATGCTCTCTAAATTATGCGGTTTGCCTTGTAATTAATTAAACCAAATGTTTTTTTTAAGTATAGCATTAATGTACAGACTCCACGCTTCACCATGGACATAAATGAATGATGTAGAGACATACATACACAGACATACATATACATATTCAGTGACGTGAGTGAGGTCATGCAGCCCTCTAATAGTCACAGGCATACATATATACGTATATTCCGATACACATATATTATATATATTATTAAAACTATACATATATGGACACATATCTATAGATGGACATATCATATACATATATGTATGTACATCAGTGTTGTTCGTTTGACTCGATTTCTCTTTCATTGAGGTTTATACATAATAGTATATCTGTTCAATGAAAACTCTGAATTGAATCAAATGAATTTTCTTACATAAAAAAGGAATCCGATAGACATACATATACCCTTCAATATATATATGCATTTATGATATACATATTCAAATGCACCCTTACATATAACTATGCATATACATATACACATGCAGGTACACCTACATATACTCCTACACTCATCTTTACACATATAGCACCCTTTATGCCTCGCTCTATGCTATGTTTAATGACATGCTCCCCTCCCCCCTGCACACACACACACTCACACACACCTTCTCCTCTGTGGAACTGTATAAATTAGTTGAATTTAACTTGAATCTAGTTTTCTGCTCTGCTCGGTGCTCCTTTTGCGGTGAGTGAGCAGCCAATTTGCTGCTGCTGTTGTTGTTGTTGTTGTTGTCTGGTTTGTGGCTTTTGTATGCTGCATGAATAATGTCTTTCATATTTGGCCAACCATTGATTGGGATGATTGTAATGAAAGTTCAACGTGGCCGAGCTCAGTGTGCCTGACCTATCCGCCCGAGTGTTAAATGGCTTCTGGCATGACATTTTATGTGTGCGCATAAAATTGTCATACAAATTGGCATTAAATTTTGAGCATTTAACAAGGCCAACACACGCACACACAAACACAAACACATTCTTGTTGAGCATTTCTTAAGTGCAGTTACAATACTTGAATATTTCAATTTGAAATTCCTTGGCGATGTCAAGGCAAATACGCATTATTCATTTCTCTCGCTCGGCAAACGTTTTGCTGATTCATTTTGCTCAACTTTGGTATTTGCTAAATTCATTTAGTTTTCACAGACCTCCTGCTCACATGGGCTGCCGTCCCTGGATAACCTTAGGGCAGCCAAAGGCTGCTTGACACTAAGCGACGTAGGTGTGTGCATGTGTGTGCGCGTGTGTGTGTGTGCATGTGTGTGTGTGTCAGCAGGATATGTGCCGGCACGTCCGACGTTAACGCCCTTCAGACTGACAGTTGTTACAACAGACAGGCTTACAGCCAGCCACCATGCCGTGGGTCTGACCAAAAGAACGCCTCTAGATTGCTTTCATGCGGCAGCTGAAGATTTCCCCTTTTTTTTGGGCTCAACTCAACCAAGTTGCAAACTGATGTACAATCATGCTCGCATATCCTTAAATTGTGCCACAAATATGTATATATACTTGGTTTTTGAGGACAATAATTAAATTTGCAGGCACAGATCAAGTTTTCAATTTATTGTGAAACAAAGCACATTCTCTTCTGTGTAATTTCTTATCAGAACATTGGATTTTTATTTATGGCCTTAAATGCTTGAGAAAGTCCCATGAAAATATTCATTACAAAAAGTTTACATTTGCACATGGTAAAAATAGTGTTATACATTTTCTATAACTTGTCCATTTCAAAGAGTTTTCATTTCAAATTGAAATTTCTAGCATATGCAGCTGCAGTTGCTAGGTGAAATGTGGCAGAATTTATAAATAAACAGCAAAAGCTGTATATAATTCTCTACTCAGCTGTTGTTTGGATTATCTCTCTGTGTATGTATGTGTGTGTGTATGTGAGCTTTGTGGAATAAAAGTGGCAAAAACTACAGGTAATCCGCTTAAATCACAGTCAAAGCTGGACAAAGTTGAAGAAGCGCTACGGTAAATAACGCAGTATGAAATGAAAACTGGGAATAAAATTTCATTTTTATATCCATATTGTAAATCCCTTATATTCAATGTCCAATAATGAAATCATATTCAAATAATAATGAAAATTATGTCATGGGAAGACTAGAAAATTCTGCATTTGCTCAAATGAATTTGGAAACCATTTTTGGTCAAAATGAAACTCATTCAAAAGCTACTTCAAAGGGCTTATCCACTATCAGCTTAATGCCGTTTTTCACAATAAATCGTGTTTTAGTTTTTTTTTTACGTCAGTTGAATTGCATAGGAAAATGAATACAAAAATCTAAAAAAAAAAAAAAAAAATACAGAGGCAAAAAGATATTAATAAAGCATCGCAAACTGCCGGCAGCTTCGCGGTTTTCTCGCAGACTGCACATGGGCGGTTACCTTCAGCCACTTTCGGCTTGTCAATAATGCCAAGGAAAAGCCCCGGAGCTAAAGTGCATTTTCTAAATTCCAGAGCTGCGCAAATTACTTAGATAACAACGAAAATGACTTGACTGCAAAAATATTTATTTATAGGGAGCAGCAGCAGCAGCAGTAGTAGCAGCAGCAGCAGCAGTAGCAGCAGCAGCAGCAGCAGTAGCAGCAGCAGCAGTAGCAGCAGCAGCAGTAGCAGCAGCAGCAACAGCAGTAGCATCAGCAGTAGCAGTAGCAGCAGCAGCAGTAGCAGCAGCAGCAGTAGCAGTAGCAGCAGCAGCACAAGCAACAGCAGCACCAGCAACAGCAGCAGCAGCAGAAGCAGCAGCAGGAAAAAAGTTTGCTCTAAACGTGACAGCAAAGTTTTTAAGACGCCTTTTGCATTTCACGTCGCTGACGTTGACTTCAAGTATTTGGCGTAACTTTCAAGTTAAGGGACGCTTTTGGATTTTGTGGCTCGAGCGAAACCGATTTAGAAGCTCCCGTGTTAGCTGGACCACGACAAAAACCCAAACCAACTAGCGCAAAATAAATGACTATGCAGGAGACAAAAACAGTTTGCAGGTTATAATTTCTGATATCAGAAGACATTATAAGTATAATTATAATATTTTTACGAGGTCGGTCTAAAAAGCGAATCGAAATTTTAATTTTATATCAGCAGAATATATATATATAAACGGATTATGGTAGTGTTATCTTTGTACTTTATTTTTGTTAATATTTTACAATTTGGATTCGATTTCTGCCTCCCAAAAATTGAGTAAGGTATCTATAATACATGACCCTAACGATGCTGCAATCAGCGTATTTCCCATTTCTGATCCAAGTTACGCCCAGTTTGCTCGCCAAACCAAGGAGGCGAATGAGAGAGGGATGAAGTTACAATATGATCACGCAGATAAAAGAATCAAAATCACCAAAAATCATTTATTTTTGAGTAAACTTGGCAGAAGCATTAGCAGCTGATAACTACATCGTAAACAACATTTGTGTTTAATATATTCCTAACTAAAAAAATTGTATTTAATTCTTTTCTAATTTCAATTTTTAATTGGTTTTACTTAAATTATTTTCGCAGCTAAGGCTTCCTCTTCTGCCCAAGCTATTCTCTATCATCGCACTCTCGCCAACTATCGCCAGTATGTATAGATGTATATCTCTGGATAGTTAACCTACTACAGTGTGTATATATCGTCTATCAAGAGACAACTAGTCTAAATCTCAGCACGTCTATACGAATGCGTCGATATCTAAACATCTTATGCAACATATTTATGCTCATTTAAACATTAGTTTGATTCAGCAGAGCTTGCTGTACTTTAAGTCTTTTTTAAATAAAGCAAGCTCATCTTATAATATTATATATTATACAATATTATAGCAGATCTCTTAAGTATCTGCTAACTTTTTTCGTTTGCAGAAAACCTTTGTTAATCAATAATCAGCAAATAAAATATCGATACTTCTTTAGATATTGATTCCTGCATTTGTCGGATATGTCAATTCAATCTTTCATGGATTAAAGCAGAGTTGACAGTGCATCTCCTAGTCCGGCACACCCTCAATTTACAGATGCTTACACGCTCTTTTTCACAAAAAGAAATCAGCATTAATTTATTTTTAATTTCGAGCCAGAGGGCGGCATTCGCTTGGAAACAGCCTTGCCATCACAGCCAATGAATACTTTGGTGTTTTACTCATTCTTCTTCTTATTATCGTTTCAGGCACATTGTTTGACTGTTTTGCTAAAGTTTTATATCTTTGCATCAACTGAAAGAAGTTTGTAAATTGCATTCACCTCACATTAAGCTGCACATCAGGTGTTTTTTAATAAACTTTTGGGCGACATGTTAAGTCTCAGTTGCAGCTGAGGCTTCTCAATTGGAAGGAAATGAGAGAGTGGGAGAGAGAGAGTGAGAGAGAGAGAGAGAGCGAGCGAGAGAAAAGAGAGAGCGAAAAAATCATGGGAAAATCCAAACTGAGCCATAACTTTTCATTCTTTTGCTTGACGTTGGCAGGATGCGTTTTTGCAACGAAGACAATTTTTTTTTTTTTTTTTTTTGGTTTCTCTTTTTTTTTTTTTTTTTTTTTTTTTTTTGTGTACGACTTTGTTGTTTGTCGCCTGTGGCAAAAGCCTTCAAAGTATCTTACGCTTCCTGGGTTTATAATGAGTTCGGTCTATATGGACCTTTCATTTCATCACTATGAGTCTATTTCTTCTTTTATTTTCTCTCTCACTTTTGATGTCGTCTTGTGACGACCTGTTTGTGTTTGTGTGTGTGTGTGTGTGTGTGTGTGTGGGTATCTCTGTCTGTGTTTGTGTGCACAAGCCGTGAAAAATATCTTAACGTGCTGGGCATGCTGACAGCTCAAAGAAGGATTTAAAAACTTCTTTTTTGCTTGTGCCCGGTTGCAGTGCACGTGGTGTCACTGCAGCTGTTGTTGTTGTTGTCACTTGTTCCCATGTCCTGCTGCATGAGCTCAAAGGACCTGAAAGGCATTTCAAGTGCTTACGTATTGTGCACGAAGCTTAAAGCGCAAGACAGACATTAATTGATATCTTTATCGTGTGCTAATTTATGAATTTCCCGTTGCAACATTTAAATTACATATTTTTTTATCAAGCACATAAATTCATAAGTTGCTTAGCAAAGAAAATCTTTTAGAGTTTTCCATGGAAATTTGTTTACAGCTTAACGAGGCGAAAATTAATTGTTCTTAAAAAAGAAGGCAAATAAATGTGCGAGGCAAGCACCGCGCGCTAAGAGAGCTGAAAGTAACTATGAATAACGCAACCCTTTTGTGGCCATAAAGCTTATTTCTGGCATTTTATTGCGGCTATTCATACAAATTAATTAGCAACAAATGGCTGTGCCACTGGTCCTGAGGGATAGCAAATTATTGCCTTGGATTTAAAACTCGTTTTGCCACAACTCTGCGTCAGCTTAAAGAGCTTGAAAATGCATTTCGACCCTTGCCAGGCATTGATTATAAAGTTTTTAGCCACTTGCACTGGGTAAGAATTGAATTTACGAATGCAAGTGTAATTAGAGATGTGTTAGATTGAGATTATTAATGAGTCGTGACACGAGTTGGAAGCAAAGTTGGAGGAAGTCAAACAGAATATAATCTCTAATTGGAAAGCTGTAACATAAACTGCATACACTTCCAATTAGAGCAGCGGTTCTATTTGGCAGTCAAATAGAATAGACTTTGTAATTGGAAAGGGATAATATGTAATTTCATATGTTTCCAATTAGAACAGCTATTCTGTTTGGCAGAGCTAATATGAAGTGACCTGATACTGTGAAATTAAAAGCAGTTTCCAACTCATGTCTGCTACCTGCTGCAGTAGTATTAGTGTGAGACTGACAGCTTGCATAGTGTTGTTGTACACATATCTGAGCTGGTTTGTGTCTTAGCTACACGCAGCGTATTCCTGTCTCGTATCCGCTCACTCCCGCTTCGAGAGAGAGAGGGAGAAAGAGAAAACGTAGCTGTTAGTCATTATTTAAAGACTCAATACCACTCAATCAGCGGCTGTTACGGAACGTAGTAAGAGCTGTTGCTGAGTGAGAGCGAGATGGCTATTAGCCGATTAGAAAATATCATTCGGCAAAAGCAAATTGTGAAAGAGAGCACACCAAAAAATCGTGCATAGACTCAATTGTAAAAATATTAAATTAATATGAAAAGCGAACAAATATATTAATTTTATATATAAACGTCTCAATATATTAAAATACCAAAACGCTTATATATTTATATTATACTTAAATTTCTACTAATTAGAAACTAGAATTCTACTTATAATTATATCATTTTTATGAATACGATTATTTAAGTCGTGCGCGTAATTTCATATAATTTTCTATTTATCACGTGCGAGCTTCTCGTTTACATTTTAATTGCCCCGCTTGTGGAATTACGCGCAATGTGCGCTGGGTCAGCTGCAGCGCATTTAGTTTTACATTTAAAAATGTAAGTAGCACACACACATTTATACACACTCGCACATACACATGTACGCTGCTACTCACTCACTCTCCACACACATATGCTCATTCATGGAGGCACTTTTCCGGGCCACTTGAAGTCATTGCCAGTTGGCCGAGGTGCACTTAAAGTTTCCACCAAGCAAACAAAAACAAACTAAACGCCGGCTTGAGCCCGTGGAAAATGTGAAAATGCGATAAAGCACGCGGAAAGTGCAAAGAATAAAATGTGCAGAAATAAGTAAATGAAAAAAAAAAGCGTTGGTAAAATGTTGCCTAGGTTTGATTTACAATATTACTTACCCGCTTCGCTAAGTTTCGTAGTTCGCTGCATATGGGTGCAGAAGTGCTCGTACTCGCCGCTAGATGGCGCCTGTGTCGATTTCATTGCCTGCATGTGCTTGGTAAAGGCGCCGACAATGGCCGCCATTCGATCGAAGGCAATCACATTGATGTGGCCATTCGGTAAGCTGAAAAAGAGGAAGAGCGAGAGGGAGAGAGATAGTATGCTACTATAGTATGCTAAACTGTTCGCAATATATGTGGTGAGTGCGAGAGGGAGACGGGAAGATGTGTGGGCACATGCATATGTATAATGTGCGCCCTAGCCGATAAAATTCCAAAGCTGCAATTTAATGCATATTTCACTCGTCTATGCAAAGTGCTATTAAAATCAGCGACTGCTCGGTAATTGCGGGTTTGATTAGCGTTTCCATCAGCCGATTTATGTGCACACATCAATTGCTTTCAAATGCTGCTCTGTGAATAGTTGAACAGACTATTTGAGATGCGAGCTTAAGCTGGCATATTAAAGTGAGATATATGAAATGAGTAGGGACTAGGGCTGACAGTATATATATACACATATGAAATGAGCGAAGAATATATAACAATAATGACGAAGAGCCAGAAAACTGAGTATGGCACTGTTCAGAATCAGGAATCTCGAATGGGTTTCAAGGGGGCTTAAAAGGGGTTCATACTCAAGTTTTCGGAAGCTGAATTATATTGCCATGAGCTACAAAATTATCTGAAGCTATAAATACTGTTTCAAGAATATATTAAATTTTATAACGTGCCTAAATTGTTGTCATATAGCATCGCGTTTTTCCTGTTTACAAATTTGATTTTATTTATAGACTTTGCCAGCTTCCGCCACGCCTCTTATATTATTTTTAGGTAACAAGCGCAACATTAATTTAGCATTTTTAATGCCTTGTCTCACACATGGCGTATGACAATGTATTTTGCATTCATTTTTAATGCTTGTATAACAATGAATAATTTAAATGCGCAGAGGATATGCGTATACTTGATATGGCTGCACAAAAACGTGATTGCAGCCGTGTCATTTGCATTTGCAAATGTTTCAAATAATTATTGTTTATATTGTGTGCGTCTGTGGTTAATTAAATAAAACAGAGACACGCCCCCACAGAATTCATCAAAAGTCGTTCACACAACATGTCGTATGCGCAATGCTAATCATGTGAAGAGAATTCATTTATTTATTGTCATATTCCTCATAGACTTTTCCAATAAAACGTGACAGGTAACGTGAATGGGTTAAAAAAAAAAAAAAAAAAAAAAATACTAAATGAAAATAAAAATGAAATGCAGGATCAGAAACTCACCATTGCAAACAGTTTTCCCGTTCGGCCAGCGCCAATTTAACAATATCCGCAAACACTGGAATAACAACCCAATCATTGGGCTTGCCACAAATAGTTGGGGCTGTTGTTGTTGTTGCAGCTATTGGTGTCGGTGCGGCTGTGGCTGCCTCTACATTGCTGCTGCTGCTGCTGCTGCCAGCCGTGGGCACCTCTAGTGATGCCTTCTCCAATGACGCTGGCATTGCATTGAAACCGGAAATGGCTGTTATGCCAACTGGCTGCCCACTGGCACTTGTCGATGGCTGCTCAACCAAATCTTCCAGAGCACCGGATGATGTGGAGGCGGAGGGGTCTATTGTGGTTGTTGTTGTTGGCGGTGCTGCTGCTGCTGCTGCTACTTCCACTGCTGCCGATGATGTTGCTGATGAGTTTTTCGTTATCGATGATGATGATGTTGTTGATGATGCGGCCCTAGGCTGCTTATCAGTCTTTAGACTTTGCTGCTGCTCATTTAGAACGATTGCCTGCTTCTGCCATAAATGCCCGTGTCCTTCGGCGTGCCGCTGCATGCAATCCAATTGTTGACATGTCACTTGCAATTTGCTCCACTGTAATAAAATGGAAATACGTACATAAATGAACAGACTTTCGCCTCTCCCTCCCACCCTATATAGGCGAACGTGTGTGTGTATATGTTGTGCTTCATCCAAATGGAAAATATCTTTAATTCGTTTTATTTGCGTTATTCTTGCCTTGTTTCGGGGCGCTGTAAAAGTTTATGGTTTTGTTTTTGTGCGCCGCGTTTTATGTCTGTAATTTGCGCTTAAGCTTTCTATCGCACTTTATGGTGCGACATTTGGCTTTAGATAAGATTTTAATTTGGATATTCCTAAATGGGACAATAATTACAACAATCTAAACTCTAACTTCAGACACACATACACACACAAATAAATAAATCACTGCATTCATATTCTTGTAAGACTTTAATATACGACTTAAAGTTTTGGAATAATTTTTATGCTCTATGCTCTATGCTGACATATTTATGGTTATCGCTATTCTGCATTCCTAGTCATAAACATTTCACTAGCCAGCTGAAAATCTGTAAAAATAAAATGAAAATAATGCCATACAATGCCACGCCGTTGCACAAGTTATTCCATAGGTCTCTGAATTTATGCAATTCGGTTTAATTTTTTGCTCTCAGCCATCCATTTTTTTCGTGCGTCCTTTGTGCATTGTGCAATTTACTCTTTTCACGCAGACAACCCGAAAAAAGTAAAAATAAGGGAAGGAGTAGAAGTTAAATGAAAAGAATTCTCAACCTGAATTGTGTAATGAATACAATGAAAATGGCATTTAAAGTATCTAAAGCTGAGGCAAGTGAATTGCCCGAAATTATTATTTTTGAAGGGGCCTCACAGTTACGGCAAATCCATTAACTAATTACAAAAAATTGTTATGAAAACTGGCTTCATTTAGCGAACGCCCAGCCGCAATTGAAGCATTCGCGGGCGACATGCCAAGTAAATAGGAAAATAAAATAAAAAATAACCAGAGAAATATGTAATTTTGATAGAAAATGTGCCAAAGCAGCGTGGCCGAATGCTTGATGTGGTTACGTGGGCGTGGTAAAAAATTTATTCTTTTCATATTTATTTGGCTGTTGGCTTTTGGCTGTGGCAGGCTCAAGAAAAGCAAATGGAAATTAAAATTGTTTGATTAAAGTTTGTTTTTTTCGCATTTTTAGGGATACAATTTTTGTACAGTCAAGGTGTGCTCCGAAAGGGTTTTATTTATTTTCAGTTAGAAAGTTATGAATAACATTAAATTGTGCGAGAGATGCTTAAAAAGTATCTTGCATTTTGAATTGCTGTGGCTTGGGTATGTTGGGCATATCATATTCGAGTTTTGAAGATGTTATGGTAGTAAATATATTCTCTGCTTAATGTTAATAAATTGGGTAATGCCCAATACATTTTCACAGCTTTAGCTTATAGCAAATGGAGCTGAAAATCTATAGAAAGTTTTTGTTCGAAACAAGGCACTAATAATCATGAACTCAAATTATTCCTCGAACGTGGCCTGAGATTTTTTCTGAACTATCATGAAAGAAGGCAGCTATGCTATGATTGAACAGAGAAACATTTAATGAAAGTAGCAGTTGATAATATTTTTTAAAATATTTTTAAGTTTTGATGAGAGTTACTTTGATAGAGACAAAGATATATGATATAACAAATGTGTCTCAGTACAAAATCTTGTATTTCCGAAGTTTTTGAGCACAGCTCGTAGCATGTTCAGTAGAATCCGGTTAAAGCAACTTATAACGTCCAGTTCAGTTTTCCAGTAAAACGATGGTCCCTTTACCGTCATTATAACCAGATTCTGCTGTATATTCCAATATCTCCCTTGTATAGAAACATAAAACTAAACTTGAAATTTCAGCCCAGCAAATTCTACATTGAGTTAAACAGCCCACAGGGAAAATTCCACATCTATATAACATTTGTAGTGGCTACCTTAGCACACTTACCGTTACTTTAAGTCTCGCTATGGCAGGCGATTCGAGTGACTCCAAGATGGCCGTGGCGCTGTTGTAATTGCCCACGAGCAGACAGTACTGGGCAACGCCGCTCCAGAGCTCAACCGTTCGGCTGCGGTCCTCAATTCCGGTGCACTGCAAATCAAGCTGTCAGATATTGTTTGTTTGCTTGGGATAGTTTAGGAGTTCAAACTGGACATGGATGGCACCACAATGGCAGCTCTGCAGGCCACGTGACTTCACTAAAACTTTAACGAGTCACTTACACGGCCAACTGACAAACTGTCGATGGCCAAGTTACGACTGGCATAAATTATATGCCAGCCTCGTGCTGCTCAGCTATGCACACAGAGGCGGCACATGCCTGGGTCCATCACGGGACACGTATGTGTGTAGCTGTGCATATTTGACAGCGCATGGGATTTTAATTCAATCCGCAGGGTCGACGGCAGCCACCCCAACCCCCTCCACATTCGTTACGAGTATGTTAACGAGACATGGCTATAAGCTGTACACCTCACCTGCAGTATCTCGTTGCAGACAAACAGGCGCAGACGTGCCGACCAGTCCAGATACGTTTCCAGATTACAGGTCTTCTTTGGGTCCTGGACACCCGGCGGTCCGCCCGATGAGATAGGTTGGTCCCATTTTTTCTGAGCATAAACGATTTGCTGTGTTAATGAGGCTAGTTACGGAAGCTGCTTGTGTGTGTGTGTGTGTGTGTGTGTGTGTGTGTGGGATTATGCTAATGTGAATATGCTAGGAGATTGGGTTAAGCTAGTTAGCTCTGGGAATCTGGGCTTGAGAGCATGCTGATATGAGGTATAATCTTTTGTAATATTTATTATATCTGCATTAATGATTAGAGAACTGACTGCCCAGTCAATTGGCATACCGAATTGACTGAGTGATTACGATTTATTCATTGATTGACTTACTGATTGATTGGGATTAACTCTTGCACTGGCTGATTAGTTGATCGATTGCCAAACTTCCTATCTATCTTATGAACTAGCCCAACTAGTTGACTGATAAACCATTTGACTGATGATCTAGTTCGCTGACTGACTGATTGACTGATGGGCTGATATAGCAGTTGACTGATATATTAGTTAACTGACTGATAGACCAGTTGATTGATTGACTAATGGATCAGTTGACTCATGCTCAAGTTCACTGATTGATTGATAGAAGTACTAAGTAGATGAATAATTGATTGGCTGATAGATAGACTGATTGGCTGAGTTCGATCAGTTGATTAATATACTAGTTGGATGACTGTTTAATAGGTAAGTTGATTGATGCCATAGTTAGCTGACTGATAGATTGACTGTTAAGCCAGTTGACTGATTGGTTGATGGATCAATTGGCTGATCTGCTAGTTAGCTGAAATACAGAATACTCGACTGATTGACTGTCTGATAGATAAGTTTATTGATGTATTGGCTGATGGATCAGTTCACTGATGTGATTGATCGAT
Organism: Drosophila mayaguana; assembly: GCA_037075325.1. NCBI lineage: Eukaryota > Metazoa > Arthropoda > Insecta > Diptera > Drosophilidae > Drosophila > Drosophila mayaguana. The sequence continues at coordinate 13,695,157 of JBAMCG010000068.1, read as the reverse complement.
TGATTGGTGGAAGCACTATGTAGTTGACTGATTGACTTATATTGTAGTTGATTAATTAATGTATATGTTGACTGACTCTGATTCCCTGATTGACTGCGTTTTATTGACTGTAGTTTACTGGATTGGTGGAAGCACTATGTAGTTGACTGATTGACTTATATTGTAGTTGATTAATTAATGTATATGTTGACTGACTCTGATTCCCTGATTGACTGCGTTTTATTGACTGTAGTTTACTGATGGAATGATTGCCAAATTGATAGCTGGCTTCTTACCTGCTTATCCAACAGCACCATGCTGCTGCACTGCACAAACTCCTCCGGGCCAATGTGCTTGGCCAGCTTCTTTTCCAGTCGGCACAATATTTGTGCATACTGAGTGGCTGTGGGGCTGTTGATTGGTGCAGCGACCTGCCATAAGATTGAGTGCCGTAAGAGTGAGATTATGTGTAAGTGTGTACTCGTATATCAAGCCAAGCGAACTCACCTTGTCACTGCTGGTCTGGCAGGCACGCAGATCGGCCTCGTGCTGCTCTAAATCAGTCAAACGTTGAAGTAAGGCACTTAGTACTTGGGAGACTATGGCTTCTAAATGTGAATTGGAACATCTACAAGCAAACGTAGTGGATGCAATCCATTAGGAGGCTGCTCCACACTCAGATAAAGAAATGCTGCTCACCTAGCAACGATATGTTTTACATGATTCATCATGCGCTCGTCACGATAATCGTATGGGAACTTCTGCGTCCACTCGGCCAGCAGGGCGACCAATGTCTCCAAACACTTGCCCTCGGCCACCGAAGCCAGCAGTTTGCCGAGCAGCTCGTGGGGCCGCATAAACAGACGTGACGACAATAAAAATGAGAACAGAAATTCCTGCAAAAGATAAACACAAGTGCGAGATTAGTATAACTCAAATAGGGCGACCCACTGAGCCACCATTGATTCCACCCACAGCAATTGAGCTGAGCGAGCACAGTATTCCATTAGCTTCATCTCTTGGTTATCGCCCCGACTGTCTGGTGGGGTTTTGCTGCCCTCTTCTAGGGCTGTGCGTTCACAATTTCCTGGCAATGAGCTAATTATTTTTTACTCTTGCTGCTAGTGACTCATTTCCTTTCCCCATTCATGTGGAACTCCAACTCTTGCCTCATTTGGTCTCTTTTTCTATTTTTTCTACTCTCTCTCTATCATCCTGTCAGTTTATTGAATTATTTCCTTATCTTTCTTGGACTACTTTGCGGGTTTGAGCACTATCTGCTCTTTGTTTTCAGTTTCAACTTCTATCAAAGAAATTTGATTTTCGCGGAACTTGAAGTTTGGGTTGCAGCTTTTACTTTAAGGCATTATAAATTATTAAAAACATTAAAACTTGTTCACATAATTTCGATTATTACATTTGTATAGTAAACTAAAGGCAACTTGTTTATTGCGTAACTGCATTAGCCTTAACAGATAATTTTAATTATTTTGTGCTTAAATTGAGTTGTTTAAATGCAAAGTTATGCAGGAAAATAATAAAAGAAAATTAGAAAAAAATAAGTAAATAAATTAATAAACAAAATAATGAAAAAGTAAACAAAAATAAATAAACTATAGGAAAAATATTCTCAAAAAAAAAAAAAAAAAAAAAAAAATATATATATATATATATATATATATATATATATATATATATATATATATATATATATATATATATTTTTTTTTTTTTTTTTTTTTTTTTTTAAATAAAAAAAAAGTATATAAAAAATGATTTATTTAAAAAAATTTTTCAAGCATATATCTAAAGGCAAAACCCAATTGTTAGGGCTCCATAAATTTCTGTAAAGGCTCCAATTATATCGACATAATTCTTACCTTATCTAAATCCATGACATTTTTGGGATTGAGCACCTCGGGGAATGAGTCGAGTGGGCCGGAAACAATTCTACCATTTATATACATGATGCCGCCGGAACCCAAAACAGAGCTCTGCAAGCCGAACAATGAAAGCAAACAGAAATCTACGCATAAGTCATGGAATCAGCGACTTTAATTATTTACCTCAAAGTTGATATCACATTGGCTGCGCTTGTGCGTATTTTTGGGCACATCATACTGAACGGGGTCATCCTTTGCCGCTAGCTGCAAATCAGAATCACAATCACAATCACAAGTCATTTCAAATCAATTTCCATTGGCACCTTGAACTGCTGCAGTCCCAGTTCCAAATCGTGTGCGTTGAGCTGCTCTGCGCTGTGGCGACGCCGCAGACGCATGCCCTCGTTGGCGAAGCCCAGCTCGAGGCCGAGCTGTGCGGCCTCCGCATTCGCGCTGCTGGCATTGAGCAGAAAAATGCCCGCAGCTGGCTGAGCTGTGGTGTTGTCGAGGTCGTTGTCGTGGCCACAGCAGCCATCATCGGCGCTCGTCTCGCTGTCGGAGCTGCTCTCTGGGCAGCGGCTGGTGCGTCTCCTGCTTCGATGGCGATGTCGATGTCGCCGGCACTTGTCCTTGTCACGATCCCGCGATCCACGCGACTTTTGCAGCACGGCTTGCTTGCAACGCGCGCCGCAGACAATGGCCGATATCTTATTGGCATAAAAGTACATCGCCATGTGTCACGTTCTTGGTGCCGCCCGTAGCACGGTCATGTGTGTTTGCTGTGGGACTGGCTCTGCCTCTGGCTTTGGCTGCGTTCGCTGCGAGTTTGAAATTCAAGCAATCCTATCTAACGTTGCGCGTTGCTAAATTCGTCAGGTGCGTGCGCAATCACATGTCATTGGCGTCGAGCTGAGTTTCTTTTCTCGGCAGGCATCTCTGCACTTTCTGAAAGGAATGAAAATATCAGACAAACAGTTTATGACTCGCTGACGCGGCAACAAGTCAGCGGTGCGGTCAATCGTGCCACATTACTCATACGCCGCATAGCCCATAAAAACACAGAGAGTGGCAGAGAGCACGAGAGAGAGAGAGAGAGAGAGAGAGAGCGAGAGTCTGGGAGGCCAGAGTCTTTGGTAAATCACATCCGTTAGGCTTGGACTATTATCCCTTTGGGGCCACTTGGCACTCATCAAGCCACAGATTTCTCTATGTGAGTGTGTGTGTGTGCGTGGGCCATCAATAAGGGCGTTACCCTTGAGGGTGGACAGCCTTTCAATTCAATGTTTCTCTATCAGCTTGCCTCGATGCAAATCATTGAATTTCTGCCGCTATGGAGGCAAAAAAAAAAAAAAAGAAAGGATTTTGGGAGTTGATGCTTTTACTTAAACATTGGCTTTAATTCAACTTTAGTTACCGATTTATGAAAGTTTGTTGCATAAAATATATATAAAAATAAATAATAAAAATATATAATAAAACGCATTATAATAAAACGCATTATGAATCAGTTAACTATGACGTAAAATATTTATTTAATATTAAATATTGAATTGAAATTATAATTATTATTTTATATATATTTATTGAACTTAACTAAACACTAAGTAAAAATATAACTAAAAATATATGCACGGAATCGTTATTATATTTGTTTTCATCTATTTAATATTAACTTTCATTAAAATTGGGTTGAAATTTTGTTATTGATTTATTAATCTTTGTAAATCAGTGCCCATTCACATAGAAAAAAGTCTATGAACAGATTAAAGCAGAATTGAGTTTTGCAAAGAACTCTCACCTGCAGCCATAAAAACTCAGCAGCGCGAAAAAGTCAGATGACATAATATATATTCATATTCGATATGCTGAGGCATGAGTGTTTTCATAAAAACAAGCGCACAGAAAGCTGAACACGTGCGACTGGCAGTACATATTTATTTATGACTTAATGGAAACGTGCGTGTGTATATGATTTCATTTTTATTTTTCGTCCACCTGCTCACTTGCCCACCTGCCCACCTGTCCACCTGCCCAGCTGCTCACCTGCTTATGCAAATGAGATTTCGCTCAGCTGGTTGGAGCAAACAAGAAAAAATCAAATACATCTGTTTATTCTCAAGTATCTGAAGAAGTTGGCACTTGAACAGTGATGCGACTTGACAGCTCAAGTATGACACACAATCAGCGATAAATTAGAAAGCAGCTGAGCTGATACCAGAACTCTCGCCTGGGCAGGAGCTATTTATTTTGTTTATCAAACAACAGCAGCCGCATGTGAACAACTCTGACAGCAGACACGAAAAGGGTAGGCCTAAAAATGTGGGCATATTATAGAAAAGAGAGAACAGTTGTTGCGTGGCCCAATCTTTATGTACATATACAACTTTATATACATGCATATGTATATAGATTTACACATTTACATATTGTGCTGCCTATATTTCGGGACTGGACACTGTAATGCTCAGGCAAGCACATAACTCATGATATGATATGTGCCATAAGCTTGTATACGTTTCGCTGGGCACGCTGCCAAAACTTTCCCCTTTTTTTAACAAAAAAAAAAAAAAAAAAAAAAAAAAAAAAAAACAGTAGTTGAAGAGGAGGAAGATTGGCAATAAAATAAATCTTATGACAGAAACTTATTAAAATTCCAATCATGCTTACGGCGAACAGCGAGCTCAACATGTCGAGTGCTGAAAATAAAATAAATAAATATATATACATATATGTATATGTATGTATACATGTGGCATGTTTTCAATTTGAATATTGACAACGCATTTGTCCGATATTAAGGCAGCTAATCCCGCACTCATTTCAATATTTTCTCGATTGGTCGCACAGCGCTGAATAAAAAGGAAAATGAAATTTGCTGGGCATGTTTTATGCCAACGCCTCCAACATTGTCAAAAACATGGAATAAAATCAATCAATTACATACGTATGCCTTCACTCTATATACATTTATATGCATAAAAATATATATCTATCCGACAGCACTTGTCCAGCTCGCATCGTAATAGCGTAATTTATTGTGAAGCAATAGGCCTGTCTACTGTCCACTGTCTGCTAACACAGTCCAACAGGATTAGGAATTGAGAATCCGAGCTGCTCTGATGTCTTTTGATAAATATAATATATAAACTAAATATTTTTATGAAAATATTTATATTATTATTTCTTTTTAAATATATATTTATTTATGACATTTAAATTTATATCAATGCCCTAAAAATAAAGGTCCAAATGGTTATAATAAATGATACATGTTGTAAATGAAAATAGTTTAATTATGTTGGGCTTTGAAACTATTTCCATATATTAAAACAATAACATCATTTCCCAGAAAACCTTACTAAAATGCTCAGAATAAGCTGAGAGAGCTTGGAAAAATATCATAGCTTGCTCTTGTAGCTAAATCAAGAGAGTGTGAATTATAAGTTCCACAAATCATAGATTCAGATTCAAAACTCAAACACTTTCAACATTTTTTCATTAATAACTTGCAGCATATTTTGTTTGCCTCTTTAATATCTACAACAAATGTGGTGAATACTTTTACGAATAATAGTTATACTCAAATAGCTAAGACTATAAGCTGAGTTCTGTGCTGATTTTTTCCAGAATTCCTACATAATTTTATGTTTAGTTTCACTTTTTTGTGAGAGCTTAATTAAAGCTCCGATAATAAGGCTAGTAGAAGTTTTTATGATGGCATATCGAAAAGTAAACGTAATTAAAGCAAAATGTTTGCATAAATAAAAATAATTTGATTGCTAATCTCATTAAGTGCTATTAGTTTTCTACTAATATAATGAACTATCCTTAAATATAAATTGGAAATGAATTTTGAAGTTAAAATTGATTTCCGTTGAAGTATTTAGTTAATAAATGAAATGTATACAGTAGAATCTGGTTATATTTACTCCGCTTCTAGCGACGCATTGCGCATTGCGACGCAAATTCTGATCCCCAACAAACTTATATGAGTAAACTATATTTTAAAATTAATTTTTTTAAATAAATATTTCAATAAAGATATATAAAAAAGTATAGTGTTGAATATATTAATAATTATTTTTTAACAAATTATATCAATAATTCATACTTTAGTTCAATTCTTAATATTCATATATAATCTATCTAAATAATTTAATTAATAATAAAATAAAAACACTTCAACTTAACTTCAATGCCTTAAAGATGCAAGAAAGCAAAATGTTGATTGAAAATTTTCAAAAATATTTTATGCAAAGCTGAATTTTAAAAGAATTTGTCGAACTTGTGTCAAACTTGTACGAGAAATCATTATGGGTGGCAAGAACGGCAGCAGCTGCTGTAAATTTGTCGAATCTATTAGCATAAAAAGCGAAGCTCAAGATAAAATCAAACTTATGCTGACGATGTTGTCAACAAGGCGAACAACAAGCCAACTGCGAGCTGCTGTAAACAAATGATAATAACAACAAATTGCGTGGTTTTTCTTGCCAGCAAGAAAAACTTTTTATCAGAAAAAGAAAAACAGACAACAGAAAATAGATAAAAGTATCTTCTTTTAGCTTGCAGCATGCAGTTGCTGTACGATGTGTGCGATGTTTCTTTTTGTTTTTGCAATTCGTTTCATTAGTTGTTATTTAAATTGTTTCAAAGACTCGAATCAGCTCTTGGTCTCCAGTTAACTTCTGACCCAGCTGTGGCTCTCGTTGTTGTTGCGCAATGTGTTTACAGTTGGGCAACATATTTTCTTTATGCTCACATACATATTTCAAGAAAGGTTTTTTCTTTTTCTCTTTCTACTTTTGCTTCCGCTCTGTCGATTATCTGCATTTGCGACGCCGCACGTTTTGTCTTGGCTCGCTATGATTTTATTTCTCTTGCTCACTTATTGTCGAATTTCTAGATCCTTTTGTTGTTCATGTTTTACAACTATTTTCGCGTTTCTTTTCCATTCAGTTTTCTATTATTTTTGTTAACCCGATGTACTGTATATCAAAGCTGAAGCTGGATACATGAAGATTCGTTGGCTGTGCTGATGCTTTTGACAATTAAATAAATTATTTCGTCGCCCTTGTTCGTAGCTCAAGATTTAATTTGTTCTGCTTCTCGGTTGTTTGTCCAAGTCCTTGACAATCATCATTTGCATTAGATTTAATTAGCATTCTTTATGTTCTCCGTTCTCTTGGCCACTCGAGGGTGCCAAATGAGTGCTAATAAAAGTTAAAAAGTTCCAGAAGTTTCATTGACTCTGTCTCGTCCTTACGCCATTTATGCGCTCTTAATGACGCTCGCCCTTTAAAGCGCTGCCGAAATGCGAATTGCACCTTTTACAGTTTGTCCCTGACACATTTCTCGCTGCGGCTGCTGCCGTTTAGGCCTGGCCTACAACATTTTATTAGAAAAGTAAAGTGTGAACATTGCAGACGGGCGTTGCCGACTGCAGAGCATTCATTCACTGACCGCTGACAGATCCATTTTCCAATTTCCCACATCCTCAATTGGTATATGTTCCGTTTCTTGTTTCTATAGCGACAACACGAACGGACGGACAACAAAATGGACATTGAACAAAACCAATACACTCATTTCAATTTCGGGAGTGAGTATAAAAATACAGAAAAAGTTGCCGCACCTTTTTTAACATGCAAAGGAAAATGAAAATTGTTTCGTTGAGTTATGGCTGCCTTCAAATATATAAAAAAAATGTGCAGAACAAATCTGATTAGCGTTTCACAAAGCTTACAAGGGTAAAATTTTAATTGATTTTTAAACTGAAATTTGTTTTTATAAGGTTTTTAAATGATATTGAATAAAAGTTCAAAGTAAATGTTTTTAGGGAGTTATATAATAAAAAAATAATATATTGAATTTATTATTATTTGTGAATAAATATTTATATATAGATCAAGTTTTAATTTTAATTAAAATTTGGTAAATTTAAATATTTGTATATTCAGTATTTTTTCTGCTTACTTATTTTGAATTGATTTTGATAAGGAAAGTGCTAAATATAGCCTGTATGACTAAGTAAATAATCAAATCCTTCTCATTTATGCACAAGCACAGACCCAAAGTTTTTTTTGGGACACACCCGAAATTTCTTTGAACGCCTGCTTAAGTATTCAATAGACTTTAATCGAAGCTTGAAATTATCTCTTTTATATGTAAATATATATATATATATATATATATTTTTTTTTTTTCGCACATAAGCTGTGTGGCCAGCATGCGCCATATGCGGCGTATGCGTGTTTTTCTCTGCTGGGTCTACGGGTTAATCGCATGTTGCATACTTACAGGCGCAATCGGCTGGAAAGAGCATTTCTCCTTTTTTTTTTTTTTGTTTTTTACAAATTTACGTTTATTGTGTCAATCGACTCTTGATTGCAGCTGCCAGCTGTTGTTAATATTCATAACGGCTACTGCTTTAAGAATTCGGAAACTTTTGTTATTGTACTTGAAAACCTTGGATTATTATATATTATTAACTTTACATTATTTAACTTTTATTTTGTTGCAGCTTTTTCTAAGATTCACTCGTTTAGATTATTATTTAATAATTTTATTACATAATTATTTGTTATCATTTAATATGTGCGTATGTGTGTTGATGTGCTAAGTCTTATCGTATCGATGTGCATATGCTTTAAATTCCTATTAAATTTATTCACTCTAGAGGCTGAAACGCTGTTGGACACCCGCCAAGTCGAACCGCACACTTTGAGAACCGACAACGAACTAAAAGTGGCAAATGTATTGTTGCAGCTTATGTAGTTGAAGTGCTTGGGCGATGGCCTAACAGCGCTGTTGCATGCAGCCATATTGGGAAATTTCGCTGGTGGAAAGTCCAGGCGAGAGCAACGAACACGTTGCAGGCGAACACTTCGTCTGAAACACGTTGTACAACTTGTTCGAGAGCATATATTTAGTGCCTGATTTTGACGGCCGAATGACGGATAAGATTAGTATGCCCACATCTGAGATCCTAGCTCTTACGTGGCTCTCTTCGTTAAATAAGTATGCTCTGTCAGTAGTCTAGCTTTTAAACAGTTTATGTAACTGATATTTTGTTTTGTTTACGCAGCTGCCTCTGCCAAGTGCCCTTCATTGTATTTGTTCTCTTAGCCAACTGTCTGGGCTTGTTTATAGCCCACGCAAGCTGCCAGCCATAATGTTTTTCTACAAAGGCTTCTCCTAACCCTAGGTCTGCTTTTGTGTACATTTGATGACTAAAGTTTGACTTTAAATTTGTTATATATATATATTTCAGGTATATATGTGAGTACTGTATAATAAATAAACTATTTCGATTTCCACACAGCTACAGCTTGGATTTTTTTTATATGACATATATATATATATATATTATTTTTGAATAGAATTAGCGTTTTATTGAAATGAAGAATTAGAAGTACTAACATGGCAACATTGACCTTGTATTGATCGATATTGTTTCGTATATGTAGTACTTTTGAATTTACTCCAAAGCTTTGAATATTTACCTTTGCCAAATTTTGAGTGTGTAATTAACTTGAATAAACGAGCTTACTCTGAAGAGCAGCTCTCTTTGGTCTACATACAGTCAGATACCTGAAGTCTAGAGAAAAGTCATTAAGATGATTATCTGTGTTTGCAGAATCGATTGGCAGCCGTGGTTTAGCTTCCTGAGTACGAGCATTATCAATCTCAAGCTTAGCAGTGTCAACTGACGTCTGTGGACTCTAGATTTAATATATATACCTATATATTTCATATTTTATTATTTTTCTTATTTAATTTAATTTTAGCTCATTAGGTCCTACATAAGTATTTAGATGTAGTTTTGCAGAAATATTTGCTGTGAAAAGAAAATAATTAAATCAAAAAGTCTGGTAAAGTAAATAATTTAATATATAAAATTAAACTATTAAGTATATTGTATAATTTAATAAGTTGAATTTGCCTATATTAGACCGAAATTACATTATTATTATTTTTTTTTTTTATTATTTTTATATTATTTTTTTTATATAATTATCAGCAAGAATTTTGAACATAAATGTTTGCTTGAGCTAAGTTGTGATAAAAATATTTAGAATTGTCTTTAGTATAATTATTTATTATTATTAGCTAAAAAAAATAAAAGAAAAATATTCAGATTATTGCCGCCTGCTAAGTTTTTTATAATTTGTTAAAGCAAAGCCTAAGTGTAAAGTGCAGTCATTTAAAAGAATTACATATGGCTTAACATTGAATGTATGAATGTATGCAAATGAAACTGATATATATGGTGGAACATATCGTGGTGCAGTGTCTAATCCAAATTCAATTGCTTAATCCGTTATGAGAGAGACAGCGACTGGCGAGTGACGTTGAAAGATGGTTGATGGACTGGCCGGCAGGGGGGGATGGACTGACGGGGGAGTAGCTGGGCTGAATGGATTGATGCCTCTCAGCGAAGCCGCTGTTCAGCAAGCTTAACGCATCAGAGCGTTTGCTTGAGTTGACTATTGAATTACGCAGATAACTAGACATATATACACACATACATATTTATGTATGTATCTTTGTATGTACATATATGCAGAGACAGCACTCTGATATGTCAACATATCATGTTGCAATCGAGTTTCGGACGCCAAGTAAGTTGTACTCGTAGTTTTATCCGTGCTAGAATGCCAAATGGAGCTGGCTAAGATGTTTACACAAAATCAGACTGTTGACCCTTTCATTTTGACCAGAGCTGCTCTTGACTCAAGCTTGATGTGTGCACAGATTTTTATTGTATGGCGTGCCATGGCAGTCTCCTAAGTACATTTTGTCCTTTAAGCTTGAGGTTTTTTTTTTTTTTTTTAATTACTTCAAGATACTGTGCAGCAGATTACAGTGGCATGTCCTTACAAACGTTTCCATCACCCTTAATTAATTAAAAGGTGTGCGTTAACATTTAAGCATATTTTTGCTAGCGCAATATGTACTCCAAGAGCGCTTCAGTGCGGTTTAATTAGCACGGATGACAGGATGTGTGAATATTCACCTTTATTAATTCCGCATACTGTTTGCACAAAGTCAGGGCTTTCGCAGCGCATGGTTGGCTTTTAAAACATTTTTTCAATTACCGCAGCGAGTGTCATCTGGCGCACGAGCAGAGCTCATGATGAGTTGACAAATATCAGACGTTTGTGGGCAAACCGAGAGCGAGCTGAATTTTCGCTTTAATGTGAAGTACCTTTTGAGGTTGGGCTTGGCTTTGCCACGTGCGTTGAAAATTCCGTTTTTGCTTTGTCCCTCAAATTTTCACAATTTTCCATTGTGCTAAACATTTAACAATGCATTGGGGATATGAATATTATTATTGATATTGTTAGAGCTTAATTTGCAATGATTTGAGTTGTGTCAGATGCCGGAAGACAACACGATACCATGTTTTACTGACTAGCAATCCCTGCCACGCCCCAGCATTCCACAATTGTTTCTTGAGCTGTCTAATCAGCTGTAAAGCAATTTTGTTAGCAGCTCGAGCTGCATATGTTTACTTATCATGCTCAAGCTCAGGCAGTATAAAAGCCGCTGTATTCACTGCATGGATATTATTATTATAAAAATCATTTGGCCAAAATGTTTTTCACTCTCTGCACTCTACTTCTGTCATTGAGCTTGCTCAATTTGCCCGTGGATGGCAAGAAGTACAAGGAATATCATTTGCCCGCTGAATATACGAGTACATTGAAACTCGGTCTTGAGCCGTATCATGTGATCAAGCTGCCCGAGGAAGTTGAGAAAGTTCCATTCATTGAACATAGAGTGGAAAATGTTGTGGAGCCTGTGGGACTTTCCGAGTTCATAGAAACGTCATCAGTGCGCATGGAAATGATACTGAAGAAGGTATACGGAAATTTATTTTATTTTATAACCCGCACTGAAGCTATCTATATACTCCTTAGATGAAGCTCGAGTCATTTGCCAAAAAGTGTCTAAAGAAGGGCAGCCACTGCTTCAGAATGTTGGACTGCTGCTCTGCGCTCTGCTTACGATCGTCGAAAAAGTGTGTGTAAAATGAAAGTATGTTATAATAAATATAATAACATATATTAATATATATGTAATAAATAAAATATTAAAAAAAAAAAACTGTTTTATTATTATTTGTTAGTTGTGATTAATATATAAATCAAATGTAATAAGTAAAAATTGTATTTATTATATTATTATAATAAAATTATTATTATTATTTGTATTTAATAATACATTAAATACTCTTATACCCTGACAAGCATATTTGTTGTGATTATGTAACAGGCAGAAGATTACGTGACAGACTCTATCAAGTATATATATTCCTAATCAGCACTACCAGCTCAGTTGGTCTAGTAGATATTTAAGATCTTAAGTGAATAATCGTATATATCATACGCAGTGCGAATCTTTTATTTTTTGTTAATCTCATCCTTATTGTTTTTAATACTCTATAATTTTATATATATTTATATATATATATATATTTTTATATATTTTTTTTATATATTTTTTTAAAACTAGCTTGAATACCAAAAAATATGAAAGCAATCAATTAACTGGGGTTTTATTTGGTGAATAGTTTTGGTTTATTTGCTTCCTTACCCCCTAATTCAAATAAATTTCAAGTACTCTAAATAATACGTTAGCCAAAACATACTTATGAATGTTTTTGTCCCGCTCTAAGATTTCATCACAGCAGTAAGATTAGAATTTGTGTCTTAAAAGTTCATGCAGTAAAGCCTTTACTGTATGAATGAAGTATAAAATGAAATGAATATCAGCATATCGTAGAGCTCTG